>CM054062.1:179488464-179964079 GCA_028641055.1 Alopecurus myosuroides
TCGCAAGAAGTATCCGGACCTTTTCACTTCTCAGTAGGAATCTCGGGGCGCGATTCCTTCAAGGGGGGGCGTTTTGTAACATCCCAAGTAAGAAAATCTCCCCCTAGAATGTTTTGTTTCTTGTTTTATTATTGCTTTGCATCATGTCATCATAATTGCCTTTTGTTGCATTTGAATTGAATTGTTTCCATTTGATTTCTATATGAAATTCCAAACAAAACATTCAAATCATTTGTCATACTTGTGATGTTACCTGTTTTAACTAAAAAACTACAAAACAACCAACAATTGTTTCCACCAAAATTGTTATCAAAAACTTAATTTTGGCTAAACTTTCAATTATGTCTTTTGATACCAAATTGCTCAACTCATTTTAATTTCCAATAAATAGCATCAATTGAATTTATTTGGAAAAACAAAAGTTTGTTTTCAAGTGCTATTACAAAACTTAATCGATAAAAACATTGTCCCAAATTTTGCTAAACTCTAACACCAATGGTTTCTCTCTTTATCCAAATCTGCACAAAAAAAAAATAATAAACACAAAAAAAATAGAGAGAGAGAGGGATAAGAGAGGAGCCAGCCCACTCTGGGTCCAGCCCAACCTACCCTAAAGGCCCATACCCCCCCACGTTCTGTATCTTCTTCCTCCGTACATTGTACGAACTGCATCCATGGTGGACACGTCCGCACCAGAGAGAAGCAACGGCGATCCGAGCCTCCACCTCCCCTATAACCCTAGCCCTAGGGCTCCCCCGTGCCCTAGTCTTCTTCCTCCCTCTTTTTCCCTCGAGCGCCGCAGCTCCTTCTCTCTCTGGCTGCTCGCTCCTCTCTGTACCGAAGCTCCATCACCGCCTACCCTCTCCGGCTCGCCGCCGGCGCCCTGGTGCCCGCCCGGCCGCGCTAGGGCCGGGAACGGAACCGGCGTTGCGACCTCTTCCTCGCCGTGGTCTCCGTTTTCCCCGAAGTCCACCGGACCACTGCCGCCATCCCAAGTTCGCCGCCGGCCGCACTCCTCCTGCACCGATCGCTCCTCCTCCAACTCCTCTCGGTAAGCAGTCGCTCTTCCTCCCGCTCTCTCCGCTCCCTCTCCGCCTCGCCCGGGCCCACGGCCCCGCCGGCAGCCGCACGCTCCGGCCACCCGCGGCAGCCCACCGCGGGCAGCGCGAGCGGCAGCGCTCGCCGTCCGCCCTGCTCCCTGCCGCTCGCCATCGCTGCCTGCACCTGCACGCACAAGCAGATGCAGAAAAGTTCAGTTATCGTTTATCGGAAGGTTATCTTCCTTCGCACCACGTACCTGACAAGAAACTGAAACCAGCCCGATTGGCCAACGAACCGTGCGCCCAAGGCCTAGCTCCCTGGTTCGAATCCCAGGGGAGGCATTTGCCTCCCCCTTTTTTTCCTTCTGCGCGCGCCCCGCGTGGGCCCCGCCCGTCAGTGGCTCTGCAAGCCACATCATCTTCTAACCGCCACGCTGGCCACGGCCCCGCGGGTCAGTGGCTGGGGTTAGCCCCGTGGCTGTACCAAAAGGATAACAAAACATTTTTCTGTTTGTTTTCTATTTTCTGTAAAATGGCAGAATAAACACCACATTTTAAAAATCAATAACTTTTGATATATAAGTCTAATAAATAAAACCTGTATATGTTTTCTGCCCCAAATTTCATAATCTTTCCAAATAACTTATTTGTGTGCTGTTTTGAGTTTTCAAAATACATTTAAAATTCAAATTGGAATAATTCAAATGCTAGTTTATAAAATCAATAACTAATTATTTATTAATCCAATAAATGCAAATAAAATATGTTTTCCATACCATTTTAAATAACCTATTCAAATATAATTTTTGTTTTCTGTTTTGAATAATTAAAATTGCCTAAACAATTTAAATCTTGTTTAATTCAATTAAAAAATTGTTTAATATTGTTTAATTCATAATTAAATAATCCAAAGTCCAATTTCAAAATGTGAAACATTTAATCCAACTAAAATTTGATAACCCTTTCAAATATCAACTTTGTTATTTGTTTTGCACACTTTAACTTGTTGAAAACAACAAATACTTGTGTGACATCAATAAGGAACCAAAAATTCTTAACATGACAAATAAAATCCCACACTTGTTTTCTTCCTTTTCCATTTGCATCTAATATTGTTTACTTCTTATTTTCATCATGCATGCATCATGTTTAACTACTTACACTTGTTAATCAAATGTAGATCATTGCTTCAACCTAAACCATTTGCATCCATATGCAATTCACATTGCATATGGGTCCAATTAAATTGTGTTGCCTTGTCAAGTAGTTTACTTGGATGCATCTATTAACATGACATGCATCATCCCATGGTTGTGCATCCTATGCCATGTATTGATTGTTCGTCTCTTTCGATTGTGTGTTTGCTTCTTCTCGCTTTAGACGACGACGTTGAGACCGAAGGGACGTACGGTACCCCTTCTAAGGATTTTTGCTCAGTACCAGGCTACTGGGTTTGCAGGCAAGTTATCACTCACATGAATCATCGAGTTCTCTTCCACACTTGTTGTCGATACTATCCTTTTGTCTATTATTGCTAGCCCTATGTATCGTTGCTTGTTCCCCGAACCTATCACATGATACCCTGAACCAATGATATTGCCCCACCTCCATACCTACAGCCATTGCTTGTGCCTGTTCTCATCTAGCATGCTTAGGGTTGCTTTTGCTCGAGTCTGTTGTCGGTTACTTCTTTTACTATTATTATTGTACCGGGGGCTCGAATTTAATCAATCAATCCTGTTAATTGCTACTGGTAATAATAATTTGATGATAAGGCACCGGCAGGAGGCCCTAAGTGGTTTTGAGGCCTGCTAGTGTCGACCCTAATAGGAAAAGGGTCTTGTCTACTGATCCATGATGAGCGTGCTCACCGCATCCGGGTGGTAGTATGGGACCCCCCTCGACTTAGACTTGATCTGCAGTTTGTCCGAAGAGCCACACTTAGTTCGGGTGTTCCATTTGCTCCTTGCATAATGGGAGGTACCCCCATTGGTTACTGGTGATGATGATGATGCATATAGGGCGAGGCCTGTGGTGCCGGGGGGTGTGGTTTTCACCCTTGCGCTTAGGTTAGGCGGACTGGCCGGGACCTTATAGCTCCGTGGCTCCTAGGATGAATTGTAGAGATGGTTTGGGTCGTGTCAAGTCCACCTAAGTTTTAGTTGGTGGCTTGAGTGTGTACGGGTACTGGAGCACACCCTGCAGGGATAAATCTTCTCGAGAAGCCGTGTTTTCCGCGGTTATGGATTACTTGGTGAAAGTACTGGCTAACAAGTACCCAGGACAACTTAAACATAATGATCAACCATGTATCACCCAATGCTAAATAACTTGACTAGTAATAGGTTATTCACACAATAACTTGACTCATCTTTAATACAACGGTGTGAGTTATCCTCGGATTGCTTCTTCGGATAAGGGGCGAGATCCAGGATGGGTTTGTTTGAAGTTATCTTTCAGTTGGTCACAATTCCTCGATCTTATCTTTCCTGTTAGCCGGAACTAGTAGTATCTTCTGTAGTTGGTTAGAGCAGCCCGCGGCAGCTTTTATAATACCTATCTTCTTCCGTTGAACCCAAGCATCCCGGCTTGTGTTGACGAGTAACTCCTTGATGAAATGTGAGTCTTGCTTGCCAGTACTTGGATGTACTGACCCCGTTGGGGCTGTGGTTTACGCAGACTTCGACTACGACTACGAGGATCACCAGGATGGCTACTTCGTGGAGTTTGATGAGACTGCAGACGAGTAGATAGCTGGACCTCGGGCAGGATCCAGGAACTACGTGGATGGGCTTCGTCTTCTTTATTTTCCCCGGCTTCTTAAGCCTTTTGGTTTTGTCTGTACTCAGACCTGTTGAATGCTTCCGCTGCTATGTAATGATGCTATGTTGGGACATGTGTCCTCTGTATGAGTGTATTTGCTATTCTCTGACTTAGTGAAGGCTATTTGCAATCTTATTTCAATCTTTTGTGTCTTAGAGATATGTTGTGGTATCATTCCGTTTAACGCTGTTGACGTACCATGTGTGATTGGTATGAAGTACGTCGACAGTAGTGCCTATGGTCTCTAGTGGATAGTTTACATCGACGGTGGAATAGCAGGGCTTGTGTTGTCGCGCATAAGCGCAGGCCTACCAGGAAGCTGGGACGTGGGAGCAGTTATGCCCCATAATCCAAGCATCTGCTATCCAGTTCGGCCCGATGAGTATCCCCTAGAAACCAGGGTGCGACAATCATCATGGGGTGGTGGTGGAGGCTGACTCGAGCTTGCCTGAGAGGGATTGGCTTCCCAAAACTGACAAAGAGAGGTGCCATCATCGCCAAGCTAATAAGTATGCTTGGACTGCCATTTGTGCTCATCAAGTTCTTCTTCAGAACTCACAGGACCCGGAGGGAGATTCAAATGCTCCATGATCACACGCTGGTGACGACGGTAAGCCTTACCCTTCTTATACTCCAGAAAGTCCTTGTGTTGTTTATCCACAAAGAAGCAATTCATCTTTTGGAGTGCCCGTTTGATGCTAAACTTATTCGGACCTCTAAGAGCATGAGTTGGAGAAGCAGCTGGGGAACCATCAGGAGACACATCAACCTGAGGAGTAGCAGTAGCTCGTGAGGAGCGTGGAGGCTGAGCAGCATTGTCCTGGGAGGCGCTGAGAAGGGGCTTCACAGTTGGAACAACCATGGTATAGTGGTTGATGAGCTGAGCCGGAACCTTGGTATTGATGAGAGTCTGGAGATAGGACCCATAGATGGGGACCTTCTTGTCATGAACCGTGAGCTGCATCTCGTTCCACATATAATCCAGAACATCGAGTTGCTTGTTGTTCTTCTGGGCAGTCACAATATGGGAGAGAAGGTTGATCATCCACCCTCGAGCCATCCCCTTTTCCCCAAACTTGCAATGAATGGTGTTCCAAAGAACTGTGTGAGTCACATACCAAAAATCTGAGAAGAAGGCAACCTTAGGGATGTGTAGAGAACCAATATGAGGGGTGTAGCAGTGACTAAGTCCTTCTTTGGCCTTCATGAGCCGCCGTGCATCACCATGAATCCGGACATGGGATAAAATTCAATGAGGTGCCTCCGCAATACCAAATAGAGCACCAAACTCGTCCAAGGTGGCATGACACACGGTTCCTCCGCTCATCCAAGTCATGACACGTCCACCCTCGGTAGAGAAGTGAACAGTGGCAAAGAATTCCCGAAGGAGAGCAGGAGAAAACTGAACAAAGCAATCCATAAGCTTGGTGATCTGATGAAAATCCATGAGTTCCATTACCTCGGGCCAAACTGTTCTAGCTGCATCAATGTCAAAATAATGCACATGCACGTGGTCATTCTTCAGAGTGGAGACCACAAACTCATGAACTTGCTAATGCATC
This sequence comes from Alopecurus myosuroides, assembly GCA_028641055.1. Classification (NCBI taxonomy): domain Eukaryota; kingdom Viridiplantae; phylum Streptophyta; class Magnoliopsida; order Poales; family Poaceae; genus Alopecurus; species Alopecurus myosuroides. The sequence goes on from CM054062.1 coordinate 179,493,890, forward strand.
TTGCAATAAAATCGAGTGTCGCGGCAGGTGCGGTGAGGGAAGGCATATGGGTTGAATTTCATGCGGTGCTCTTCCCAGTCAGTTGTGTTGAAACTCCCCCATTTATCATGAATAGGCTCATCTTTATTGACAGGAAGAGCCCCCCCTGTGATTGAGAGGGAGTAGAGCCACAAGCTTCCTTAGCATTCCTCTTCATCCGTGTGCGAGCATAGGCCATGGGTTCCTTGCCTAAGAATGAATGAAAATGCAAGTGCATATGCAAGATGAGTGTACATGGTCATATGGAAAACATTGGGTTTTTCTTGTTATGGGTGGATAGAAGAATTAGAAGTGGATGCAGTAAGGTGAAAGGACGAGTAAGAAAATACATAATGGGCAAACAAATTTCTTAGAGTTGGTTTGTTTTATGGCATAGTGGTATTTGAAACGGAGTGAAACATTGAGTACAAAGCAAATGTGTTGGGGCCATATGGTGTAAGAAAGAGACTAGATTATTTTTCACATGGTAAAGGGGTGAGGTAGCACTAGTGGCAATATTTTAATATGAAATCCCTAAGCATGGCATCACTTAGGTAAGAGATCCCTAAATATCATGGAGGCAATAGACACTAGTGGCATCATGAAATTAAAAGCCCCTAAGCCATAACCCTAAACAAGAGGTCTCTAATTACTAACATAGCATCATTCAAGTAAACATGTTTAAGCAATATCCCAAAAATATTGAGCCATAGGACATGGGAACCCTAAGCAACATGAAACTAGAAGGAGGCAAAGAGCAAGCACAAAAAATAGCCATAGTACCCGGATTGGAGGCCATGGTGACCTTCTTCAAGGATGGAATGGATCTCCTCTAACTACCCACCATTGAGGATTCCGTTTGGAGGAGTAGGGGAAAGAGAGCCTAGGCTAGCAGATCTGAGGAGTAGGGGGTGGGATGAAGTCTATAGTGAGGGGGTGGGTGGGGGAAAGCTTGGGGCATGGCTCCCATGGTGTATCTTCGGGTGGGGGGAGAGGAGAAGAAGATGGACTGTAACGCCCCCATGCACGGTATAAGTGAGCGCAGGGCAGCCGGCCTGGCTGGGCACCAGGCCGGGCGCCTAACAGAACCAGCCGGCCCCGACCCCGGCCTAGGCCGGGCACCTAGCGACAGCCAGGCCGGGCACCTAGCAGACTCCGCCGGCCTCTAAGCCGGCCTAGGCCGACCCTTAGGCCGAATTTTCTATTTATTTTTTGATTTTGAATGTGTTGGTTCGTTCCCCCCTTTTTGGGTAAAACAAATTTAGGCACACTACTAGTTCTAACAACATACAAACAAGAATTTGTTTTTTTTAATCAAGTTGTTTGACCATGTACATAGTGCAAGATTGATGTATGAGGCATGATGCTATGCACATTGAGCAAAGTGTTAGTATGATGATTTCCTCACACATCCAATGTAGGAAATAATAAAACCACAAACGTTACGAAGACCAACATTGGATGTGTTATGGAATAGAAGAACGAATATGCATATGAGTTGCACACCAAATGTCTTGTCAATATGAACAATCAAGAAAAATTCGAATCTTTGATTTGGGCGGTGGCCTTAGCCACCATGTATGAGTATACTCGATATGACACCGCGAATATATATCTTGGGTGCATTGTCGAAACTCATCATTGAAGCACATTATATCATTTGAAATGACCATTATGCATGATTTGTTTATTTATGCATTATAGGAGTAGTGTTGACTCATTGATTGAGCTACACTCCCCCTATGTCTATGTGTACATCTAAGATCCAAATAAGAGTCTAGCAGGGGTGTGTATGCAAGATTTTCAATCAACTAAAATTGCTTGCACATACGATATTGAGCTCACTCCTTAATTCCTTGAATATCTTCACATCTAGAGGTTTTGTAAGGATATCGGCAAGTTGATCTTTGGTGTTGACATAGGACAGTGAAATATCTCCATTGGCCACATGATCCCGAATGAAGTGATACCGAATCTCAATATGCTTGGTCTTGCCATGAAGTACCGGATTGTGACCAATCTTTATGGCACTCTCATTATCACATAAAAGAGGCATTGTCTTAATCTCAATTCCAAAATCCTTAAGACATTGCCTCATCCATAAGAGTTGAGAGCAACAACTAGCGGCAGAAATATACTCCGCTTCCGTGGAGGAGGTGGCAATGAAATTTTGTTTCTTGGAAGACCAACACACAAGCGACCTACCAAGGAATTGGCAAGCACCCGAGGTTGATTTTCTATCCACTTTGTCACCTCCCCAATCCGCATCCGAATATCCCACAAGATCAAAAGTTGTGTTTAATGGATACCAAATACCATGTGTAGGGGTGTCAACCAAGTATCTAAGAATCCTTTTTACCGCAATCATATGGCTTTCCTTGGGGTTAGATTGAAATCTTGCACACAAACCCACACTAAACATAATATCCGGTCTAGATGCACAAAGATAAAGGAAAGATCCAATGATAGAACGATAGAGTTTTGGATCAACCGATATACCTTCGTGATCCATAGTAAGATTCACGTTTGATGGAATTGGATAAGGTAGTGGCTTGGCATTGTTCATATCAAATTTCTTGAGCATGTCTTGAATATATTTTGCTTGACAAATAAAAGTCCCTTCATAATATTGCTTGATCTCAAAACCAAGAAAGAACTTCAATTCTCCCATCATAGACATCTCAAACTCACTTGTCATTAGTTTGGAAAATTTGTCTACAAAACTCGCATTAGAAGATCCAAATATAATATCATAAACATATACTTGACATGCAAATAAATGTCCATCTACACTTTTGGTAAAGAGAGTGGGATCAATTACCCCAAGTACGAAACCACGATCCACTAGGAACTCCTTTAAATGATCATACCAAGCACGTGGGGCTTGTTTGAGGCCATACAAAGCCTTATGGAGGTAGTGACATGGTTAGGATACTTGGGATCCTCGAACCCTGGGGGTTGTTTAACATATACCGTTTCATTTAGAGGACCATTTAGAAAAGCACTTTTAACATCCATTTGATGCAAGATGAATTTATGACTAGTGGCAAATGCAAGTAATATACGAATGGATTCAAGTCTAGCTACAGGAGCAAAAGTTTCACCATAGTCAAGTCCTTCGACTTGAGAGTAGCCTTGAGCAACCAATCAAGCCTTGTTGCGAATCACTTGCCCATGAGAATCTTGCTTGTTCTTGAACACCCATTTTGTTCCAATGACATTGTGATCCTTGGGTCTTTACACTAGTGACCATACTTTGTTTCTCTCAAAATTATGGAGCTCTTCATGCATGGCTTGAACCCAATCTTCATCTTCAAGAGCATCATATACTTTTATAGGTTCAACATTAGAGACATATGAATGAATACCACAAAACTTGAGCACTTGTCCACGAGTGGAGACACTTCTTCCTAAGCCACCAATAATATTCTTTTTATAATGTGACTTTTGTTGAAATCTTGAGGCTTGACGAGTCATGATACGAACTAGTGCATCATCGGCATTCTCATTTGGAGGGATATATTCATCATTTCCTTCATCAAGACCATGATCCATCCGGAGTGGAGTTCTTGGTGAAGCATCACCAAAATCATTACCACCATTATCATTGGGTGGATCTTGATCACTTTCTTGATGAGAAGTATCCACTTGAAGGTCTTGTTATTGTTCTACCATTTGATTGGTGGTTGATGTAGAGGGCTCCACTTGTGTAGATATAGTCCCATCCACATTTTCCACAAGGTGTCCCTCAATGGGTATAAGTGGACCTATACCCATTCTTCCTATGGCTATGGAGGAAGGTTCATCACCTACATCATCACAATCAATTTTCTCCACTTGGGAGCCATTATCCTCATGAAACTCCACATTCATAGATTCTTCAACACACCCGGTGGATATGTTGTAGACTCTATAAGTGTGAGAGTTCGTGTCATAACCAACAAATATACCTTCAAAAGTTCTAGGATCAAATTTAGACAATCTAGTCCCTTTAATGTAAACTTGACATTTGCATCCAAAGACTCAAAGATACTTGAGGTTCGGTTTGTTACCGGTTAGGAGTTCATATGGAGTAATACCAATCATCAGACGAAGGAAGAGTCGGTTAGATAGATGGCAAGCGGTGTTGATGGCTTTGGCCCAAAAGTTATATGGGGATTTAAACTCGGCCATCATAGTTCTTGCTATATCAATAAGTGTGCGATTCTTCCTCTCCGCTACACCATTTTGTTGAGGGGTGTACGCAGCGGAAAATTGATGTCTTATCCACTCTTCACTCAAGAATTCATCCATGGTGTAGTTCTTGAACTGGGACCCATTGTCACTCCTAATTGACAAGATCTTGGTGTCATATTGGCGTTGCACTTACGTGGCCCAATATATGAACCTTTCTTGAGTCTCACTCTTCTTCTTTATATAGAATACTCAAGTGTATCTTGTATAATCATCAACAGTCACCAAACAATACTTTTTGCCACCGAGACTATCTTATGTTGGAGGCCCAAATAAGTCCAAGTGAATACGCTCAAAGGGCCTTGTTGTGGAGATGATTTATGTCTTGGGATGATTCTTCTCATGCATCTTTCCGGCAATACAAGAGCTAAAAGGGCGATCTTTGGAAAAATTCACACTTGTTAGTCCTACCACGTGCTCACCCTTCACAAGAGTTTGTAAATTTCTCATACCGACGTGGCCCAAGCGACGATGCCAAAGCCACCCCACTTCGGATTTAGCCATTAGACAAGTGGCGATATGTGTAGTTTCTTTCGAGAAATTCACTATATACATACCGTTTTCCACAAATCCAACAAAGGCTATTTTAAGAGAAACGGTGTTAAGAACAAGCACGTGATGTTGCCCAAATACACATGTAAAATTGCATTCACAAAGTTGCAAGACGGAAAGAATATTATAGCCAAGGTACTCAACAAGGAGGACTTTCTCAATGGATGAATCCGGAGAAATGACCACCTTTCCATGTCCCAATACCTTAAGTTGTGAGCGATCACCAATAGTTACATGAGAAAATTTGAGGAGTTGGAGTTTTAAATCATTCAACACTTCCTTGCTTCCGGTCATATGTGCGGAACAACCACTATCAATCATCCATGATGTTCCTCCGGAAGCACAACCCTACAATGAATTAACTTCTTGTCTTAGGTACCAATTTTTGGACGGGTCCTTTCTTGTTAGTCACAAGGGTCTTAGGAACCCAAATAGCATACTTGTAATCATCACCATATGAGGTGCCAACATATTTTGCATAAACATGACCATCAATAGATTTAAGAAGCACATATGATGGGTTATACTTTCCCGCAAAGTTGTTGTGAGTACTAGTGTTCCTAGGAACAATACTCTTAGCAATCATATAAAACTCATCTTCATCATTAGCCAACTCCCCCGCCTTAAAAAAACAATAGAGTTAGTGGGGGAGTTGACTTCTTCTTGTAGGCCACCTTGGAAGTTAAACCAAAGCCAAGGCCTTCCTTTCCAATAACTCTCTTTTGACTACTCAAAAGATCATTAAGGTTCTTTTGCCCTTGAATGCATGTGGCAAGACCTTTGTTGAGTTGTGCCTTCAACCTATTGTTCTCCTCAATGAGAGTTGCCTTGACACACAAAGGTTTAGTAATACAAGAGTGTTCATCCACATTGTTTAACCCTTTCAAGGTTTTGAGCTCATTTGAAATTGTTCGATGATCAATTTTAAGCTTATCAAAATCCTTAATGAGTTCATTGTAACCTTGGTTAGTTGCATCATTTAAGGCCATGAATTTCGTTACCTTAGCAAAGGCATGCTCACAATCAAGTTTTGCTTTAGCTATGTCAATGGCAAATGTTTCCTCTATGCTTTCTCTAAAGCAATGTGATTCATCTAGAGCTTTTTAAAGCTCCTCAATTTTACTAGCATCATAACTACCAAACTTTTCAAGTAAAGTTATTGTCTCCTCATGTTCATAAATGAGGCCATGTGCCTCACTTAATTGATCCATGAGAGAGACAAAGATATATTTAGTTTCTCCTTAAAGTTTCTCCACAAAGTTTGTCAAGGGGTCATCCTCAACACAATTTAATAGTGAAGGAGTAGAAGAGTTTGCAAGTTTGAGTGTAGGAGTCACCTTTGGGGGTATACCCTTGGCCATGAAGCACTTGTTACTCGAGGGACCCTTGTTGTCATTAGGGTTGGAGAAGAGATAGCTTAAGTTAGGATGTACGACGCCCCTTGTCATGGCCGCCATACCTACTTGTTCACCTTCACCATCACTCTCTTCACCACCGGATGTGTACTCAACTTCTTTTGAATTGCCCTAGGAGGGCCTCTCTTGATGAAGTTCTTGGACTTGGGAATGAAATTCTACTCTTGAATGGGCACTCGGCAACAAAGTGTTCAGTATCTCCACAATTGAAGCAAGTCCTTGCCTTCTTCACGCTTGAGACTTCTTTTCCCTTGTTCTTGGTGGCATTTGATCTAAAATCTCCTTTCTTCCACCACTTGTGTTGATCAAGGGCCAAGCATTCTTCATGTGATGTCTTCATATCTTTCTCGGAGACCTCATGTGTGGATCCACCATCATCACTAGAGTCATTTTCTTCATAGGGGATGGCCTTAGCCTTCAAAGCAAGAGATGGTTTCTTCATTCCGTTTACATGGGCCATGACATCATCGGACGTTTTCTTCATGACCTTTAGAGTGAGGAAGAGACCCAAAACATCATTGGGGGATAGATCCAAGTAATCGGCCCTTGATTGCACATTCATCACCATGCCTTAATTGTATGGGATCAAGGTGAGTATAAATCTCTCCTTGACCCAATTCTCCGTACAATCCTTGAATCCACAATCTCTCATGTCATTTACAAGAGCCTTGAGTCTTCTCAACATATCTTCGATGTTCTCTCCATCACCCAAATTAAAGTGCTCAACTCGTCTTTGGATGATTGACTTCTTGGATCGTTGAAGGTTGACGTTGTCGTCAAACATATCAACAAGATAATATCAAGCTTTCTTCGCACTTGAGAAGGACCGGATGTGCTCAACTCCTTCCTTTTCCATTGACTTATCCAACACGTGCAAGGCATGAGCGTTGAGTTTCTCATCTATGATGTCACTTGAGATTAAGTTCAAGGGATCCTTTGGCTCATACCCTTTTTCAACAATTCTCCATATTTGCATTGAAGAGCTGCACATGTAAGACTTCATGGAAGCTTTCCAATTAGTAAAATGATGCCTATCCACCATAGGAGGTGGACCAAGATGATTAGCATGTGGATGTTTAAAATTTGGAGCATTGTTATAAGCAAAACCAAAGGAACTTTCACCACTACCACTTCCGGGTGCCAACGTTGCGGACCCTTCCTTATATGGAATGGGGTTTCCATGTTCATCTAAGACAACATTTTCTTTAGATTTATTAGATGAGGATGCCAATTCCTTTATTAGTCGCTCCATCTTTTTCTCGGAGTTATCAATCATAGCTTGGATTAGCTTTTGAATCCCCTCCATGGTGACGGGTTCATTAGCCATCCTTTCCTCCTCTTTAGGCGGTAAAGCCCTTAATAAAGAGACGAGGCTCTAATACCAATTGAAAGATCGAGAGGTTAACTAGAGGGGGGGGGGTGAATAGGTTAACTACAAATTTTAACTTCTTTTTCGAGTTAACAAGATAGTGCTCAAATATAGATTGTATAGATTATGCAACTAGGTGAACAATCCTATATGTTGAGAAAATATAACTAGCACAAGGTGAATATATGACTAATCTAGTAGCAACAAATAAAGGTAAGTTGAGGAATAACCGAACACAATGACGCGGAGATTTATCCCGAAGTTCACTTCCCAATGGAAGCTAATCTCCGCTGGAGCGGTGCGGTGCCACCAAAGTGGAACACCGAGTAGCCCTCAAATGTGTAACATCCCAAGTATGAAAAATAGCCATTAGAATGTTTGATCTCTGTTATTTTATGTTTTGCATCATGGCATCATGTTGATTGCAATTGTTTTGCTTGTTTTCCTTTTGTTTTCCTCTGTTTTCATTTGTTTTCCAACTGTTTTCATTTGTTTTCCTTTGTTTTCTATTTGAATTTCAAACCAAAATTCAAACCTTTTGTTTCATCCTTGTGATGTTACAATTTCCAAAAGGATATTTCAAATCAAAACAACCAATTGTTTCCATTAAAGTGTGATTCCAAAACTATTGTTTTGTTTCTATCAAAAATTCATTTAATATCAAACCCTTTTCAAATTCAATTATGATTTTCTTCCAAACAACAACCATGTTGAAATTATGAAAATTGAAAAACAAATCAATCAATTGTTTCCATCAAACCATAAGGTTCAAATAAAACTCCCATTTGCTCCCATGAAAATAAAAAGCTCAACTATTAAGTGGTTCTTTAATAATCCACCTAATTCCAATTTGCATTCAAAAATTCCAAATCCAATCCCAAACATCACCCAATTTGAATCTATGCAAATTAACAAAACAATGCTAATCCTCTGTTTTCATTTTAAACTACAAGTTCAATCCAATTTAAATTTTGTTTCAAATAATTCACTTAATGATAAAAGCCATCCAATTTAAATCAAATTACAAAACAACAAGTTAATTTTGATTTTTTTTTGAAAACATAAATTGGCAAGTGGTTGTTGATGATCTAATTAACCCACACAATTTTATTCCAAATTTTTCCCAACCCAAAACCTAACTCTTTCTTCCTTATTTCAATTCAGCAAAAAAAAATATAAGTGGAACAAAAATAATAAAGAGAAAAGCTAACAGAGAGAGAGAGAGAGGCCCAACCCAACCTTTTTTTCCCCCAGCCCACTTCCCCTCTTTTTGGCCCATACCCCCCTCCACTTCATCTTCCTCGTACGGCTGAACATCTGCTGTATCCACGTAGCAGAGAAAGATCAGGCAACGGTGATCACCACCTACACCCTCCCCTATAAACCTAAGCTCCTGCCCTAGGGTTCCCCCCAACCTTCCTTTCTCCTCCTTCTCCCTCTCCCCCGCCGTCCTCTCTCTTTTTCTCCCTCTCTTTCTTCTCTGTTGCTCCCCTCTCTGAAACTCTCTGTCTCTGAAGGCCACCGAAAATCCCTCCCGCGATCGCCGGCCGTCTAGGGCCCCTCCGGCCGCGGCGAGGGCGGGAATGGAAAGCCCCCGCCGCGGGCTCCCTCTCCACCCCCTCAGCTTGGGCCGAGAGGCACCGCTTCTCCGCCGCCATCCTCACCAAGTCGCCACCGTTTCCCTCTGTTCCTGCCGCTCGCCTCCACCTGCCCCGATCGCCTCCTCGTCGCTGTCCACTCGGGAGTCCTCAAGGTGAGCACTCCGGTCCCCTGCCTCCCTCCCTCCTTCCTCTAGGCCACCGCACACCCGCAGGGCACCACAATCAACCACAGCAGCGATCGATCCGCGCCCAATGCCTGAACCACGATTCAGTTCGTCAGTTAAGTACAAGCCACGAGCAACAGCTTAACCCCACCGAGATCCCCTTCTGTCAACAAAGCACAGCGCACCGCAGTGGCTAGCTGCCCCTTGCGCGCCCAGGAGATTGGGGGTTCGATTCCCCACTCCCTCAAATAAAAACCAACCTTTTATTTATTTATTTGTTTGGTTACAGAACTTCCCCCAAATCACAACCAAGTCCCTGTATAATTCTTTCTAAATCCTTGCAATTTATTTCTAAGTCCCTAGTGCATTAAAAATGGCAGATTTGCACCAAATCTTGTAAAATGCATAAGTAATTCATCCCAACTCCAATTTTAACTTTTTAAATATGTTTTCTGTCCCAAATTGAATGTTCTATCCAAATATAAAATTTGTTTACTGTTTTGAATATTTTAAATTGGTGCAATATTTGAATTCTTGTTTAATTCACTTAATTTTGCAAAAATCATAACTTGGGCATAAAAATTCCAAATTCCACAAACTAAATATGTTTTCCAATCAACTTTTCATTTACTTTCCAAATATAAATTTTGTTTTCTGTTTTGAATAATTTAAATTGCTGAAAACAACTGTTTCTTAATTATTGCATTTAAAATTGCCAAAATAATAACTTGCTCATTTTAAATCCAATTTCAACAAATGAAATATGTTTTCCATGCAAAATTAAACCACCTTTTCAAATATAAAATTTGTTTCATGTTTTGAATAATTAAAATTGTTTAAATGATTTAAACCTTGTTAAAATCATTTAATATTGTTAAATTCATAACTTGATCAAATTAAATTCTTTTGGGACATATAAAATATGTTTTCAAACCACAAAATTATAAACTTTTCAAATGTGAACTTCACTCAATGTTTTGAACGAATAAAAATCCAAATAAGTTCATGTTTGAATTAAATTCATTTAATTCTTGCTTAAACTTGTTTAATTCATAAATAGTTTATTTGAAATCCTTTTTCAACAAGTGAAACATGTAATCCACCCAAAATCTTGTGTTCCTTTCAAATATAAACTTTGTTATCTATTTTGGACAATTTAAAGTGGTGAAAACAACAAATGCTTGTGTGGCACCTTTAAGTAACCAAAATTTCTTAACTTAATAAATGAATTTCCAAACTTGTTAAACCTTATTTCCAATTGTTTCTATTGTTGTTATTTTGTTGTTTTCTTCATCCATGCATCATGCTAATTCACTTACACATGATGATTAGTTGTAAAACAATTAATTCAACCATAATTCATGGGCTTTCCATATGCAATCCAATTGCATGTGGGTCCATTTAATCATGTTGCTATTTTGTCAACTAGTTTATTTTTGGATGCATCAATTAAACTATCATGCATCATCCCATGTTTGTGCACTATGCCATGATATTGATTGTTTGTTCTCTGCGTTGTTTGTTTGCTTCTTATCGGATATACGACGACGTTGAGACCGACGATCCTTACGACACCCCTTCTAAGGAGTTAGCTCAGTACCAGGCTACTGGGTTTGCAGGCAAGTTATCACTCACATGGACCACTGTGTTCCTTTCAACATTGGTTACCGATACTTTCCGTTGTCTATTTCTGCTAGCCATATGATTAGTTGCTTCTGTTACGAACCTATCACATGAATCCCTTAACCCTGATATTGCCTCACCTCCACTCCTACAACCCCATTGTTTGAGCCCGTGTCTTACTAGCATGCTTAGGTTGTTTTGCTCGAGTCTGTTACCCGTTACTTTCTGTTACTATTTCTATTATGTTCTGGGGGCTCGATGTTTAATCAATAATTCATGCTAATGTTATTGTTAAATAATAATTTGATGATAAGGCACCGGCAGGAGGCCCTGCGTGGTTTTGAGGCCTGCTAGTGTCGACCCTAATAGGAAAAGGGTCTTGTCTACTGATCCATGATGAGCGCACTAACCGCATGTGGGAAGCGAGTATGGGCGCCCCCCTCAATTTGATTCGATTCGCATCTCGTCCAAATCGCCTCATTTAGTTCGTGTTTTCCATTTGTCGCATGCATGTTTTTGCGAGCCCAGGCCAGGGTGGAACTTTTGTAGTCGGCATATAGGGGGACACGTTCTTAGAGTGCTATGAGGGTCCCCTTTCTTCGGGGCTCGATTAGCCGTGCGCCCAAGGTGTTTTGGGCTTGATGCGAAGAAGAGTTGGGTTGTGTTGAGTGCCTTGCTTGGTGGAAGTGCATTTCCTATCTGGCGGGGTATTCTTACGTGTACGACTAAATTGGTGCATCCCTGCAGGGTTAAATCTTCTCGAGAAGCCGTGTTTTCCGCGGTTATGGACTACTTGGTGAAAGTACTGGCTAACAAGTACTCAGGACAACTTAAACCTAATGATTAACAACCTTACACCCAATGATTAACAGCTTGACTAGTAATAGGCTTATTGACACAATAATCTGAACCATCATTAATCCAACGGTGTGAGTTATCCTCGGATTGCTTCTTTGGATAAGGGGCGAGATCCAGGATGGGTTTGTTTGGAGTTAGTTTATAGGTTGGTTACGATACGCGATCTTATCTCCTTTCTGTTAGCCGGAAGTTGTAGTATGTTTCTGTAGTTGGTTAGAGCAGCCAGTTGCAGCATCTTTCATATCCCCTTCCTTCCGTTGAACCCAAAACATCTGTGCTTGGTGTTGACGGGTTACACTTTGGTGAACTGTGAGTCTTGCTTGCCAGTACGTTTATGTACTGACCCCTTTGGGGCTGTGGTTTCCGCAGACCTACGTTTCCGAGGATCTACATGGTGGCTACTACATGGAGTATGACGAGACTGCTGACGAGTAGATAGCGGACCCGGCAGGATCCGAGACTTCGTGGATGGGCTCCGTCTTTTCGTTTCCGGCCTCTTAGGCCTATTTGGATCTTGTCTGTACTCAGACATGTTGAATGCTTCCGCTGTGTTGTAATGATGTATTGTTGGGACATGTGTCCTCTGGATGATTGTATTTGCTATCTCTGCTCTAGTGAGAGCTATTTGCAACTTATTTCCATCTTTTGTGTCGTAGAGATCTGTTGTGATATCACTTGTTCCAATGCCGTTGACGTACCATGTGTGTATGTTTTGAAGTACGTCAATGGAAGTATCTGGATTTCTACGGGATGGTTTGCGCAGACGATGAATAGTAAGATAATGGTTGTCACACGTTACGTGTTGGCCTGCTCATATTGAGATGCGGGTGCCGGTATGCCCCGTAAGCCATCTATCTACTGTTTAACGGACTGTGAGTATCCCCTAGAAGTCCGGGTGTGACAAAATGGCCCACCATATCTCATTCGAGTCCTTCCACCGATGTGGAGAGGCTTGAATCACTATGTTGCCGTTGAGGTTGACAACTAGAACCTTTACAAGGATGAGGCACACTCCACAACTTTGGAGGGTCCTCACCAAATCCCCGGAGCCACCAAGACACCGGGAAGCAAGATCCACGAGCACAAGAGCCACGGGGACAACAACAAGGCTCCAAACTCCAATGAGCTAGAAGCAACAAGGTTCTTGGCTCCAATGAACCAAGAACAACAAGATCCCCAGGGGATGAGTGGTTTGATGACGAATCGGCTTGGTGACGTTGTGGATCTAGATCTTCTCCTCCAAATCCCAAGAGATCAATGGCTTTGGTTGGGTATTTGGGGAGAACCTTGAGCTTGGAGGTGGTCAACAATGGTGGATAGAGAATGCTTGTTTGACACCTCCAAAAGGTAGGAGACAAGTCCTATTTATAGTGGGGGGGGGGAAGAAAGTGGCCGTTGGGGGAATCTTTGTGCTGCGCAGAGTGGCCGGCCTAGAGCCCGGCCTGGCCGGCTGGGAGGCCGGCCTGAGTGCAGGGAGCCCGGCCTATGCGCAGAGGGCCCGGACTGGGCCGGCTGCTAGGCCGGCTACCATACAGAACACCCCGGCCTGGACCGGCTAGGCAGCGCCCGACCTGCACAGGGGAGAGCCCGGCCTGGGCTGGCCACCAGGCCGGCCACCTAACAGAGCCCCCCGGCCTGAGCCCCGGCCAGGCCGGCTATCAGGCCGGCCAGGCAGTTTCTTCCTTTCTTCTTCCCTTCAAATTCTTCTTCCTCCTTCTTATTTATTTGACCATTTTCTTCAACAAACAAGTGTTTTGACTTGTTTTTCTTTCTCCATTTTTGTGCACTCATAGCTTTGTATATTTGTCATTTGTTCCCTAGAACACTTAAGCACAATGGTCAAATAATTCCAAGTGTTGTAATCAATTATCAAAAACTAGGGTTAGGAAACATGTCCTTTCACCAGGGTGGCGTGGCCATGGGGAGGGCGCACCACCCCTAGTTGTGGGCCCCTGGTGGCCCCCCTCTGGCTCTCCTTCTGGCTGTGTTCCTCCTCGGGACTTTTAGGAACCCCCGGATGTCCCCTTCTTCTTCTGAGCTTATGAAATATGGTATCTCGATGGTGCTTTTTCCATCACATTTCTTGTCCCGGTGTTTATTCTCCAAAAATTATAAAACATGCAAAATAATATAAAATAACATAAGAGACGCATCATAACATGAAATATATCGATGAATAACAGAAAATTATGATATAAAATAGTGATGCAAAATGGACGTATCACATATGTCGGTAGCCATATGCCGGTTGGGCACTTAACCCAGTCAACTTTTCATCGGTGTCCACTCTTTGGACACCATTTTACACCAAGCATGACCCTACCCGAGGGTAGCTGTCACGACCCCGGACCCCAAGATATACATACTGTTATGTGCTCCTAGTCATGGACCTACAAAGGCTTCAGGGTTACCAGCCCCGGCCGCAACAAACAGCGGCAGGCAGGCCGGATTCATCGGCACGCAAGCCGGATCACCTCGGTACTACTACTTCTTGTGTCCATGCTAGTCATAACCAACTATGCATACCAAAGCGTCCACGAATCGAATGAAACTGAAGGAAACGGGACCAAAGCTATACAGAGCTGCTATGTGTCCAGAAAGTGCAACAACAATCGAGGGTTACTGGGGTAACCTAGCCCCAGGCCGAATCACATCGGCAGGCGGGCTCGGACATGGATCATCGGCTCCACAACCCCTCGACTGCGACAACTATGTAGGCATAGCCAATACTGTATACCAATGAGCTCTAAACCAACAACCGATCAAAGCGGTACTCTAAACATGGAAGCTGTATTAAACAGGTGTTACTAGAGTATAGCTTTACAAACAGAGGTCACATGACCCAACATTACATCAGACAACGAAAGGCAAATTATGTTGCTAATCAACAAGAACCAAAAAGGCCTAAGAGGCTGCAACATAAGGAGACTTCCCAGCCCATAGATTCCAGGCTACTACCTGGGAAACCCGAACTACTCGTCGATCTCCACGTCGAAACACCACCGAACTGAGGAACTCCACCTGAACCAAGTTGAAGCAAACATGAGTACGGGAGGTACTCAACAAGACTTAGTTAACCTATTATATATCTGCTTCTTTTAGAAAGAGTTATGAAGGTTATTTTGTGTAAAGCCATCTTTGTTTTCCAAGTTGAGGGAGGAATAGCACGTCTAATGGAGTATTTTGAAAACAGATGATAAAGCTACTCAACTACTGATATCATCATCTTTTTAATCCACCAACTCATATCAGCACCTCGTGCTTCAAAGATCACCACCTCAAATTGTTCCGGTAACTCAATCTACAAGGTAACCCCTCTCGGCATCTCCGAGCAGGCATCCTTCATTCGTTATCAACAAGTTTTAGTAAGTCCATTCAAGTTGTCTATGATCACAGAATCCGTCACCAAGTCGTCCTTAACCGTGGACACGGCTTTTTGAAAAGATTTAACCCTGCAGGGGTGTACAACTTTAACCACACGTACCAACCAACTCTTAATGCCACATGATTAGCACTAGTCCGGGAAGTGCCGGCAGAGGGAGGTTGACCACGATCTTTCCATTGCTTCGCCTATTCCATGAGTCGCTCCGAGTAGAGATGGACCGCCAATAGGGAGTGGCCATCTCCTGCCGGGTCTCTATCGTTATGCGCAATGCTCGACGGTTACCTACCCGCATAGCGTCGATGCATCCCCACATCCTAGTTTTGAAAGTGTTTTAATATCCCCGCAAATCCAAATGGAAAGACCGAACTAGGCGACTCATGGAACAAACTAGGCAAGTTGAGACCGAGGGGAATCCAAGCCCCGTGTGGATGCACGCTCAGTCTTGGCTCGAAGACGAGAACTCGCTCCTAGGGGCATGAACGAGACAACCACCACAGACCCTCTGTGGTCTCGTCATCCACACCTTTAAGTCATGTTAACCAAGTTATCTTAACTTTCCACAACATCCTATCATACTAGATTCTTTCGTAACTCTGATTGATCAACCGAATGGAGCAGAGATAACAAGCATGTATGACTAAGCACAACATATTTAAGGCTTTGGCGATGAACACAATCAAACCTATGGCCGCTAGGAGTAGTGGATCAGGATAACTAAGCTATGCATAATATAGGACAACTCTAACTACTGACACAAGATATATTGGAATCGAATGCATTGTACAAGAGTCAAAAAGTCTTTCGAAACCATATATGGGCAAATAAGAGGTTATGCGTGCCTTGCTTCAAGAAAACCAGAGAAAGTCTTCAGGAATAAGTGCTTGACTTGTCGGTTAAAATCAAGTATTCACCATTGGGGTTGTTGGCCTTCTCTTCGGAGTCACGTTCTACCGAGGGGGAACAACATCGAAAAGAAGAACAACAATCAACACATGTCATCGATGCAATGCACAACATGTATGCATGATCAAGTTAATACACTGAAAAAAGCCCTAAACATGTTTGATGGGTTGCTAGGGTTCGTATGACAGTTAGCCATTTTTACTGAAATTAGCCCGAAATAGACCCAGAGGGCAGTTCGGGTGATTACGAAGGGAAGTACAATTTTAGATGCTCAAATGGGTTTGAAAACATCATAAATGGGTTGCATTTGTCATTTTGAGCAATTTGATATATAACTTTTAATTTTCTAATTTTTGTGAATAAAAACTTACGTTTCTATTTTAAAAGAATTAAATAACATTAAATAAATGCTCATTTTTGGACTTTCTCAAACATGTGTGAAAATTACATATTTGGATAGAGAACAATTTTCTGATCAAAACCATACTTTTATTTTATTTTTCTGAGTAACATTTTGGAAGATATTAATTAATCAATTTTATTCATTTTCTGGAATTCCTGGAATTACCAAAAAGGGTAGTTATGACGTCACTGTGACGTCATCCTTGCATCATCCAGAGAAGAACTTCTCTGTTTCAATCAAATTCGAAGGACTCGATGGTAGAACTATGAAATTGGTTCGTGGCCTAGGTGGAGAGGGTTAAGGTGAACGTGAGGGTGGCGGAGGACGACCAAATGGTCGCCAGAGATGGTGCCGGTGAGCATCCGCGCGGCGGCGGACGGTGAGGTACGGGGCGGAGAGCTGCTGAGGGGGAGGAGCCAAGGTGAGGGCAGTGCGGGGTTCAGGAGCTCACCATGATGCCGTTGATGTGATCAGACGAGGATGAGGCGGCCGGATTAAGAGGCAAAGAGCACGGCGGCCGGTGGCCGGACTCAGGGAAGATGGGGCCGATTCCGACGTCTCCGACCCTCCCCGCTTGCGTGCGTCGTCGAGGAGGAGGTACAGGGTGCGGGAAAGCCTCAGAGAGGCACAGTGGAGCTCGAGGATGCTCGTAACGCGGCGGCGAGCGGCGGCCGCGGCAGCTGCTGCTAGGGTTAGGTCGTCTGCGGCAGGGAGCAAGAGAGAAGGGAGAGGGGATATCTGAGGGAGTAGGGTGCGATTCGGACGCCTCCTCGTGTCCTATCCACGCCCGGGAGGTGAAGCAGGAGGTGGCAACCGGCCATGGAGTCTTGGCCACGCAGCTGCTCTGCTTTCTGTCGAAAGGAAGAAGAAAGGGGAAAATGATTTTTTCAAGAAAACCCCCTGGAAAGTTTTGGAAATCACATAGAGACCCTTTTCCATTATAAAAACAGAACAAAAACCATTGATTTGAGGGCCTTTTTGCAAATAGAAAATTTGTCAAAAATAAGATTTGGAAAGCTCATCAAATTTTCAACCACACCATATTTTTGTTTGGTGAAAATTAGATATTTTTCGGTACAAAATTTTGGAACCCATTTCAAGTACTATTTGTGGGATTTTTCTCAAACCATTTAAATTGTTTCAACATGGTTTAAATTTTTGTTTCATGCATGTATGAGATGAACACAACACCACACACCCTAATTAGAAAAACTGGGATGTTACAGTAGCCCCCCGACATTAGTCCCCGAAGCTGGTATGGTCCAGCACACCCGGATGATGGGCCATAGCAGCTTAAACAATAACTCCACAATGCTCAACCGACATGGCACTTATGTCGGTTTCAACTTCAATCTCGAAACTGATCCACGATCAGTGCCAAGGATTCCGCCGAACCTCCGACATAACTTATGTCGGATCACTATTTCACCGAGTTCCAGCAATTAACCATTTCTCTTCTTCGTTTGAACTCCACTGTCACGAGGCGGGGGCGCCTCGATTCCTCCGCGTTGTGGTTACACCACGTGGCAGAGAACGGTCGCGCGCCCCCGCGATTCCTGTGCAAAACTGCTCACGCGCCGCGCGCACGCCACGCCTGTGCTCTAGGCCCCGCGCCGCGTCAAATCCACACAGGTACTTGAGTGCTTCCTCCGGAATCCACGGGATTAACTGCGCACGCTGCGCAGTAACTCCCCATTCGCGCGTTACCGCACGCGCGGTAACCGCGTGGGTTACCGCATCTGTAGCCACATTTGATCCCACGTCAGTTCGCCTGCAGGTGATATAAGTAACCGCGCAGGGGCGTTGCGTTTGGTTCCTTCGCCATTTGCTCCATTTCATCTCCTTCTCCTCCACCGTGCGCGCACAAAGCCCAGCATCGCTCCGCCGCGCACCGTTGAGCTCCACCACCGGGCCGCGGCCACCGCCGTGCCCTAGCGCACCGCAGCGCGTCGGATCGCCGCCGAGTTCGCCATCGTTGCTGCAGATCTCGCTCCTCCATCGTCATCGATCCCAAGCCCCTCGTCTTCGTCGCCGTCGCGCTCGAGTTCACCGCTGCCGCATGCTTTTCTTCTCCGCCCCGTCTCTTCACCGGAGTATAAATACCTTGCTGCGGTTCCTCGCCTTCTCCTCCTCGAGCGCTTCTCCGGGCAAGAAAATCACACGGAGGTGCCGGAACCGCCCTTCTCCGCCATGGCCTCGCAGCAGATTGTCGCCGCAGAGCAAGACGAGGAGTTTTATGAGGAAGAACCCAATCGCTCCGCATGGGAGGTAATTTTTATACACGCTTCTATTCTTGTAGACAGTGTTGAGCCTCCAAGTGCAGAAGTATGCAGAACAGTAGCAAGTTTCCCTTAAGTGGATCACCCAAGGTTTATCAAACTCAGGAATGTAGAGGTCAAATATATCCCTCTCTAGCAAGCCTGCAATTACGATACAAGATGTCTCGTGTGTCCCCAACACACCTAATACAATTTTTAGTTGTATAAGTGCACTTGTTCGGCGAATAGATAGTTAAATACAAGTAGTATGGATGGTTATAAGTGATAATAGCAATATGAAATAAAAATGGCAGCAAGCAAACATGTAGCATAACTGAATGTAAACAATGTTTCAATGCTTAGAACCAATGCCTAGGGATCACACTTTCACTAGTAAACACTCTCAACAATAATAACATAATTGAATGCATAAATATCTCTCTTCACTACGCTACTCCGAACCAATCTCTAGTCGGATAACAAACACCAATCATTGCGTAGGGCTGCAAAAGGCACTCCTTAGAGTTCGGATTTCCCCGTCTAGGTAACCCCCACACTATCACCATGAGACCTAGATGGTTCTGGACAAACACCACAATTTCATAGGGTAATCCAACACAAAATATAAATATCATGCAAACCACACAGTGTGTCGAATATGCATCTCAACAAGTCCCTCGGGTGAACCCATAGGGTTTCGATTAGGAGAACGTGTAGGCGCTGGTGACAATCGTCGGCTAGACAGGGGACACGACTTACCCAGGTTCGGGGCCCTCGTAGAGGTAAAACCCTTACTCCTACCTCTGTCAATCTGTATTCACGAATAGATCGGTTACAATGGGGAGTTGCTCAAGTCGAGAGTACGATCTCGAGCTCAAGGCTTGGTGGTGCGGTATTGCTTGGTCCTCTCCCGGTGGTTCTCCTGGCCTTATATAGGTGGCCAGGTCTCAAACCTGTCGCACCCGGACTTCTAGAGGATACTCACAGCCCGCTAAACAGTAGGTAAATGGCTTACGGGGCATACCGGCACCCGCATCTCAATATGAGCAGGCCAACACGTAAACGTGTGACAACCATTCTCTACTATCCATCGTCTGCGTAAACCATCCCATAGAAATCCGACTACTTCCATTGACGTACTTCAAAACATACACACATGGTACGTCAACGGCATTTGAACAAGTGATATCACAACAAATCTCTAAGACACAAAGAAATAGAAATAAGTTGCAAATAGCTCTCACTAGAGCAGAGATAGCAAATACAATCATCCAGAGGACACATGTCCCAACAAGTCATCATTACATCACAGCGGAAGCATCCAAAGTGTCTGAGTACAGACAAGATCCAAAAAGGCCTAAGAGGCCGGAAACGAAAAGACGGAGCCCATCCACGATGTCTCGGATCCTGCCCGGGTCCGCTATCTACTCGTCAGCAGCCTCGTCATACTCCACTTAGTAGCCACCATGGGGATCCTCGGAAACGTAGTCTGCGGAAACCACAGCCCCAAAGGGGTCAGTACAGACAAGTACTGGCAAGCAAGACGCACAAGATACCAAAGTGTACCCGGCAACACCAAGTACAGATGCTTTGGGTTCAACGGAAGAATAGGTGATACAAAAGATGCGGCAGCGGGCTGCCTAACCAACTACAGAGACACGCTACAACATCCGGCTAAAAGAAAGGGATAAGATAGCGTATCGGAACCAACTACCACTAACCTCAAACAAACCCATCCTGGATCTCGCCCCTTATCCAAAGAAGCAATCCGAGGATAACTCACACAGTTGGATTAATGATGGGTCAAGTTATTGTGTCAATAAGGTCTATTACTAGTCAACATTAGTATTAAGTTAGGTGTAAGTTGTCTAATCCTTGTTAGCCAGCCCTATCACCAAGTCATCCATAACCGCGGACAACACGGCTTCTCGAGAAGATTTAACCCTGCAGGGATGCACCAATTTGGCCGTACCCGTAAGAATACCCCGCCAGATGGAAATGCACTTCCACCAAGCGAGGCACTCAACACAACCCAACTCTTCTTCGCATCAAGCCCAAAGAACCCCGTGCAATTGAGCGCACGGCTAATCAAGCCCCACGAAGAAAAGGGGACCCTCATAGCACTCTAAGAACGTGTCTCCCTAAATGTCGACTACAAAAGTTCCACCCTGGCCTCGGGTTCGCACCTGCATATGCATGCGGCAAATGGAAAACCCGAACTAAATGAGGCGATTTGGACGAGATGCGAATCGAATCAAATTGAAGGGGGCGCCCATACACGCTTCCCACATGCGGTTAGCGCGCTCATCATGGATCTAGAGGACAAAGACTTTTCCTGAGTTTGACACTAGCAGGCCTCAAAACCATACCCGGCCTCCTGCCGGTGCCTTATCATCAAATTAGCATTACCTCAAACATTAACAGGTTGTTGTTTAAACATCGAGCCCCAGAACATAATAAATAAGATAACAGAAAGTAACGGACAACAGACTCGAGCATTAACAACCCTAAGCATGCTAGTAAGACACAGGCAACAAGCAACAGGGTTATAGGTGTGGAGGATAGGCTATATCAAGGTTACATGATAACATGTGATAGGATCGGAACACAAGCAACGAATCTTAAGGCTAGCAGGATAGACAACGGAAAGTATCGATATCCAGTGTGGAAAGGGCACAATGGTTCATGTGAGTGAATACTTGCCTGCAAACTCAGTAGCCTGGTACTGGGCTAACTCCTCAGAAGTAGTGTCGTAAACCTCGTCTGTCTCAGCGTCGTCGTCTATTCGGGAAGAAGCAAACAAACAACGCAGAGAGACAAACAATCAATAACATGGCATAATGCACAATCATGGGATGATGCATGGCAATTTAATTGATGCATCAAAGATAAGCTAGTTGACATGGTAACATAATTAAATGGGCCCATATGCAATTTGGATTGCATATGGAAAGGCCCATGAGTTAAGGTTGGATTAAATGATCTACAAATAACCATCATGTGAAAGTTGATTATAATGATGCATGGATGAGGAAAACAATGAGAAAACAACAATAGCTTCAATTTGAAAAGGTGTTTACCAAGTTTGGGAATTTTATTTATTAAGTCATGAAAATTGGCTCCTTAAATGAGTTACACAAACATTTATTGTTTTCACCCATTTTAATTGTTCAAAAACAGATAACAAAATTCATATTTGGAAAGAACACAAAAATTTCAGGTGGAATACATGTTTCATTTGTTGAAAAAGGAATAAAAATGAATTAATTATGAATTAAACAAGTTTAAACAAGATTTAAATGAATTTAATTCAAGTATGAAATTATTTGAATTTTTATTTGTTCAAAACATTAAATAAAATTCATATTTGAAAAGATTATGCTTTTCTGGTTTGAAAACATATTTTATATGTTCAAAAAGAAATTAATTTGACCAAGTTATGAATTTAGCAATTTTAAATGACTTAAACAAGGTTTAAATTATTTAACCAATTTTAAATATTCAAAACAGGAAACAAAGTTTATATTTGGAAAGGTGGTTCAATTTTGCATGGAAAACATATTTTATATGTGCCATTTGAATTAAATTTGAATTAGTTATGAATTTGACCAAATTTGAAATAATAGTTTGAATTTAAATTTTTGAAAACATTTGAAATGTTCAAAACAGTAAACAAATGTTTTAAACATGTAGAGAATTAAATTTGGTACAGAAAACATATTTAATTTATTTAATTTGGATTTGGAATACAAAAGTTATTTGAATTTTAAATGCAGGGGCTATAATGCAATTTTAAAAACATTCAGATTTGGTCCAGGGGCTTGGATGCAAAAGAAACTTACGGAAAGGCCCCTGGAAACCCTTTTCTACCCAGCAGAACAACCCCTGGGCCACTGGCCTGTGGGCCAGCGCCCAGCTAGCGCTGCGGCTGGGATCTGGCGTGGCACCCACTGCCTATGGCAGGTGGGCCCTGCCTGCCCGCGTGGCAAATGCGCCAAAAAGGTGGGTTTAATCTGCGCGCGCGGGGGGGGGGGGGATCGAACCCGCGCCCTAACGCTGCGCTCCGTTAGATCCAACCAGTACGGTGCGGATTCGTTTGGTGACAGAGAAGCGCGCGCGTGGTTTTGAGGTTCAGATGTCGTCGTTAACTGAAACTGTCGAAAGGTTCAGGCTTTCTGAACCTGACAAGGATGCGGTGGTCACCGGCGGCGAGGATCTGCTGCTGCTGCTGCTTGCGTGCGTGGGAGGGTGCAGTGTGCGTGCGCGTGACCACTGATGCAGAGGGGGAAAAGGAAGGAGGGGAACGTGCTGCTCACCGAGGGGAAACAGAGGGAGGAGGAGGTGCTCGGGAGGCGACAGTCGACGACGGCGACAGCGACAGGGACGTCGGCGATGATCGGGTGCTTCCCATCCCCTGTCGATGAAGCGAGGAGGAAGAAGACTGCACGGGGAACTCGTTCCCGTGCACTGGTAACCCCGACGGCGACAGCAACCCCGTACTCCACCCCCTACTAAGCTCCAGTCATGGCGTGGTGCCGAAAAGTTCAGAAATTCAGAGGAGGATTGGAGGGGATCTGAGAGGGAGGAGAAGAACTGGCGGTGGCAGGGAGGAAGGAGAAAACTAGGGCTAGGGTTTGGGGAGCTCGGGGCTAGAAATAGGGGAGGAAAAGGCAGGGAGGGAGCAGGTGGAGGGCGCCCTGCTGTGTGTGCGTGCTGGCGTCAGCTGACGCCAGCCGTACGGAGATAGAAGAAGGTGGCCGGGGGCCTGCGCTGCGCGCGCGCTGGGGTTAAGTGGGCTGGGCTGGCCCAGTCTGCCTCCCCCAGCCGTTTTCTGTTTTATTTTTTCTTTCTCTTTTTTTTGCAGAAAAGAAAAAGGAAAGAAAGAAGAGAAATGGAAGGGTTTTTGTGATTGAAAAATTTGGGGAGAAATTTTTATGAGTTATTTATCACAAAAGCACAAGTGTGCAACTTTCTGTTTTTCAAAAATTCAAAGTTGGTTGCTGTTTAAAATTCAAATGGATTTGATTGAATTTTGGTATTAATTGAATAATTGAAAGAAGCAACTTAATAGTTTTTAATTTCAAGTTTATTAGAAACAAATGATTGGTTTGATTTGTAATTTTCATTTGAAAATTGTAACCGAACAAGTATGAACAAGGATTTGAATGTTTGGTTGAATGTTTGGTTTGAAATTCAAATTGAAAAAACAAGGGAAAACAAATGGAAAACTTATGATGACATGATGCAAAACATAAATTAACAAAAAGCAAACATTGTAAGGCTGTTTTTCATACTTGGGATGGTACAAAACCATACCCGTGTAGGACTCGAACTCTAACCCTATGTCGGTTACAAGTTTCCTATTTTAACCCGCAAGGCATTGCGGGTGGGCTTCAATTGGGCCTTCTATAATAATATGCGACGCCTCCTTTAGAGCCTGGGCCGTGGGCCTGAGACTGGGTAGGCATACCCGACAGGCCTAGGAACCATCCCTTTGTCAGTAGCCCCCGTGACGAAGGGATGGACCTTAGATCCTGCGGATAAGGACACCCCGTCTCAGGCCCAAGGTCAAGGCCCACGAAGGGGAGTCCTTAAGAGTGTTCCAGAAGGCCTACATGAAGCCCACCCGCAATGCCTTGCGAGCTAAGTTAGGAAACGTGTAACGGACTTAGAACTAGAGTTCGAGTCCTCCCCGGGTAGGGTTTGAGACCTGGCCACCTATATAAGGCCAGGAGAACCACCGGAAGAGGACCAAGCAACACCGCACCACCAAAGCCTTAAGCTCGAGATTGTACTCTCGACATGAGCGATCATCTTTGTAACCGATCTACTCAATAATACAGATCGACAGAGGCAGGAGTAAGGGTTTTACCTCTACGAGGGCCCCGAACCTGGGTAAATTGTGCCCCCTGTCTAGCCGATGATCGCCACCAACGCTCATGGGTTCTCCTATTCGAAACCCGATAGGTTCACCTGAGGGATTTGCCGAGCAACAGATTCGACAATTGGCGCCGTCTGTGGGAACGGCGGGCGCTGGATCTCCGGCATCTTCGGCTTCATCGACAACCAACTCACGGTGGAAACCCTCGACTACGGCTCCAACCAATCCCATCCGGATCGGATCTGTCGTGGTCACCCCTCACTCGCCGGAATCACGCCCGCTGTTCAGCGATTTGGAAAGGAGCGTCACCTTGATGTTCGGAAGCCTGAAGTTCGTAACCAACAGGGACGTGATCCTACACTTCCCTGAGGAATCAAGATCTGAGTTAGAAGCTGTCGACTCGCGCCCCTACCTGGAGAAAAGCGGCGAGTCCGTCCGTTTGAACACCAACGACTACCATACCCTCTCGACAGAAGAACCTTCCCGAGTACGGAAAGCTTTCCGTACCACGCCTAGGACGCACGAGGCTCTACTGGCTCAAGTCTGCATGGCAGGATCGGAATTACCACCGGAAACAGAACACAGTGCGGTGGAACGCGCTGAGATTGGCGTTTCGCGGGAGGCCTAGGATCGAGCCAAGGAGGCTATGCGAACCAGCAAACCACCCGCAGCCGAAGCGCCACACAAGGACATGATCGCCTACCACTACCATCTAGTGAGAGCGGCCGAAACCATCAAAGAAGCTCGGATAGATCTGGCCCGTCGAAAAAGAGCGGCAGATGAATCGAGCCAACGACGAGCTGAGCTGTCCCTAACACCCTCGGTCGGAACCCGACCCGCGAGGAGGGGATACGCGTCAACGTCCAGGGACGTCGAGTCCTTAGGCGGAGCCAGCAGATCAATCGCACCTTCCCTGATGCGAGTCGATGAAGATGGGAACGTCTACCCACAAACTCCTGCCGCCGCAGTCCTAGCCGCAGCAACTTACATGCAGATGAACCAACCGACAGAAAGCGACCCTCGAGCAGAACAGTACAAGAAGGTGCGCAAGGTACTAGGTTTGGCAGCCGCGAGGCTCGCCTCCTATGACCGCCAGAAGGCCACCGAACAGCTAGAAAAGGAAAAAGGAAAAGAGGCATCGCGCAAACGCAGGAGCGCTTCTCCAAGAAGAGACAAGTCACCTCGCCGTGGTCGAGGAAAAGAAGCTCGGAGACGCGGCGATAGTCGAAGCAGCAGTGAACGTAGCCCGAGAAATAAAAACTCGCGGCGTCATAGCAGCCGTTTGCGGAATCGCAGCAAAGAGCCAAGGAAAGAAGCTGATCGCGACCAGCCCGGATATAACGCGCGGTCAGACATCGCGCAAAACAAGGTGGACAAGGCAAGAGCTGCGAGGAACCGCACACGCTCCTCATCCAGTTCCTCGGATGACGAGGCCTGCGGCGCGCTATGTTTCGCTCGCAGCATCCGCGAAGCACCCCTACCCAAGAGATTCAAGCTCAGCACGGAAGTCACAAAATACGACGGTTCACTCGAGCCTTCGACATGGCTAAACGATTACCTCACGGCAGTAAAATGCCAACGTGGGAATAAAAACACGGCTATGCAGTATCTCAACCTGCACTTGGTCGGCGCGGCGCGCAGCTGGCTAGAAGCAAGGCCAAAATCTTGCTACGCATCATGGGATGACCTACACCACGATTTCTGCAAAAACTTCCAGTCCACCTACAAACGACCAGCGACCATTGAAGAACTACGAGCCTGCAAACAGAAGAGCGGAGAGTCCACCCGCGAGTATATTCATCGATGGACAACGCTCAAGAACACCGCAGGAAACATCTCGGAAGAAGTAGCGGTCGAAGCCTTTGCAAAGGGCGCCCGACGAACGGCTTCAGAGAGGAATTGGGCCGAGCAGCGCCCAAAACTATCGGGGAGTTGATGATCATAGCCGACAAATGGGCCAATGGAGAAGATGCAGTGCGCAACGAGAGAGCGTCATCGCCTGCGCCCGAAGAAGATCGCCATGGCCGAAGGAAAAGGAGGAAATACTACGATCATGAGGATCACGAAGAGATGGTAGCAGCGGAATTCACGCGAAGTCGCGATACTGGACGCCGTGGAAATCGCGAGTGGAGACCAAAGGCTGAGGACAAATCTCCCGAGGAGGACCTCGATGCGTACTGATGGGGGGATAATAACCCGGTAGGCCAACTCTAAGATATAACCCGGCCCAAAGGACGCTGCGCAGGATCCGGCTAAGGATAAAGAAACTTCTGGAAGGCCCAAGGTTTGTAGGCCTCGTAACCCGGATTGTGGGTTGCAGTAAGGAAAGCTAGGGTTTGTAAGTGGTGTTCGGGTAGGACTCAAGCTGCGCCTTGGAGGGCAAGCCAGGTAAGGGGACGGGTGCTTTATAAACCGGCCCTATGCTTAGTTTTGAAGGGATCCAAGTAGTAATCATATCGCCGAATATCGAGTACCCATTGTACACAAAAGATCGAGTTAATAAAGTGAGATCGGAGACCCGGCTACTTCATCGCCGGCTACCAGATCGAATTCCATCATGTTTTCCTCTGAGCTAAACCCTCTCCCAAACGCCTGTGTCGACTTGCCCCGGGATCAGTTACCCCTGGTAACATCTGCCGTGATCATCCCACGACAGTTGGCGCCCACCGTGGGGCCTGCGTCCAAAGGTGTTTACATCACGGGAGAAGCTCGGAAGAGCATGGAGAACCTCGTCGTCGGTGAGATCTACGACGACCACGAAGGAAAGAAGATGGTGGACGATTCCGGCTGGGGGCCAGAATCGGATCACCTCGAATCCGGATCTGTCGTGACAATCGGCCGGATCAGCGTCTTCATCGGTATGGTATGTACTTCTGGCTCGGCTCCTGACAGTTTTGGATCTGATTCTGTGTCAGGGGAGGCTACCTACGCCCAATCAGATATAGAAGAATCAGTTGGAGCAACAGACCAGATAGAAGAATCCATCGCGCAGTGGGAACAACCGGAGGAGCCGGCATGGACCCCGCGTGACCAGGACAGTGGAAAGGATGATACTGAATCTATCCGGGAACTGCTGGAAGACCGGTACGAAGAAGATAACAGCGGAGAAGAACAGCATGAACTCACAACAAGCGTAATACGCCGAGCGGCGGTCTACACGGCTCCCGCAGCCAACCTCGATCAAGGGAACGTGACCGCGGCTCCGGTCGGGGCAGCTCAGGCATTGGCGCAGCGGCAGGATGCAGCCAACGGAAACCCGATCCTGGCCCGGGTCGATGGAGAGTCGGCATCAGTAACTAGCCGTGCGGCGGACGAGGAGTTGCACGCAAATACGTTCGGATTCCTGGGAAACCGGACACCAGGAGCGGGTCCTTCAAACCCGCGCCACCCGGCCTTGTTCGACAATAATCTGATCCTAGACCCCACGGTCCTGGCTACGGTTATCACCCCCGAAAACGCAGCTGAACGTGTCAGGGACTTGGACGTGGCCCGCCGCGCGTTGGAACAGCAAAGAAGGCAAGTAGAAGCGGAGAAACAAGGGATGGCTACACGTCAACGCGAGCTGGATGCGTTGGAAACCCGGCTACGAGAGGAAACATCCAGAGTACACCAAAGACATCAAACCAGACTACCAGCCACGGGTGGGGTCATTAACCCGGCGGCTTTGTTTATTACGCCTCAGGATCAACCGATCCCAGTGGTAAACCAGGAAACGGCACCTCAGACGGCAACAGCGGAAGCCCACGCGGCAAACGTGCAGGCCGGGTTACCCCCACCACGAACCAGAGTCACAACCGGCAACGAGTTACCGCCACCGCCACCGTCACGTTTTCGCACACCAGCAGGCCACTACAACAATCCCATGGACAACGTGTATGCAGCAACACTTGCATTGAACCAGATCCCGGTAGGAGAATCGCCCCATGCAGAAAAGACCCGGCAGGCGATCGATCTACTCCACACTGCAGTGGTGCAGCAGGCCAATTACCCGGACCATAGAAGCGGGATGCATGGGACGCCATACGCCAGTCAACAACCAGGGAATATTCAAACAAACTCGGCACGGCGGAGGGAAGAGCAGCAGCAAATGCCGCCTCCTCCCCGCGTCCCGGCAGCATCAGTGGCACAGGCCGTTGTGGATAGCTCCAGGGCTCGGAGAGCCGGGGCCGGGTCTGCTGCACATGGGTTGCCTGCAGCACCGCGCCCCGCTGCACCCCTGGCTGGATCGCACATTTCCCGAGTAAGGCCAGCCTCAACCGTCCTCGCAGGACCCAAGTGTCTCTCGGACGACATCAGAGCTGAACCTTACCCGGAAAAATTCAAAGAGCCGGGAAAAGTAGTGAATTATGAACCGACCATGGATCCGGAAACATGGTTGAGCATTCATGAGATGGCAATGTCAATCCGCAATGCGTCCGAAAATCTTCAAGCCAAGTTCATGTACTTGATGATGTCAGAAGGAGCAGCAAAGTTATGGTTCACCAACCTGCCGGAAAGATCGATCAAGTCCTGGGAAGAACTGAAGACCGCGTTCGTCAAGCACTTTCATGGAACGTGCAGAAAGCTATTCACTATTGATGATTTAGAACGATGCGTTCAGAAGAAGGGAGAATCAGTACGCAGTTGGGTACGCCGGGTTATGGAGATACTTCACTCATCCACAGATATTCAGCCCAAAGATGCGCTACAAGCTATGGCAAAAACATGCAAGTATATTCCTTTAGTACAAAAGTTAACTCGCATGAAGTCCAGTAGGAATGCATCGGAGGTTACGATGGGAGAATTAATGGATGCGTGTAACAAACACGGCGCAACAGACACTACAGAGGAGGAAATTGATGACAAGAAAGCGAAAGCGAACACCAGTAATAGTGGAAGAACCGGCAATGGATCGGCACCGAGTAATAACGGAAATAGCCAGAACAAGCGCCCATTTGAAGGAGGCTCCGAGTTTGTAGCTAATACTGAGGCCGGGTCTTCGAGACCCAGATCTGAAGGGAATTTTAATACCGGAAATCACAATGGAGGACATTATCAGGGACCTCCGAGGCCAAGCAACAGTTGGGATATATTCAGAATGGCGTGCCCGAAGCACAGCAGGAACGGCAAGCCGGCTAATCACTCCTTGGAGCAATGCGCCGACTTATAGAGATGGAAGAACGAGGAAGTAAACAGAGCCATGCGAGGTGCGGGTCGGGGAGGAGGCCCGGGTCCAGGTGGAAATTTGGGCAACGGTCCACCCCCAGCCGGTAACCCGGCAGCAGGAAATTCGGGCAACAATCAAGGGGGAGCGGGAGGTTTCCAGGCTAACCCCAAACAATTGGGTCAATATCATGTGCATACTACGGGAGGCTCTAACAAGGATAAAAAGATGCTAAAGCAGGCGGTTAACTCAGTTTCTTCAGCTGTTCCGAGGTATTTGAGATGGTCAGAACAGGAGGTAACATGGAGCAGGAGGGATCACCCGGATAGAGTGGATCACCCGGGAGTCTTAGCATTGGTAGTGGCACCACAGGTCAATGGGTATGAGCTGAAAAAAGTCTTGATGGATGGAGGAAGCAGCATCAATATCCTATACTGGGAAACTTTTCTGCGCATGGGTCTAAAGGAATCTCAGCTACAAAAAAGTACAACAGTTTTTCACGGGATAGTGCCGGGTCATTCAGCGTGCCCTGAAGGAAAAATTGCGTTGGAGGTAGCTTTTGGGGAATCAAAGGACAATTATCGAGTTGAGTGGCTTACTTTTGAGGTGGTTAAGTTGCGCAGTCCTTATTACGCATTGTTTGGAAGACCGGCTTATGCCAAATTCATGGCAAGGCCGTGCTATGTGTATCTACAGCTGAAAATTCCGGGTCCTAAGAAGACCATTACCATACATGGAAATCGAGATATAGCGGCTGAGTGCGATGAAGGAGATGCAGCAATGGCTGAGCAAGCCTGTAGGAAAGAGGAACTCAGGCATTACCGATCTCAAGCGGACCTGGAGGAAAGGGCAACTTCAAAAAGGCCGAGCTCTGAGGAAGAAAAAGCAAAACCCAGGGCAGAGCAAGATGCTAAGATGGTGGCCTTCATCAGGAACGATCCCTGCAAATTGTCTGGCATAGAAGAGGAAATCACATCGCCGTCTACGGCTAGCAGCGCTGCGATAACGACACACCCGGATTGGCTAGCAAACTCGGTACTCGTCATGAAAGGGTCTAACAAGTGGAGAATGTGCATCGGTCGCGCCAGCCCGGGACCGATTATCGAAAAGAACTAAACAGTGTAACGGGCAGCAAGTTTCAGACGCGCTCTTTTCCTACCCAGGGTACCTAAGGGGACAGGAAGGTTTTTAATGAGGTGGCTTGCTGACCCAAACTTTATCGTATCAATAAAAAGAGATGGTTTTCAAGTATTGTCATGATCTTTGCTTTGATTACCGGTAAGTGGTACTTGTTATTATCAATACATCAATATCATCAAAATACATTGCACATACATAGGTCTTTGGGGGCTGAGCTGCTTAAATAGCAGTCACGAACCCAAATACCCGGCCTTGATGCCTATGAGTTATGCGGGCCGATTACTCGCAAGACGAGTACGGTTGCAATCTTATAACCGGACGAAGGAGCCAAATTTCTTGGTTATTCTTACTTAAGCTCGATGTGACTCGCACTAAAGTGGCATGATCTGTTCGCTTACGATTACAGTCAGCCACGCAGCCCAATGGGATTTGCTTGACCCTGTTTTTCGTATAGATGTAACAACATGGTATCCACGCGAAAGCCGGCTTACAGTACAAGATAATCAAAAGGGTCATCTAAACCACAAGTCTATGCAGAGTACAAGGCTAATAGCCGGAAACTCAACGAGTATTAAGCATGACTTCAGTATTTACGCAAACGGCTATTGGTTTTCGGCTTGGTAAAGAGCAATTTGTCCTCTGAGAAAGGCCGCACCCCCCTGGCTCGTACTTTGGGTCATGGGGACTGG
Organism: Alopecurus myosuroides; assembly: GCA_028641055.1. NCBI lineage: Eukaryota > Viridiplantae > Streptophyta > Magnoliopsida > Poales > Poaceae > Alopecurus > Alopecurus myosuroides. Next base: position 179,525,525 of record CM054062.1, read on the forward strand.
GGACTTCGGAACAGAAACAAACTGTTTAGCTATTGAAGCTTGAGAAACCCTAGCTTCCGAGTCTTGGGGACTTAAAAGAAAAGTCCACTTATCAAAACCCGTGATGCTCGAAAAACCGAGTCTCGCAAAGGGAATCAAAAAATAGTCGAGTATCGAGAATAAGTTTAAAGAATAAGACAAGTGTCAAGATTATCAAAAGTCGGGAGAGGCACAAATATATCACGAACTAAAAGTATGTTACAAGTGATGGTACCAATATCAAGGGTGCACAGGCGCACCATCAAAATCATATTAGTTTTAAACACAAAAGTACCAGGTAACGCCCTACTCGGCATCCTGAGAGCGGTCTTCCGGGTCTTGGTCCTGGATCTGCTCCTTAGCCTTTCCAGCAGCATTACCCGGACTTCCCGCGTCAGGACGGATAGGCGGAGGAACAGCTGGTGTAGAGGTAGACGGCCGTAATCCTAGCTCAGCCTCTCTCTTAGCAGCTTCTTCTTTTCTCCTGGCCAGATCAGTCGCCCATTTTTCCAACATATCAAAGGGAGGGGGTGCCTCTGCCAATATGGTTTTTCCTTCAGCGTCATATGAGCTCATGATTGTGTCTAGGTCCATCTTGTCGGCCAAAGCGGTGGCCGAGTGGCGTACTGCGGATTGTATGGCCTTGAAGTCCTTGGGTGTAAACTTGGAGCCATCAGCCTTTAATTCTGGAAACCCGGATATTACCTTTGTCGGGTCAAGCTTAGGAAAGTAAGCCTTCGCCAGCGTAAAGGCCCGGGTCATACTGATCCGGCAGGACGAGCGATTCCATATCTCAATCCATCCAGGCACCGTCGAGCAGGCTTGCATAAGATTCTCCTCACCCGGGTATACCTCGGAAGGCCACTTCACGGCGTCCAATATAAGCTTTGTGCCGGCAAAAAAGGTCCGGAGCACAGTCTTCAATGTTTTTACCTTGGCAATGGTATCGTCCTCTGGAGCAGCGAGGTTCGCACCTGCAGTTGAAACAAAAGGAAAGTATATCAGTCACCCCGATTATCATAACGATAAAGTAGAGGCAATTAAGTTAGTCGAAGGCAAAAAGCTCACTTAGCAAGATGCGATAAGTATCCGCAATCTGGTTCGATAAGTTCTTCAGCGCGGATTGGGCAGTGTTGTACTTCTTCTTATATTTGGAAACGTCTTTTTTCAAAGTTTCCATGTTAGCCTCAAGGGCTTCTCTTCGTTTTACCTCAGCAAGCAGGAGCTGTTCGGTCTTGAGTAACACCTCATCGGACCGGGTCACTTCCGCCTGTAAGGAACAAGGAACGAAAGTGTCAGTCGGATATCATGGAAAACCGGGTATTGCGTGAAGTACCGAGCACAACTTCGGTAAGTTATACCCGGAACTTGGGGACTACGTATATACCAAGAGATATCAAGTGTCGATTACCTGATGCGCTGCGGACATACACTCTAGGATGTTGTTCTCTGAAGCTTTCATGGTAAGGAGAGCGCTCATCAGCTGGTCAAAATTATCGTTACCCGAGTTAGAAGTCTCAGGGTCGCGGAAACTTGGAGAAAAAGTTTTCCTCTTAGCAGGAGACGGCACCCGGGTCATCCGAATGTCGGGGTCTGCTCCTCCTCTCGCGCCCAAAGTGGCAGTATCTTCTTTCTCGCTTGCATGCGAGGCTATTGGATACCCGGCTTCTCGCCCAGCCGGGTCTGTCGGTGACGCTTGTTCATCACCAGCTGCGGCAAACGCATCATTAGTTGGCTTCTCTTTGCCCGGGTCCTCGGTTTCCATGTCTTCTTGGTCACTAATAACGACCGTGGCCCTGTGAAAGTGTGAAGGCACAGTTAGCACATAGCCGTGAAAAAGACGGCGAAAGTATGGTATAACATTAGGAAAAGAACTTTACCCGGGATTCACCATAAGGTCCGCAGGGAATTCGCTGCTAGAACCGGATGAAACTGAAAAATATGAAACGAGGCGTGAGGTTACCTTGCGAGGGAGTGTTTTAGAGGGATCTTTATGTTTAAAGAAGGGTACGGTCAGTACCAGTGTGTCGAGTTGGAGGCGATGAAATACCCGGGTTAAGGGCATCACTGCCCGGGTGGTTTCGAGTCGCCCTGCGCTTGGTCATAGGCGACTCCTTCAGGTATGGCCAAAGGGGGTAATGCCATGGTCAGTTCAGGAATATTATCACACGAATGCGAATTAGATGTGAGAAATTGATGCAAAACCTTGAAGACGACCCCTTGGGGTTTTCTTTTAGATCCGGCCTTAATTGCCGGTTCTGGTTCATCTTCATCGCTGCCGGACTCCACTTTGCCGTCAGCTTCTTCTTCCTCGTCTTGGTCTTCTTGTTCTGAAAGTTACCACGGTTATAATAGGAGAATGAAAAGTGGGATGCGACGAACTCAAAGGAACTGGGCATGTACCTTCATCCGAGTTAACGGCATCCTCCTTCTCCTCCGGGTTTCTAGAGTTAGGAGGAGTGTCTATATTCCAGAAATCATCATCGGCCTGAAGTGAAAGCATAAGAGCAAGGGTTAATGGTTGTATCAAGTAAAGAAGATAAAGGTGAAATCGTGAAAACCAGGTCCTTACCACGGGGGCCGGGTTCTCGAGAGTGAAGGGCTCTAATCCGGCTATATTCCGGATTACCTCGAGCTTCTCTGTCAGAAAGCCCTTGATTGTTTTGTTGGTGTCACTAGGAGCGAAACTGCTGTGGAGTATCGGATTGGGTCCGTGGCTTGCCCCGAGTATTCGCACATCAATTTTGCGCGAATGGAGTTGGGTTGGATGCGGAAATCGACCCAAGTCTTCACCAGGTTAAGCTCGATGAGGCCTTGGGCAGAAAGGATGGAGATTTTAGCCAATAGAGGCAGAATCGCTTCCCTTTCCGAGTCAGGGGCAAACGCGTTGAAGGTTTCAGAGATGTCAAGCTGACCCTCCGAGTAACCCGGTAATTTCTTTTCGCCGGGTGGGGAGGTGTCCTGGCAGTAAAAGTATGAGAGCTGCCAATGCTTGACGTGGGAGTTGAGGGTGAGAGGAGGCATTAAAGAGTTCTTGCGGCGTTGGATAGAAACCCCGCCGCAAGCAAGAAGTGCACCGTCGCCGCTTTCGCGGCACGGTTTGCACTGGAAAAGTTCGACAAAGAGAGCCAAACTTGGCGGAGTGCACAAGTAAGACTCGGAGAGAACGATAAAATGGGAGATGTTTAGTACAGAGTTGGGTCCTATGTCGAAAATGCGAAGGCCATAATGGCTTAAAACGTCGCGGAAGAAAGGGTGACCCGGAGGCCGGAAGCCCCGGGTCACGTGTTCAACAAAACAAATTACCTCATTTTCTGCTGGAGTGGGCCGGGTTTCGTTACCCGGTACCCTCCAGTGGATAATTTCTTGAGAGGGAAGAACCCCTAGCTCGACCAGTTCCTCCAGTTTGGCCTTGGTGACGGAGGACCGCGCCCAGTTGGCGGATATGGAGTTCGTGGTTTTGGCTTTAACCGGCTGCTTTCCCTGTTTCTTGGGCGCCATGGGGTTAACCTGAAAAAGCGTCAGAAGAAAGGATGTGAGAAACGAAACTCGGAAACTATCTGTTGACCGAGTATTGATAAGTGGTGTCAAGTTAACCTGGAAGTTAAATATGATCCGGGTATTACTTTGCTAAGCAAGGTACGAATTGTCCGGGTATCGCGCATTACTACAAAAGTTGTGGAATTTTATGCATGGATGAGCGTTTGGGGATGATAAGTGGTTGTCCGTACGTCTATTGTGAGCAAATGAGCCGGAGAAGGAGGATTTTCCGGGTAATAGGAACAAAGGCGGAAGATTTGGGCGGCTTGAGCCCAGATTGGGAGTTCCATTTCTAGGTTATTGGTGAAATTAATGATTACAAGTGATAGGAGAATGAGTTGAAGGGTATATCTTACCTATTGGGTGGGTTAGAGTGAATACTAGTGGCCTAATTCAGCGTGACCCGAGAAATCGTGGGCGGCCCGATTCAGATCCAATCTGAGGGGGAGTTAAGAAGTTGCGAGGGTAAATTAGAGGATGTGAAAGACTTACCGGAGGAGATTGAAGTGAAGCCTTGCGGAGGCAAATGGCGCAAGCTTGGTGCCCCTTCGCGATTCCTGGCGGACAGGTTGGGGGTCTGGCGGCGGATCTGGGTGGCGGGGCGGAGCGCGTTGTGGCGGAGCGCAACCGGCAACGGATGGGCTCCGGTGATGCGCGCGAGGCTTCCGTGGTGATGCTCTGTGAGCCCGAGCTTGAAAGAAGGAAGGAAGAGGAATGGGGGAAAGTGAGCCGTTGGAGTTAGGGTTACCTCTAAGGGCTTATTTATAACGGCCGGGGTGGAAAAACTCAGCCCAACGGGCGGGACCCGGAAATTACGGGGTAACGGCTATCTATGTGAAATCTGCGAGATACGCCTTAAGTGTAGAGCGAGGTCTCCGAACGAAAAAGAGAAGGAGATCCTCTCCGCGGTATCAAGATAAATTATCGAGAAAAGTATAAAGTTTTGCTATTCTTATCAAGGCTTAGACCCGGGAAGTTGAGCAAGGCATCTGGAGAAAAGCCGGGTTACTATGTGGCCACCAGGGAGTTGGGCCTAGTCATTTCGCAAAGCATTTCAACTCGGTCTCCACACATTCGTGTGGTTGATATTTTTTGCAGGGAATAGCCAGCGCTTCAAGGAGGGATCTCTGAAGCCCAAGCTATTCTGGGGACTACTGATGGGGGGATAATAACCCGGTAGGCCAACTCCAAGATATAACCCGGCCCAAAGGACGCTGCGCAGGATCCGGCTAAGGATAAAGAAACTTCTGGAAGGCCCAAGGTTTGTAGGCCTCGTAACCCGGATTGTGGGTTGCAGTAAGGAAAGCTAGGGTTTGTAAGTGGTGTTCGGGTAGGACTCAAGCTGCGCCTTGGAGGGCAAGCCAGGTAAGGGGACGGGTGCTTTATAAACCGGCCCTATGCTTAGTTTTGAAGGGATCCAAGTAGTAATCATATCGCCGAATATCGAGTACCCATTGTACACAAGAGATCGAGTTAATAAAGTGAGATCGGAGACCCGGCTACTTCATCGCCGGCTACCAGATCGAATTCCATCATGTTTTCCTCTGAGCTAAACCCTCTCCCAAACGCCAGTGTCGACTTGCCCCGGGATCAGTTACCCCTGGTAACATCTGCCGTGATCATCCCACGACACGTACTGCTCGCTACATCCATTTACAGATAAGCGCACGGGCAAAACTAAGTCAACACACCTTCTCATGGACTGTCGAAAGTTTATCGAAATCAGTGAGGCCTTCTCGAAGAAAAATAGATCAGCAGCCAATCAAAATTACCCGCCACTTCCAGGAGCAGGACACCAAGGATTCCAGCCACCGCAACCCCTACCTCCACCAGCAAATCCGAACATGGCTTTAGCCGCATTACCTGCGCCACCTGCGCAAAACACCGGAGCCAACGCATACCCGAACCCGGCAGGACTACTAGGAATGATCCAGAACGTCTGCCCCTCCTGCAGAGCTCAGAAGACAAACACAAGGCAGTTATGCATGGCTGTGCAGACTCCGCCGACAAAGCCCGAATACCTGAAGATGGCGGACTAACCGATCACATTTTCAATAGAAGATCACCCACCACGAGTCTATCGACCAGGACACGCCGCCCTCGTAATCCAAGCTCAGATTGGTAACTACGAACTAGCCCGCGTATTTATGGATGGTGGCAGTGGCATCAACATTATCTACGCGGATACGCTCCGCAGGATGAACAGGAACCTGGACGGCCTTGCGGAATCAGAAACATCCTTCCACGGGATAGTTCCGGGAAAGGCGATCCGTCCACTCGGAACAATTAACCTAGAGGTTGTGTTGGGAAATCGACGAAACTACAAAAGAGAATTCCTCGACTTCGAAGTGGTCGACTGGCCCTCACAGTACCACGCCATTCTTGGTCGAACAGCGTTCGCCAGATTCATGGCAGTACTGCACTACACATACCTGAAGCTTAAGCTACCAGGAGAATATGGTGTAATCACAATCGACGGAGATTTCCAGAAGTCCAACAAATGCGACATTGAGTTCAACGAAATCACAAAATCCTTCGGGATGCAAGAAGAACTGCAGGAACTGGCAAAGACCACGGACCACTCTGTGATGCCCCTCACAAAGAAAAACGCGCCGGAATTGGAGTTCAGCACAAACAGCGACACCCGAAAGCATCAAGTGCACCCGACGGATTCTGCGAAGACAGCGATGGTCTCAACTACCCTCTCGCCAGCATAGGAAAGCGCGCTCGTCGAACTCCTCCGTGAGTACTGGGAAATTTTCGCTTGGCAGCCTTCAGATATGCCAGGAATACCCAGGGAGTTCGCCGAGCACTCACTCGAAGTCTTCAATGGCGCAAAACCTATCAAGCAGACCACTCGACGGTTTTCAGAACCCAAGCAGAAAGCACTTGGAGAAGAAGTAAACAGATTGCTGGCAGCAAAATTCATCAGAGAGATCAAGATATCCACCTGGTTAGCAAACCCAGTGCTGGTTCCAAAGAAGAACACGGACATCCTCCGAGTATGCATCGACTACACTTCATTAAATAAGCACTGCCCCAAGGATAATTTCCCCCTTCCGCGAATCGACCAGATCGTGGATTCTACTGCGGGTTGTCAACGCCTCTCTTTCCTGGACGCCTACTCGGGATATAATCAGATCCAGATGAAGCAGGAAGACGAGGAAAATACAGCATTCATCACGCCACACGGCGTGTACTGTTACACGACAATGCCTTTCGGGCTAAAAATCGCAGGCGCAACATATCAGCGCTGCATGCAAAAATGCCTCGCCAAGCTCATTGGCAAGAAGGTACAAGTGTACGTTGACGACATCGTCATCAAGACTCGAGTTGAGGATACACTCCTCGAGGACATTAGAGAAACATTTGACGCCCTCAACGCATACAGAATCAAGCTCAATCCGACAAAGTGCGTCTTTGGCGTCCCAGCAGGAAAACTACTCGGGTACCTGGTATCTGCCAGAGGCATCAAAGCCAACCTGGAGAAAATACAAGCAATTCTGACAATGAAGGAGCCAACCAATCTACGCGGAGTCCAGCAGCTCGCCAGGCGACTAGCCACCTTGAGCAGGTTTATCGCGCGATTGGGCGAGCAAGCGTTACCCTTCTACAAGCTGCTGAAGAAGACAGACAAGTTCGAGTGGATACCAGAAGCCAAGCAGGCATTCGCAGACCTGAAGCGATCATTGCAAAGCAAGCGCATCCTTGCGACACCGCAAGAGAGGGAGCCATTATACCTATACCTAGCCGCGACAAACCAGGTAATCAGCACAACAATTGTAGTCGAACGACCTGAGGAAGGCAAGGCATACGGGGTCCAGCGACCAATCTACTTCATCAGTGAAGTGCTCTCGCCATGCAAGCAATGATACCCTCACTATCAGAAACTCGCCTCTGGAGTTGTTCTCACGGCTCAAAAGCTCAAGCACTACTTCCAGGAACACACCATAACAGTGGTTAACGATGCGTCACTCGGCACAATCATGAACAACCCAATGGCATCTGGACGGATAACAAAATGGAGCATCGACCTGGGCGCTTGGGACATCATCTATGCAGGCCGCAATTCAGTGAAATCCCGGGTACTCGTGGAGTTCCTGAGCGAGTGGACAGAGCTACAAACGCCCGGCCCGCCAGAATACACGAGTAATTGGATCATGTACTTCGATGGATCGAAGAGAAACGAAGGAGCAGGAGCTGGAATCGTTCTAATATCACCTAGAGGGGATAAACTGCAGTACGTCCTCCGACTGGATTTTCCACCTGATGATCCAGCATCAAACAACGACGCAGAATATGAAGCCTTGTTACATGGGATGAAGACGGCAGTTGCGTGTGGAGCCACCCGACTGATGATCTACGGCGACTCCAACCTCATCGTGCAACAGACAATGAAGGAATGCGACGCCATCGCTGAGAACATGGTCGCTTATCGTGACATGTACAACCTACTCGAAGGAAGTTTCAAGGGATGCGAGCTGAAGCATATCGCGAGATCTAGCAACGAAGAAGCAGACAGGCTGGCAAACATGGGTTCCACAAATACACCCATACCGCCAGGGATATATTTAGAACGGATGACTAGACGATCAGTAAAAATCAAGAAAACTTCAGATGTACCCGCAGCATCGGAGACAGAGGTCAACCCGCAAGTTGCTATTATCGAGTTCATTCATCACATTTCGCGACAAGTTTTTCTGGTCGAGCCAGTCTGGACGCAGTAATACCTCGACTACTTGTCCACGAAGCAGCTCCCAGCAGATCCACGAGAAGCTCGACAGATAGTCAGGCGGAGCAAATCCTTTCGGGTGATCAACGAAGAGTTATACAAGCAAAGCATCTCAGGTATATTGCAACGATGCATAACACCCGAGGACGGCAAAGAATTATTGCAAGATATCCATCAAGGAGATTGTGGACATCATGCTAGCTGGAAAGCAATCATGGGGAAAGCCTTCCGAGCAGGATTTTACTGGCTTACAGCCGCCAGAGACGCAAAGGATTTGGTCGACAGGTGCAACGCTTGCCAGCGATTCGCACCAAAACCACACGCACCTGCTACGGAATTACATATGATACCCATCGCCTGGCCCTTTGCACAATGGGGGCTAGACATGGTAGGACCACTACGCAAGTCCACACTAGGCGGATACACACACTTGCTGGTTGCAGTTGATAAATTCACCAAATGGATTGAAGCCATGCCGGTCACATCGGCTAGCGCCCAATGCACCGTCAAATTCCTCGACTCCATCGTATGTAGGTTTGGAGTACCACACGACATCATTACAGACAATGGTACTAACTTCACGGCAAAAGAAACACATCAGTTTTGTGAAGAAAAGGGCATCAACTTCAAGTTTGCCTCAGTTGCCCATCCGCAAACCAACGGCCAAGTCGAGAGATCCAACGGATTAGTTTCGGCTGGCATCAAGAAGCGTCTACTCGATTGTCTACATCCAGCTGCAGGACATTGGGGAGAAGAGCTCCCCTCCGTGCTATGGAGCCTCCGCACAACTCCAAACCGATCCACAAACTATACACCATTTTTAATGGTCTACGGGGCTGAAGCAGTCCTCCCCGAGGACGTTAGGTTCAGCGCCCAAAGGGTTTTTGCTTACAGCGAAGAAACCTCTAACAGGGCACTCGCCGACGACATGGACGCACTCGAAGAAATACGCGATATCGCACTCGCAAGATCAGCAGTATACGAGCAGTCGCTGCGCAACTATCACAGTCGCCGCATACGCCATAGAGCCTTCGCAGTAGGAGATCTGGTGCTACGGCTCAAGCAAAAGGAAGAACACAAGCTCGAGCCACCATGGGAAGGACCCTTCATCATACACGAAGTTATCCCAGGTGGCGCCTATCGACTGAAGAACCCGGCAACTGGAGGCATCTTTTCCAATCCTTGGAATGTCGCACAACTCCGCAAATTCTACCCTTAGATTTATTTTGCTCGCAATAATAAGGCTATACTAGCCATCTTGTAGCTCGACAGAACAACACATGATTTCTCAGTCATTGCAATAAAATACATGGTTTCTCAACCATAGATACTCGGAGATTCTTCATCCTTACATGCTAAAAAGTAACGGGTATACACCCCACAAAACATACGGGGGCTACGCCTAACTCAGCATTACAGGAAAATTTATATACACAAGGTTAAAACAACTTACAACGGTTTTTACAAACTATACAGCACAACAGGGTACATACATCCTAAATTTACACATGGCGATGAGCATTCTCAGCCGCCAAAACTCGATCAACCTCATCCGAGGTCAATCGAATAATTTCCTCAGCTGTAGGTCGAACGGCCCTGTAATGAGAAGACATATCGACGACTGGACCATCTGGAAGTCTGGCTATGGAGTTGAAATTCACCTCAGGATGCCACAGCCGGACGAAAGAGAGAGCCACCACCGAGCCGCAAGTCATCTGATTGCGAACACACTCGCGAATCTCTCCTTCTCGACTGAACACCTCGAGAAGATGGCTCCAATCTTCAGGACCCCTTTGCAGCGGATAGAAAGCAGCGTTCATTGCAATCAAAACCTCGTGAAAGGAACTCACGAGTATCTTCGCCTGGGAGACTCGGAACTTCAGTGTGGCAAGCAAAAAACCTCGACTACGATCGGACCAAAAATTATTCGCATGAGGCCTTGAGCTGCCAGCTTCTTGACAGATGTGGTTCTCCACCCAATGTTTCTCATTCCTGTCATCTGGCCGAACAATTGAAAAAGCAGAGGAACATGATCAAAAAAGATCACAAGATAAGAAAGTCTTGGGGGCTAAACTACTTACGGAGCAAATCATTGGCAACAGACGCCAATTCATCCATTACAAATTGCTCGCGTTCAGTCGCCAGCTTCTGTTTGGACTTAGCCGCATCGGCTATCCCACGCAACGCTTTTAGCTTGCGTTCACCATCAGCTACACGATCACGGAGACCAGCCAAGGACCCAACAGCGGTCACAAGAGGATTTGCTGGAGCAGCAAGTCCACCTGAAGGCTCTGCAGCCACCCCGGATACCTGAAAAATACAAAGAAGTTAAAGGAATAAGATGCCCTATTCGAGATATATTAAACCACCTATTCGACAGGTGCTCGGGGGCTACTCCCATCGGGAGTAAACACACAAATCGCGGGAAGCATTTCAGTAGAACATTTCGATTAAAATATTGAAAATACGAGAGCACATCCCAAGGTTCAGTCCAATCGAAACAACGAAGTACAAACAAAATAAAACTAAGGAACTACAGATGTGCTACCGCTCGCAGCGGTGGTCCCTCCCCTAGCACGGGCAAAAACTCGGATAACTTCCGAGCAAGGACTCCGGCTGCATCGCCAAAACGACGAAGCCCTACCTTTTTGCCCGTAGCAGGATCGACGGGAAGCTCCGAGTAGGCCTCCTCCAAGCCGGTGACTCCGTGCGCCAGCGCGAACTGGATAGCGGTCTTCGCCCCAGATTCTGACTGAGCAACCGCGTAAGCTTCAAGGAGATTGCTCTCCGAGAAGATCTTCAGCAGATCGCCTAGCACGGGTGGAGACACGGCGTTGACGAGCAGGCGACCATGCAGTTGCGTCAACACCCGAATGGCGTCGCCAATCAAAGTGCAGACCCCTTCGGCGTGCCTCCTGAGCTGGGCACAAGAATCCGTCAGGGCATCCACCCGACGGACCCCAGGGAGCTCCAGTGGGACACCCAGAAGACCTGCAAAGAAAAATGTTAAGATCCAAAAGACTCAAGACGGCAGAAGACAAATCATAGGCCAAAGATAACTTACCCGCAAAGCTTTCGGCAAGGGGACGAAGGAAGTCGACAAGATCGGCATCCGCCTTGGTGCCGGCTTCCTCCAACTTCTTCAGAGCCTCCTGGGCAGAAGCAAGCTTCCCTTCAAGGTCAGCCGACGACATGCGGGAGGACTCCAGATCCTGTCGAATGGCCACCAACTCAGCCTCTTGAGCTGTTACCCGAGTAGAAGCATTGTCCTTCTCGGTCTTCAAAAACTCAAGTTGAGCTGCACAGCAACACTTATCAGAACTGAAGAACTGATGGAAAAACACAAACAGGAAAAGATGGTAAACTTACTTCGAAGAAGATCATTCTCTGTGGCGAGTCGATTGCGGTCCGCTCGAAGGATCCCGCATTCCGATTCAGCAAGAACAACACGGCGCCCAATCGCCGCAAGGGAGTCAATAAGAGACTACAAGGAAAATGAAGATAGAAGAATCAGAAAAGTAAAATTTGAGCCTATACTCTATTGTGAACATTCGAGTATAGCCTCGGGGGCTACTCCCGTCGGGAGCACTGACGTGCACCTGATAAAAAGAAGCAGAAGGAAAAGACTATCTCTGAGCCTGTAGCCGATCGCATGCGATCGACTACAGCCTCGGGGGCTACTCCCATCGGGAGCACTGACGTGCACCCAATAATAAATCCAAGGACGAAAAAGCATTAAAAAAGCAGGTAGTGAAGTTTACCTGGCCTTGAGCGAGGGAGAGGGGATCCCCTGAGCTGCCCGACACCTCCTTCGGAGCCGAAGCCTCAGCAGCAAAACTAGGAATTCTGTATTCCGTAGTCGCCGCGTTGGGGGCTACACTCGGTGAATGTTGGACGGTGTCGGCGGTAGGGGTCTCGCCCGCAGCTCCCACTTTGTTCCTCCTCTCGGGAGGAAGGGAAGAGGCGTACCTGCGAGGGCTGATAGCTTGCAAGCTACAATGAAAGCAATGTGTCAGAAAGATACAAAAGGAAATGTTCGACTACAAGTGAGAAGAAAAACTTACTCGTCATCATCCTCCTCCTCGTCCAGCATATCCGCATTCCAGGCGGTTTGGATTGTTGGGACTGAAGGAGGGGCAAGTGATTGCAACGGGGTTACAATGAGGGGCCCCTTCCCGGGTGATTCCTCCAAATAATTGTCCTTGGAAGTGGCCTCGCCGCCCTCTACCCGACGGCGCTTTCGCTGAAGGAGACCGTCGCCCGAGTCCTCTACGCTATCCGAGGAATCACTCTCGGAACTCGAGGAGGCGTCAGCAACACTGGTGTCAGCTGGGCCTTCCAAGTTGCTTGCCAGCAAGTCCGAGGCATCCTCCCCGGATATCGGCGGGTAGCAGGTAGTCACGGCTAAGCTCTATTGGAAAAGACAGAAGGAAAACGAGAGAAAATTCAGTCGAGAAAATCTCAGAATAAGGAAAAGAAATCAAGACTGGGAGATTCAAAACTTACTTCAGCTGGCGGCGGCTTTGATGCCTCAAAAGCGCCTACCGGGCAGTCGGGGAAGGTATCACCTTCCTTCAAACTGGTGATCGTCGCGATCTTCTTCTCGAATTCTGCACTCGAGAGTTCTTCACGGCTCACGCGACTAGGATCCCCAGCGCCCTGGTACTCCCACATCGCGGATGGCCTATCTTGCAGGGGCTGAACCCTGCGCTTAAGGAAAACACTCGCCAAGTGCAAATCGTTCAGCGCAGTTCCTGCGGCCTGGTCACGAAGAGCAGCCACCCTGGCGAGTAGGGGAGGGACGACTCGGTTTTCTTCAGCCGAAAGCTTGTGCCCCCAAGACTTCCGCCTCTTCAAAACAGCGAACGGATGGAATTCATTGACTCCACCCGCGCTGTTGTCGGTTACATAGAACCATTTCTTCCTCCATCCCTGGGCGGAGTTGATGAAGTGCATGGTGAAGTATCCGTTCTCGGACTTCGCCTGGATCCCGAAGCCGCCGGTGCGCAACGGTTCTCCGAGCTCCGTCTCCACTCGCGATCTCTCGCGGAAGATGCACACCTTGAAAAGGGCCTTCCAGAGACCCCAGTGGGGGCGAATGCCCAGAAAGCATTCGCAAAGAACAATGAAGCACGCGATGTGCTGCATTGCGTTGGGAGGAAGATCATGGAGCTGTATGCCGTAGACATAGAGCAGTGCCATGAGGAAGGGATGGAGAGGAAGAGAAAGACCGCGCGACACGTGATCCGCGAAGATCACGCGTTCATTCGCGCGGGAGTTTGGTACCTCCTCCTTCTTGCTGAGGCGTACCCGTTTCTCCGCGTCTGGGGGCAGCAGTCCGTCTCGCTGCATCCCCTTGATGCTCTTGGCCGTGGTGTTGGGCAAACGCCAATCACCTGAGCGCGACGCGGGTGGCGGAGGAGCGTCCCCTGAGGCCCTCGACGACGACGCGACAGTGCGTTTCTTGCCGCCCGCCATTGCTGCTTGCACGAGCTTGAGAGCAAAGGAAGGTGGAGCGCGAGGAAGAAGATGAACAGAGAAGACGAAGGCTAGGAAGTTTTTCACCGTCCCACCAAGTCCTGTATTTATGCACGGGACCGCTCAATCTTAGCCGCTCGATGCGCCACGTGGCATCCATCGCGGCCGCCGCGTGCGAAGGCGAAACGAGAGGGTGGCGGATGCTGTTTCGTGCCACGATCCTAACGGAGGATCGTGGGCATTTACTGCGCAGTTCGCGTAAAAACCGGAACGACGTCTCGTTTCCGGTCAAAAAGCTGACAAAGTGGGCCAGCCCTTCTGCTCTCACTCCGTCACGTCCCATCGGGAGGATAAAAGTTCTCCATGACGTCATAGCGTGCATCATCAAGCTGAAGAATCTTTCGAATGGAAAGTCCAAACGCGAAAATAACTTCGCATGAACAAAAATCCTTCGAATAAAAGTCCAAACACGAAAACAACTTCGTATGGACAAATTATGACGTGAAAACTCTTTCACAGGAAAAAATACCTCAAAGACACGAAAACTCTTTCGTAAAAACAAGGAATCACAAAAATCAAAACTACACGAGTAGGCAGATCTTGTCGTTCATTCACACGATGTCTGCACATCATAAACCTGGATTGTTCGGCCGACTAGGCACATCCGGATGCCATATTCTTTCGAATATGAAGGTAAGACCTAAAAGATCTCTCTTGAGGGCCTGGAATCGCACTCAAGCTGCGTCCTCCGGTATAATTCCATGTCAACAACACGAAGAAAAATCCTAGCGGACGCGCCGGGTACCCCTATAGGTTAAGTTCGACTCGGTAAGACCACTACGACCCAGTCGCAGCGATCACCTTATCAGGTTCGAGTCGGATGTCTCGAATCTGTGTAGGCCAGAACTGTTTTTGCCCTAGTTGCAATTAATTGGCCCTGATCTTTCGGGAGAGCCAAGCTACTGCGCCATATCCTTCTGCAATAAACAGCCGTAAAAACATGCACTTTCATTACTCGATACTCGGGTATAAAAAGCTCATCACATAGGGTACACGCCCTCTTAATGGGAAACGACCATACTGGCTACCCGAAGGAAAGATGAACAATCTGACCGTCTACTCGACAGGAAAATTCAAATCGAGCAAACGCTCGGGGGCTACTGACGAAGGGATGGACCTTAGATCCTGCGGATAAGGACACCCCGTCTCAGGCCCAACGTCAAGGCCCACGAAGGGGAGTCCTTAAGAGTGTTCCAGAAGGCCTACATGAAGCCCACCCGCAATGCCTTGCGGGCTAAGTTAGGAGACGTGTAGCCGACTTAGAACTAGAGTTCGAGTCCTCCCCGGGTAGGGTTTGAGACCTGGCCACCTATATAAGGCCAGGAGAACCACCGGAAGAGGACCAAGCAACACCGCACCACCAAAGCCTTAAGCTCGAGATTGTACTCTCAACTTGAGCGATCATCTTTGTAACCGATCTACTCAATAATACAGATCGACAGAGGCAGGAGTAAGGGTTTTACCTCTACGAGGGCCCCGAACCTGGGTAAATTGTGCCCCCTGTCTAGCCGACGATCACCACCAGCGCTCATGGGTTCTCCTATTCGAAACCCGATAGGTTCACCTAAGGGATTTGCCGAGCAACAGATTCAACACCCCGAGTGTTTAGTCGACTGAGAATCAGTCAGGTGAGCACTCAGAGTCCTTTCTTGATTTCTTCGATTGGTTATTCAATCGTCTGGTTTTGAGGATGTATACCCTGTGCGCGATGCGCTTCTGTACTCGAGCATCGAGTGGTAAATGTGCCCTGTGTTGGCTGTTTTCGTAGAAGGATGCGGCTCAGTCGCTTGGCTCTCTCGAAAGATCGGGGCCAATTAATTGCATCTAGGGCAAAAACGGTTCTGGCCTACACAAATTCGAGACCTCCGACTCGAATCCGGCGAGTGATCGTTGCGACTGGACCGTTGAGATCTTACCGAGTCGAACTTAACCTAAAGGGGTACCCGGCGCGTCCGCTAGGATTTTTCTTTGTGTTGTTGACACGGAATTTACCGGAGGACGCAGCTTGAGTGCGATTCCAGGCCCTCAAGAGAGATCTTTTGGGTCTTACCTTCGTATTCGAAAGAAATACGGCATTCGGATGTGCCTAGTCGGCCGAACGACCCGGGAGATTGATGTGTGTACATCGTATGATCGAGTGGTAGGAGCTACACACTAGCAGGTTTTTGTCCAGAGATATTTCGAGTGAAAATTTTCTCCCTTGATTTTGCGCACAAAGTGCTTTGTGCTTTGTAATCTTCCTTCCATACGAAAGAGTTTTCGTGTTTGGAAATTTTGTCATGCCCATTCGAAAAGAAATTTCGTATGTGGGACTTTTATGCGAGAGAATTTTCGCGTCACAGTTTGTCCATACGAAGTTATTTCGTGTTTGGAGCTTCATGCGAAGGAGTTTTCGCGTTTTTGATTTGCCCATATGAAGTCTATTTTGTGTTTGGGACTTTTATCCGAAGAAATTCTGGGCTTGATGATGTGCGCTATGACGTCACGGCGCACTTTATCCTCCCGATGGGACGTGACGGAGCGAGAGCAGAGGTGCTGGCCCACCTTGTCAGCTTTTTGACCGGAAACGAGACGTCGTTTCAGGTTTTTACGCGAACTGCGCGCAGTAATTGCGCACGATCTACTGTTGGGATCATGGCACGAAACACCTTCCGCTGCCCTTTCGTTTCAGCTTCACGCGTGGCAGCTGCGATCGGCGCCACGTTGCTCGATGAACGGCCAGGATTGGGCGGCTCCGTGTATAAATGTGGCCCTTAGGTAAACGGTGAAAATTTCCCGTCATTCGCTTCCAGCCTTCGTCTCCCTCGTGCCCAACTCTTTCTCTGCGAGCTCGCACCAGCATCCATGGCGGGAGGGAAGAAACGCAGTGCAGCTGCTTCTTCTTCGAAGGCGACGGAGGAAGTTCCCGCGCCACCTGATCCGCGCTCAGGCGACTGGCGTTCGCCCAACACGAAGAACAAAAGCATCAAGGAGATGCAGAGGGAGGGGCTGCTGCCTCCGGAGACCGAGAAGCGGGTGCGCCTCGGTAAAAAAGAAGAGGTACCAAATCCTCGCGCGAACGAACGCGTGATCTTCGCGGATCACGTTTCGCGCGGGCTCTCCTTCCCCCTCCATCCTTTCCTTGTGGCATTGATGTATGTCTATGGCATACAGCTCCACGATCTGCCTCCAAATGCGGTGCAGCACATCTCGTGCTTCATCGTTTTTTTGCGAGTGCTTATTGGGCATCCGCCCTCACTGGGGCCTTTGGAAGGCCCTCTTCAAGGTGCGTGTCTTCCGCGAGAAATCGCGGGTAGAGACTGAGTCCGGAGAGCCGCTGCGCACCGGTGGCTTTGGAATCCAGACGAAATCGGACAACTGCTACTTCGCGATGCACTTCATCGACTCCACGCAAGGATGGAGAAAGAAGTGGTTCTACGTCGTCGACAACAGCGCGGGTGGATCCCATGAGTTCCACCCGTTCGCTGTCCTGAAGCGGCGGAAGTCCTGGGCGCACAAGCTTTCAGCCGAAGAAAGTCGAATTGTCGCCCCACTACTCGCCAAGGTGGCCGCCCTTCGTGACCAAACCGCAGGAGTTGTGCTGAACGGCTTGCACCTGGCGGGTGTGTTCCTCAAGCGCAGGATCCAGCCTCTGTAGGAGAGGCCCTCCACGATGTGGGAATACCAGGGTGTTGAAGACCCCAGCCGCGTGAGCTGCGAAGAACTTTCGAATGTTGAATTCGAGAAGAAAATTGCGGCCATCACCAGCTTGAAAGTGGGCGAGACCTTCCCTGACTGCTCTGTCGCAGCTTTTGAGGCTTCGAGACCTCCTCCACCCGAAGTAAGTTTAAATTTTCTCTTGTCTTAGTTCTTTTTCTAGTTTGAAAGTTTGTCGACTGAATTTCTTCTTCCTTTTCTTCTTGTAGTTTTTAGCCGTGGTCACCTTCTACCCGCCAGTTCCGGTGAAGAAGTCTCGGACTTCTTGGCGAGCAACCTGGATGTCCCTGCCGACACCAGCGTCGCTGAAGCCGATTCGAGTTCTGAGCATGACTCCTCGGATGACGTGGAAGAATCGAGTAGTGATCTCCAGCACCGCAAACGCCACCGGACGGAGGGGGACGAAGCTACTTCTAAGGATAACTCCCTTGGCGGAGCGTCTGATAAGGATCCTCTCCACGCAACCCCGCTGAGTGTGCGCTCTCCTCTTGCTCTCAAGCCGACAATCCAAACCGCTTGGAACGCGGATATGCTAGACGATGAGGATGATGACGAGTAAGTTTTCGCCTCTTCGTTCTAGTCGAACGTTTCTTTTTCGTTTCTTCTGACACTTGTTGTTTTCCTTCATGACAGCCTCCAATCCATCAACCCTGGCCGGTTTGCTTCTTCACTTCCTCTTGAAAAAAGGAAAGACGTTGCTGCTGCGAGTGGGACTCCAACAGCCGGCACCGTCCAGAACTCACCGAGTCCAGTCCCCACAGCTGCGGCTACGGACTATCAGCTCCCTAGCTTTGCGGGTGATTCTGCTACTTTTTTTGACTTTGACTGATCGTTTTATCATCCTTTCGAAGTATATTCCAGGCGGTATGGGTGTGTTTGTAGAACCCATGTTTGCCAATTTATCCGCTTCTTCGTTGATGGATCGCGCAATGTGCTTTAGTTCGCACCCTTGGAAACTTCCTTCGAGTAGATTGTACATATCTCGATAAGCAACCATGTTTTCTGCAATGGCGTCACACTCTTTTATTGTATGCTGCACTATGAGGTTTGAATCTCTATAGATCATTAGTCGGGTTGCTCCGCAGGCAATCGCCATCTTCATGCCGTGTAGGAGGCCTTCGTACTCTCCATCATTATTTGACGCTGGGTCGTCGGGTGGAAAGTCCAATCGGAGGACGTATTGTAATTTGTCACCTCTCGGGGATATTAAGACTACCCCAGCTCCGGCTCCTTCGTTTCTCTTTGATCCATCGAAATACATTATCCAATTGCTTGTATACTCTGGAGGGCCTGGTGTTTGTAGTTCTGTCCACTCGCTTAGGAACTCTACGAGCACTTGTGATTTGATAGACTTGCGACCCGCATATATGATGTCCCAGGCGCCGAGCTCGATAATCCACTTTGCAATTCTTCCAGATGCCATTGGGTTATTCATGATAGTACCCAGTGATGCGTCGTTTACCACCGTGACGGTGTCTTCCTGGAAGTAATGTTTGAGCTTTCGGGCTGTGAGCACCACACCGTACGCGAGCTTCTGGTAATGGGGATATCTCTGTTTGCAGGGCGAAAGCACTTCGCCGATGTAATATATTAGCCTTTGGATACCAAACGCCTTGCCGTCCTCCGGCCGTTCGACCACGATTGCTGTGCTAATGACCTGATTTGTCGCGGCTAGGTAGAGGAACAGTGGCTCCCATTCTTGTGGCGTTGCCAGGACGCGCCTGCTCTGCAACGCTCGCTTGAGGTCTGCGAATGCTTTCTGTGCTTCGGGCGTCCACTCGAACTTATCTGTTTTCTTCAGTAACTTGTAGAAGGGTAGCGCTTGCTCGCCTAGCCTTGCAATGAATCTGCTTAGGGCGGCTAGTCGTCCCGCGAGCTGCTGCACGCCACGGAGATTGGTTGGCTCCTTCATTGTCAGGATTGCTTGGATTTTTTCTGGGTTAGCTTTGATCCCTCGAGCGGAGACTAGGTAACCGAGAAGTTGTCCTACAGGGACGCCAAAGACACACTTGGTCGGGTTGAGCTTGATTCGGTATGCGTTCAACGCGTTGAATGTTTCTCTGATATCATCGAGAAGCGTATCTTCCACTCGAGTCTTGATGACGATGTCGTCAACGTACACTTGTACGTTCTTGCCAATGAGCTTGGAGAGGCACTTTTGCATGCAGCGCTGATATGTTGCGCATGCGTTTTTTTAGCCCGAAGGGCATTGTTGTGTAGCAGTAAACACCGTGGGGGGTTATAAACGCCGTCTTCTCCTCGTACTCCTCCTTCATCCTGATTTGATTATAGCCTGAGTAGGCGTCCAAGAAAGATAGGCGTCGGCAACCTGCTGTAGAGTCCACGATCTGATCGATTCGTGGCAGTGGAAAGTTATCCTTTGGGCAGTGTTTATTCAACGACGTGTAGTCGATGCAAACGCGAAGGATGTTGGTATTTTTCTTCGGGACCAGCACCGGGTTTGCTAACCAGGTGGAAATTTTTATCTCGCGAATAAATTTTACTGCGAGTAGTATGTTTACTTCTTCTCCGAGTGCTTTTTGTTTGGGCTCTGAGAACCTTCGGGTAGTCTGCTTGATAGGCTTGGCGTCTTTGAAGACTTCGAGTGAGTGCTCGGCGAACTCCCTGGGTATCCCTGGCATATCTGAAGGCTGCCAGGCGAAAATTTCCCAGTACTCACGGAGGAGCTCGACGAGCGCGCCTTCCTATGCTGGCGAGAGGGTGGTAGACACTTCGCCGTCTTCGCAGATTCCGTCGGGTGTACTTGATGCTTGCGGGTACTGCTATTTGTGTTGAACTCGAGCTCTGGAGCATTCTTCTTTGTGAGAGGCATCACAGAGTGATCCGTGGTTTTTGCTATCTCTTGTAGTTCTTCTTGCATCCCGAAGGATTGAGCGATCTCGTTGAATTTGATGTCGCATTTATTGGACTTTTGAAAATCGCCGTCGATGGTGATTGTGCCATATTCTCCAGGTAACTTGATTTTCAGGTATGCGTAGTGTAGTACTGCCATGAACCTGGCGAACACCGTTCGACCGAGGATGGCCTGGTACTGTGAGGGCCAATCGACAACTTCGAAATCGAGGAATTCTCGCCTGTAATTGCTTCGGTTGCCTAGCACCACCTCTAGGTTGATCGTTCCGAGTGGACGGACTGCTTTCCCTGGAACTATCCCGTGGAAGGATGTCTCTGATTCCGCGAGTCCATCCAAATTTTTGTTCATACGCCGGAGCGTGTCTGCGTAGATGATGTTGATGCCGCTGCCTCCGTCCATGAACACGCGAGCCAGCTCGTAATTGCCAATTTGTGCTTGTATGACAAGTGCGGCGTGTCCTGGCCGATAGACTCGCGGAGGATGGTCTTCCTTGGAAAAGGTTATCGGTTGTTCCGCCATTTTCAGATACTCAGTTCTTGTAGGTGGAGTTTGCATAGCCATGCATAGCTGTCCCGTGTTTGTCTTCTGAGCTCTGCGTGATGGATAGACCTTTTGTATCATGCCTAAGAGTCCTGTTGGGTTCGGGTATCCGTTGGCTCCCTGATTTAGGGTAGGTGGCGCTGGAAGCGCAGCTAGCATTGCGTTTTGGTTTCCTGCTAGGGGCAGGGCTTGCGGCTATTGAAATCCTTGAGTTCCTCCTCCGGGAAGCTGCGGGTAACCCTGATTAGTTGCTGCTCTAATTTTCTTCAAGAGGGCCTCGTGGATATCGATAAACTTTCGGCAATCCTTGAGAAGGTGTGTTGCCTTAGTTTTGCCTGTGCGCTTATCTGTAAATAGATGTAGCGTGCAGTAACCGTCGAGGTCCTCCTCGGGGGTTTTGTCTTCTTGCTTTGGTTTCCACCCGCGTTTTCCACGATATCCGCTGTCGCGATTTTTTGTGAACTCCGCTGCCACAAATTCTTCTCAATCATCATGGTCGTAGTTCTTTCTTCTTTTCTTTCAACTATGGCGATCGTCATCGCATGCTGGGGATGAATCTTTCTCATTGCGCACTGCGTCTTCACCGTTTGCCCATCTATCGGCTATGGCCATCAATTCTCCCATGGTTTTGGGTGCTAGTCGCCCCAGTTCTTCCCTGAAAGAAGTTCGCTGTGCTCCTTTGGCGAATGCTTCAACCGCGACTTCTTCTGATACATTCCCTGCTGTATTCCTTAGCATGGTCCATCGCTGAATATATTCGCGAGTAGACTCGCCACTTTTCTGCTTGCAAGCTCGTAGCTCCTCGATGGTCGCAGGTCTTTTGTATGTTGCCTGGAATTTTTTGCAGAAATCGAGGTTTAGGTCGTCCCAAGACCCGTAGCATGCCTTCGGCCTTCCTTCGAGCCAGCTGCGGGCAGCACCGACTAGGTGTAGGTTGAGGTACTGCATAGCTGTGTTTTTGTTCCCACGTTGGCATTTTACTGCCATGAGGTAATCTGACAACCAGGCTGAAGGCTCTTGCGAACCGTCGTATTTCTGTACTTCCGTGGATAGCTTAAATCTTTTGGGTAGCGGCGCTTCGCGATGCTGCGGGTAAAGCATAGGGCTCCGCAGACTTCGTCATCGGAGGATGTGGATGGGGAGCGCGCACGGTTTCTGGCCGCCCGAACTTTATCAACCTTGCACTGGGCGATGTCCGGTCGCGCGTTGTATCCGGGCTCATCGCGATTGGTGTCTCCTCTCAGTTCTTTGATGCGATGTCGCGAGTGGCTGTTGTCTCGATCTTTTCGCGGGCTGCGATCTCGATTTCCTCGCGGGCTCCTATCTCGATTCCTCCGCAGACTACGATCTCGACCTCTTCGCTGGCTGCGGCTACAGTATCGACCCCTTGGGCTGCTATCGATGCCACTCGGTCTATCTCCTCGTCGTCGAGCTTCTTTCCCCCGTGCTCGACGGGGTGATTTTTCCTTGTCAGGTGATGTGCCCCTACGTCCACGGGGTGCTTCTTTGTCCTTCAGTTCGGCTACTTTCCTGCGATCATAGGAGGCAAGTTTTGCGGCTGCCATGCCTAGTCCTTTTTGCACTTGCTTGTATTGTTCCGCGCGGGGATCGTTTTCCCCTGGTTGATTTATCTACATGTAGGTAGCTGCGGCTAGCACCGCGGCTGCGGGTGTTTGCGGATGGATGTTTCCATCCTCGTCCACGCGCATAAGGGATTTGCTGATTCCGCTTAAGGACTCGCCGTCCATGGTCGCGGTTCTTGAGGCGCGGCCCTTCTTCTGGGGGCGGTTCCCGACGGAAGGTGTTAGGGATAGCTCCGCTCGGCGTTGGCTCGATTCATCTGGCAATATTTTTCGCACGGCCAGATCTTCTCGAGCTTCTTTAATAGAAGTGGCCGCTCTCACTAGATGGTAGTGGTAGGCGACCATGTCTTCGTGTGGGACCCTGGCCGCAGGTGGTTTGCTTGTGCGGATGGCCTCCTTTGCTCGGAGCCAGGCGTCTCGCGAAACGTTGATCTCGGTGCATTCCTTCGCGCTTTGTTCAGTTTCCGCGGGTGGCTGTTCCGATCCTGCCATGCACACCTGAGCCAGACGTGGCTTGTGAGTCCTAGGCGCAACTCGAAAGGCCTTCCTGACCTGAGAGGGTTCCTCTATAGAGAGGGTATGGAAATTGCTGGTGTTGAGGCGGATGGACTCGCCACTTTTCGCCAAGTAGGGTCGTGAATCGACAGCTCCTGGGCTGGAAATTGACTCAGATCCCGATTCCTCAGGGAAGTGAAGGATCCCTTCTTTCTTGGTGTAGAACTTAAAGCTCCCGAACGTCAAGGTGACGCTCTTCTCCAGATCGCTGAATACCGGGCGTGATTCTGGTGAGTGAGGGGTGACTACGACAGATCCGATCCGAATCGGGTTGGTCGAAGTCGAAGTCGAAGGTTTCCAACGTGAGTTGGTCGTCGATGAAGCCGAAGATGCCAGAGATCCAGCGCCCGCCGTTCCCAAAGATGGCGCCAATTGTAGAATCTGCATCTCAACAAGTCCCTCGGGTGAACCCATAGGGTTTCGATTAGGAGAACATGTAGGCGCTGGTGACAATCGTCGGCTAGACAGGGGACACGATTTACCCAGGTTCGGGGCCCTCGTAGAGGTAAAACCCTTACTCCTGCCTCTTTCGATCTGTATTCACGAATAGATCGGTTACAATAGGGAATTCCTCAAGTCGAGAGTACGATCTCGAGCTCAAGGCTTGGTGGTGCGGTATTGCTTGGTCCTCTTCCGGTGGTTCTCCTGGCCTTATATAGGTGGACAGGTCTCAAACCATACCCGTGTAGGACTCGAACTCTAACCCTATGTCGGTTACAATTTTCCTATTTTAACCCGCAAGACATTGCGGGTGGGCTTCAATTGGGCCTTCTAGAATAATACGCGACGCCTCCTTTAGAGCCTGGGCCGTGGGCCTGAGACTGGGTAGGCATACCCGACATGCCTAGGAACCATCCCTTCGTCACAGTGCACACACTATCACCTTTACACCGTGATCAAAGTGTCTACGAAGATCTCATAACAAAACCCCTTGAGTAGCATAACAGATGAAGATCTACTTATTAAACTAGATTACAAAGCTCATGATCACATAAAGATCACACCATGGGAGTGAGAGATGAAACACATAGCTACCGGTAGAACCCTCATCCCCGGAGGAGAACTACTCCCTCCTCATCATGGGAGACAGCAACGACGATGAAAATGGTGGCAGAGTCGATGGAGATGGCTCCGGGGGGACTTCCCCGTCCCGGTAGGGCGCGGGAACAGAGATTTCTGTCCCCCGAAACTCGTCGGCGACGACGGCGGAGCTACGGAACTTTTCGTGGAAGGGGGCCGATATATTTAGGGTTTATGCCTCGGGGGGAATTTATAGGTGAAAGGGCGATGGCGGTGGGCGCCCGAGGGGCCCACACCACCTGCAGGCGTGGCCAGGGGGACCAGCGCCCACCCATGGTGTGGCTCCTCCTCTGACCCCTTCCGGGGTCTCCTTTGGACTCCGTTGACGTGTCGGGAATTCTAAGACTTTTGGCTTTTGTTTCGTCCAATTTCGGGAATATTTCCAGAACAACTTTTCTGAAACCAAAAACAGCAAAAAAATAGGAACTGGCTCTATGGCATCTTGTCAATAGGTTAGTCCATGAAAACATACAGAAAATGAAGGAAACCATGTGAAAACATAAAGGTATTGGATAGAAAAGAAGCATGGAGCATAAAAAATTATAGATACATTTTAGACGTATCAAGCATACCCAAGCTTAAATCCTGCTCGTCCTCGAGTAGGTAAGTGATAACAAAATAATTTTTGAGGTGACATGCTACCAACATAATCTTAATCATCGTATTTGTAAAAGCATTTGTAAAGCTGATATCATAGTACTCTAAACACAGGCATGATAGATATAATTCTAACAATGAAACTTCGCAATCATGTTGCAACATGAAAAGTAACACAAACAAAAGATCATGAATAATAATGCATTTGAAAGTTATATGTTTGTTTAGAACAATAAGAAAGCATAGCAAAGTAGTATTCAGCTAGTCCTTAAGAGTGGAGCAAAACATAAATTCCAGGACACCTTCAAAGTTCAAGTGGTGACTAGAAACAAATAGTTTGAGAACAAGTAATAACATGGCATGAATCAATCAATAATAATCTTTTGGACAAATGCACATTAAACTCAGAATGGCAACTACACTCTCTTAACTGTGTATAAAGTTAGAAGATGGATAGTCAACATAAAAGTAAAAGAAATGCCCCTCACAGAGGGAAGTAGGGATTAACTCACGTGCTAGAGATTTTTATTCTATTAAAACAAAGGTATTGAAAGAAATTTTGAGAGAGGTGTATGTTTATGTTAACAAATAGCAAATAGACAATATAGTACGTCACAAGCCAACTAGACTTCACAAGAGCGGCTCCCATATAAGGACACAACTGGGGTAGAAGATCATCCCTCTTTCACTTTTGCTTACACGATTATGCTTTGACTGATAAATCAGGGGCAAAAATAGTGAAGAAAATTTGTAGTAATTAAGTTTTGGGCTGGGCACCCCGGTGCCAGCTCTTCTAGCGATTGGATAAGCGGATGAGGCCACTAGTCCAGGTGTGTGAAGTACAATCCACAAGTGAGATAAATATTATCTATGTGCGTCCTCGTGAGCTAAAACAGGGGCACACAATAGGTGTAATTTTCAAGGTTTTAAAGGTAGCACATGAGAAATTTACTTTGGAGTGGCGGTTAAATACCACATGTAGGTAGGTATGGTGGACACATTTGGAATACTTTGGTTTTTGGGAGTTGGATGCATGAGTAGAGCAAATACTCAGTACAGGTGGAGGCTAGCAAAGACTGGGAGCGACAAATCAAGAGAGCATAATGGCCATAATCATGCATAGCGACAAAAAACATTATTGCTCAAAGCATACATGGAATTGCAAGTCAAAAATTAAATGATCTATAAGTGACTGGTTTATAGTCATAACATGTTGTGATCATGCGCCAAGTCAACCAAATAAAGCATTCAAAGGAGAATACCACAATATTATGCTTTGATATGATAAGAACAACACATGATTCTTTTAATGGCACATTAAGCACTCTTAGATGTTTACTACAAGTCATGCTACATCAATAATTACTAGGCATAAAATTATAATAACATCCAACATGACATGATAAAGTCTATCCACAGTCTAAACAAGCTTCTATTTGCACCATTATAAGGATGAAATATTTTACTCTTCTCCAACACCAATTAACTTGTTTGAAACAACTCTCATGGATAAAACTCATCAAAGACCAGAGAGCTAATCATATATAACTGAAGCAAACTAACAAGCTCTGAACAAAATACGGATGGAAAACAAAGACTAAACGCAGTACTAGCAAAAGGTGAACACTCACAGAACAAAAAGAATGAAAACTAGAGTGTTCTAAGCAATGAAAACGGAGCGTGTCTCTCTCCCACACAAGAATGATAGGTTCCAACTAAGTTTATTGCAGCAAGGAAAATAAAAGAAAACAAAAAAAACATACGCTCCAACTAAAATGCATATGATGTGACCGAATAAAAATATAGTTTCACTAGAAGTGACCTGATAAATGAGCTTGCTTTCCTATTTGTCCTCCAACCCGGAACCAATGATGTCCACACGCTCGGGGAATTCCGGGTCAATCTGCACCTTCTTGATCTCCTTGGAGGCCTGGAATGTGGCGCTCTGATGCGGGTTAGACATACCCGACATGCCAAGTTGAGCAGACTGAGCCAAGGCCACCACCTCATGGATCTTCTTCTCTTCTGCAGAAATGACCAGTGACTCGACCAACCGATATCCCGCTGAAGCACACTCCAAGGAGTGCTTGTAGTTTCCCGAGATGGTGATTATACCATTAGGACCACCTCATGTCTACGCACGCTTCTATTCTTGTAGACAGTGTTGGGCCTCCAGGTGCAGAGGTTTGTAGAACACCAGCAAGTTTCCCTTAAGTGGATTACCCAAGGTTTATCAAACTCAGGGAGGTAGAGGTCAAAGATATCCCTCTCAAGCAACCCTGCAATCAAGATACAAGAAGTCTCTTGTGTCCCCAACACACCCAATATACTTGTCAGGTATATAGGTGCACTAGTTCGGCGAAGAGAGAGTAAAATGCAAGTAATATGGATGATAATAAGTCATAATAGCAATCTGAAGAAAAATGACAGCAAGCAAACATGTAGCAGAACAGGCGGAAAACGGTGTTTCAATGCTTGGAAATAAGGTCTAGGGCCCCTACTTTCACTAGTGGACACTCTCAACAATGCTCACATAATTGAATGCGTAAATATCATTTCTTCACTATGCTACTCCGAACCACTCTCCGGTCGGATAACGAACACTAATCATTGCGTAGGGCTTTAACAACACTCCTCAAGTATATATTCCCTCTCTAGGGCACCCCAATGTCACTACGAGCGCCATAAATTAGTAAACAAACGCCACAATTTCATAGGTTCACCTTCGAACACAAGATAAAAATATCAAGCTAAACCACACGGAGCACACACTGTCACCTTTTCCCCGTGATCAAAGTGTTTACGGAGATAACAAATCCACTTGAGTAGCATAACAAATGAAGATCAATCTACATATTCAACCAGATTACAAAGCTCATGGTCACATAAAGATCACACCATGGGAGAGAGAGAGATGAACCACATAGCTACCGGTAGATCCCTCAGCCCCGGGGGAGAACTACTCCCTCCTCATCATAGGAGACAACAACGGCGGTGGAGATGGCGGTGGAGTCGATGGAGATGGCTTACGGGGGCACTTCCCCGTCCCGGCAGGGTGCCAGAAGAGAGATCTATCCCCCGAAACTTGTCGGCGGCGGCTGAGCTACGAATGTATTTTGTGGAAAAGGTCGATTCCTCCTAGGGTTTATGCGTCGGAGAGTATATATGGGCGAAAGGGTGATGCCGGGAGGTGGCCAGGGGGCCCACACCCCTAGGTGGCGCGGCCGGGGGGACCCACGCCACCCCATGGTGTGGCCACCCTATGGCCCCCCTTCGGGGCTCTTCGGGACTTCTAGATGCTTCCGGGACTTTTAGGACTTCTGGCTTTCGAATTTTCCAATTCCGAGAATATTTCCAGAACAACTTTTCTGAAACTAAAAACAGCAGAAAACATGGAACAGGCTCTATGGCATCTTGTTAATAGGTTAGTCCCGGAAAACATAAGAAAACGTAGGAAAACATACGGAAAACATGTAGCAATTGGCATAATATCAACATGGAACATCAGAAATTATAGATTCGTTTGAGACGTATCAAGCATCCCCAAGCTTAGTTCCTACCCGTCCTTGAGTAGGTAAACGATAAAACAAAATAATTTCTGAGGTGACATGCTACCACACAATCTTGATCATAATATGTAAAGTAGAGCGTGTAAACTAGGATCAAATGAACTAACGTTGTGATCTATATTTGATATCAACAAGTAATGCATAAACAAAGAAGAAAGAAGCAAAACTTTTAATGAATCAATACTAAAAGACTGTCGACCGTGCAAAGTTTATTAGAGATGATTTAAGCTTTCAAGAACAAAAATATCATGCATGTCAAACGATCTTCACAACCCCTGTTAGGATCAAGTCAAGCTTTCCACACGATGCAATGCTTGAATCTTAAACTATTTGCGCACTAAAAACAAGCAAGTGTTCTGCGTTGGTCCCTGGCACCGGGATGTTATGGCTAAGAGAACATTATGGGGGGTTTGGAAGGTCAATGGAAGAAAGGCTCACAAAGCTGAAAGTGTTCATTAGACAAGAGAAAGTCTTACAACCGAAGCTATGCAGAGAGTAGGGATTGCCACACAACGGATGCACATAGAGCTATAAGTGTATGAAAGCTCTCCAATGGAACTAGTGGGGGTGCATCCAACTTGCTTGCTCACGAAGACCTAGAGCTCATTTGAGGAGGCTCATCATTGGAATACACAAGCCACGTTCTATAATGTAAAGTTCCCCACATAGTTATGAATGATAATAATATGAAAACTCTCTCCAAACAGAAGTATTGGTGCTAAACATGAAGCACAAGTGTGGTATAAAGGATAGTGATGCGCCCCTCTCTCTTTATTCTCTCTTTGGCCCTTTTTTGGGGGCTTTTCATTTTTTTTTTATCCTCACCGGTAGGGGCAACATCCTATATTACAATGAATCATCACACTTTTAGTACTCATAACTCATAAAGAAATATCTCTGATGTCTCTAACTGCATGCTCCTGCCAGTGTAGCAGTATGCATAAATAACCATGAAGCTCATCATCAAGTAACATAATGGAGGTGGATGTTGTGCAGCAATATATCTCGGAATGGCTATGGAAATGCCATGATAGGTAGGTATGGTGTCTGTTTTGAGGAAGAATATATTGGCTTATGTGTAGGAGAACAAAGTCCTCCCACGGGATTTGGATGCACTGGCGAAGTTTGCACCAACTCTCAATGTGAGAAAGGGCAATGCACAGTACCGAAGAGGCTAGCAAATATGGATGGTGGAAGTGCCAGGAACCGCAACATAGACTCACAAGTTAAAAGATTACAATAAGAAAATCATCTTACAAGGCACAATGCAAATCACTCCAAGAGGGTCCGTGGCAGTGACAAGTCATTGTTAGCTACCCCGACCGTAGCGCGTAACAAAAGGCCGATCAGAAATGTATCACTCGTAGCAATCATATACTATTGTTTCTATCAGCTGGTAATTTAAGTGTGGCACAGTTTCAAGTTTCTTAGACCAATCATTAAAAGTTTATACTTACTAGTCCTTCCCGTTTATCCATTAAGCAAATTAATATGTCAAAACAACAGCAGTGATTCAAGTGAAGCAGTTTAGTGATCTACAAGACCATGCGAATTTTTCCACTATACCAACTACCACATAAGCATTTCTATTCCCAACCAAGCACATATATGAGACAACAAAAAATCTCTACATGATACAGCAAGCAAACATGAGAGTACTCACATAACACTACTAAAACTAACAGCTCTGAATAAGATATGCATGAAAAGAAAGGCTAAACGCAGTACTAGCAAAAAGTGAACACTCATAGAACAATAAGAATGAAAACCAGAGTGTTCTAAGAAATGAAAACAGAACATGTCTCTCTCCCACACAAGTATGATAAGAACCAACCATTTATTACAGCAAAGAAAACCAAACAAACTGAAAACAAAAATAGAAGACGCTCCAAGTAAAGCACATAAGATGCGACCGAATAAAAATATAGTTTCACTAGAAGTGACCTGATAAATTGTTGATGAAGAAGGGGATGCCTTAGGCATCCCCAAGCTTAGATGCTTTAGTATTCTTGGAATTTGCTGGGATATACCACCGGGGCATCCCCAAGCTTAGGCTTTTCACTCTTCTTGATTACATCATATCATCCTGTTCTCTTGACCCTTGAAAACTTCCTTCACATCAAAATTCTCACAATCTTCATTAGCAACGTTAGTACAATTGAAATAATAAATTCACATGGTTCAGTTTCAACACAAGTATAACACTCAAAAACACATTAGCTACTGTCACAACTTCTTTCAAAACTCTTTTTCTAAAAAGAACACCAACAGAAATAGATTAAGATGCAAATGCGATAAATGACAGAAATCTGTCAAAACAGAACAACAGGTAAAGATCGATTTTTTCAAAACATTTCTGTTGCTGAAATAAAAAAGTGGTATTCTAAGAGAAGTTGCGTATATAACTCAGGATTAAGCACAACAAAAGCTCAGGTCATTTTGAATTTTCAGTGATTTTATAGGGAATAAACAGTGGACAGAAGAAATCTGTTTCCTGCGCAGAAATCCGAAATATAGCCTCAACTTTCCACTAGAGGATTTACATGGATCAACAAAAACACAAAATAAAATATACAGAGGGGTTGCTAAGGAAATATAAAACACCCAGGTGCAAATCACACAAAATAAAACAAAGGAAAACGGGTTGAAAACAGAGAAATAAAACGGGTTGTCTCCCCATAGCGCTTTTCTTTAACGCCTTTCAGCTAGGCATAGTGATTTTTTTTTAAAGATGCTCACATAAGAATAAGAGTTGAATCACAATAAGAGAGCATCAAGAAGAAAATATAAAACACATTTAAGTCTAACCCACTTCCCATGAAAAGAATCTTGTAGAAAAACAAGTCAACGAAGCACAAAGTGACTAGCATAGGAAGACAAAATAAGTGCAACATCAAAAATTTCAACATAAAGAGGGGAAAATTAATATGGTGTTGAGATGCATAAAACCATGTTTTCCTTTCTCATAATAACTTTCAGTAGCATCGTTAATAAAATTAACAATATAGCTATCACACAAAACATTGTTATCATGAGCCACATGCATAAAAGAATTAATACTCTCCACATAAGCATAGTCATTCTTATTAATAGTAGTGGGAGCAAATTCAACAAAATAGCTATCATTATTATTCTCATCACCATAATCATTAAATATGGGAGGCATATTGTAATCATAATTAATTTTTTCCTCAATAGTAGGTGGACTGAAAATATCATATTCATCATTGTAAACAGGTGGAACTAGAATACCACAATTATTATAATCATCATATATAGGAAGAATACTATCATCATAAGCAATAGAATAGTTATCCTCCAAAATGTGTTCATTTGTAAACATATCATAATTTTTACTAGGAGGAGATGTATCAAGCATATAATCATCAGTAGAAAAAGGATTTTCAAACACATCATCCACAAGTTTAGAGCTTTCTATATCATCATTTTAAATATCGAAAGTAGTGTGCTTTTCCCAATCATGATCACTACTATATGTAACACGCATAGGCTCATCATCAAAGCAAATTTTCTCCTCCGTGCTTGGGGAACTAAAAGATCATTTTCATATAAACTAGCTTCCCCAAGCTTAGCCTTTTCCATAGCATTAGCAATAATGGTGTTCGAAGAATTCATACTAATAACATTGCTACTAGCATGCAAGTAAAGCTCCATAGATTTTTTAATTTTCTCTTCAAACACTTCGTGTCCTAACTCAAGATAAAGATTATAAAGCTCTCTCATTTCTTTTTGTTGTTTTCCATTTAAGCATAAACATAAAAACAAGTAACAAGTAAAAATAAACCTAACTAGTGAAAATAAAAACAAGAAACAAAAAGATATAATTGCAGAATCTAAAGGAAATAACTTCAAGCACTCACACCCGAGGGTGTGAGTACCTTTTACCTTACCTCCCCGGCAACGGCGCCAGAAAAGAGCTTGATGTCTACGCACGCTTCTATTCTTGTAGACAGTGTTGGGCCTCCAAGTGCAGAGGTTTGTAGAACAACATCAAGTTTCCCTTAAGTGGATTACCCAAGGTTTATCGAACTCAGGGATGTAGAGGTCAAAGATATCCCTCTCAAGCAACCCTGCAATCAAGATACAAGAAGTATCTTGTGTCCCCAACACACCCAATATACTTTTCAGGTATATAGGTGCACTAGTTCGGCGAAGAGAGAGTAAAATGCAAGTAATATGGATGATAATAAGTGATAATAGCAATCTGAAATAAAAATGGCAGCAAGCAAACATGTAGCAGAACAGGCAGAAAACGGTGTTTCAATGCTTGGAAATAAGGCCTAGGGCTCCTACTTTCACTAGGGGACACTCTCAACAATGCTCACATAATTGAATGCGTAAATATCATTTCTTTACTATGCCACTCCGAACCACTCTCCGGTCGGATAACGAACACTAATCATTGCGTAGGGCTTTAACAACACTCCTCAAGTCTATATTCCCTCTCTAGGGCACCCCAATGTCACTACGAGCGCTAGTAAACAAACGCCACAATTTCATAGGTTCACCTTCCAACACAAGATATAAATATCAAGCTAAACGACACGGAGCACACACTGTCACCTTTGCCCCGTGATCAAAGTGTTTACGGAGATAACAAATCCACTTGAGTAGCATAACAGATGAAGATCAATCTACATATTCAACTAGATTACAAAGCTCATGATCACATAAAGATCACACCATGGGAGAGAGACATGAACCACATAACTAACGCTAGAGCCCTCAGCCCCGGGGAGAACTACTCCCTCCTCATCATAGGAGACAACAACGACGATGGAGATGGCGATGGAGTCGATGGAGATGGCTTCCGGGGGCACTTCCCCATCCCGCCAGGGTGCCAGAAGAGAGATCTGTCACCCGGAACTTGTCGGCGGCGGCGGAGCTACGGATGTATTTTGTGGAAAAGGTCGATTCCCTAGGGTTTATGCATCGGGGAGTATATATGGGCGAAAGGGCGATGCCGGGAGGTGGCCAGGGGGCCCACACCCCTAGGTGGCACGGCCAGGGGGACCCGTGCCACCCCATGGTGTGGCCACCCTGTGGCCCCCCTCCGGGGCTCTTCGGGACTTCTGGATGCTTTCGGGACTTTTAGGACTTCTAGCTTTCAAATTTACCAATTCCGAGAATATTTCCAGAACAACTTTTCTGAAACTAAAAACAACAGAAAACAGGGAACTGGCTCTGTGGCATCTTCTTAATAGGTTAGTCCCATAAAACATAAGAAAACGTAGGAAAACATACGGAAAATAGGTAGCAATTGGCATAATATCAACATGGAACATCAAAAATTATAGATACGTTTGAGACGTATCATGCGACACCCGGGTAGACTTGACACCGGCATCGGTTTCACTGGCCGCACCTTTTCCCGCTCCATCAGCAGGAGAGGTCATCATTACTTCCACGCAGTCCGCGTGGCGATCGATACGCCGGTCGCGGACCGCATAGATTGCAGGAGGATCCGCATCCACCTGCACCTTCTCCGGGTACCCGCGGATGACCTCGGTGGCGGTGTAGACTAGATGAGTATCGAAGCCGATGACAGAGCCGCCCGTGCGTAGCGCTCAGCCGCCAAAGTCGCCTGCATTGTCGGTGACGAAGTCGAACGAGCCGAATTTGTGGACAAGGCCACAGAGTACGCGCCCGCCCGAAGGAAGAAGGGATCCCATCCGGATAGAAACCCCAGCCAGCGCCGCTGCTGGCCCCACTGTGGGCGCCAACTGTCGTGGTGGTGTCACGACATATGCCTTGGGATGGCTTAAGATTGGGGCCGATGGACACTGTAGTTATCCGGTGAGGGATTGTGCGCTAAGAAGCACACAAAGGAAACAACAAACACGCTTATATACCCATGTTCAGGGCCCTCGTGAGGAGGTAAAACCTCTACTTCTACTTGTCTCTCTCTATATAAGTGGGTAACCGAGTTAGAACTCTGCTCCTTGAGCTGTCCTAGATAGAGGAAGAAGAAGAAAGTACACAACAATTTTGGAAATGAGTCTGAGTGTTCACCGTGTGGATCGTCCCTCGCGCAGGAGGGGTGCAGCCACCTTATATACAGGTGGCCACTGACAGAGAGTACACAAGTTAGGCGAAAGGCACTATGGCGTATCGCACGCTGTCCGGCACGGGACCGAAATTCTCCTCCGTGGTATGTACCGCTTGTCCTATCCCCCGTGTCACAGACACGACATGGCTGCCCATACCTCTGTACTGTGCCCATGTACGCTCCGTGTCACTCGCCTAGTAAGTTGAACCACACGCCTGTATGCCTCCGTGATCTTCGGTATACACTTGCTCCATTGACCTTGGTCCGGGATAACATGTTCTTCCCCTAACCCGGTTTCTCCAAGTGTTAACTTAGATAACCCGTGAGAATATTCACTTGCAAGATAACATACATAATACCTCATACCAACATAGAATATGTTGGTAGCCAGATGCCGGTTGGGCACTTAACCCGGTCAACTTTTACTCGGTGTCCACTCCTTGGACGCTCTACTGGTTGCTATGTGGTTTGTCTCTCGTTCCCATGGTGTGATCTTTATGTGATCATGAGCTTTGTAATCTAGTTGAATAAAAAGATGTTACTCTTCATCTATTATGCTACTCAAGTGGTTTTTATTAATATGACCTCCGGAGGCACCTTGTCCCACGATGTGAAGGTGACAGTGTGCGCACTGTGTGACTCTTAGGCAGAAGTTTCTAGAAATACTTATCATGAGTTATAATTTGTGTTGGATGTCTCTATGAAATTGTGGTGTTTGTCTAGAATCATCTAGGACGCTCAAGGTGACAGTGTGGGGTTACCTAAATGGGGAATGCGACTTTAAGGTGTGCTTTTGCAGCCCTACGCAATGAATTGATGTTTATTATCCAACCAGAGAGTGGTTCGGAGTAGCATAGTGAAGAGAGAGTATTTATGTATTCAATTATGATATCATTGTTGAGAGTGTCCACTGGTAAAAGAATGATCCCTAGGCCTTGTTTCTAAGCATTGAAATACAACTAGTTCTGCTACATGTTTGCTTGCTGTCATTTTTATTCCAGATTGCAGTTACCACTTATAATCATCCATGTTACTTGTATTTCACTATCTCTTCGCCGAACTAGTGCACCTATACAAGTGACAATTGTATTAGGTGTGTTGGGCACACAAGAGACTTCTTGTATATTAATTGCAGGGTTGCTTGAGAGGGATATCTTTGTCCTCTACCTCCCTGAGTTTGATAAACCTTGGGTGATTCACTTAAGGGAAACTTGTTACCGTTCTACAAATCTCTGCACTTGGAGGCCCAACACTGTCTACAGGAATAGAAGTGTGCATAGACATCAAGATCTTTTCCGGTGCCGTTGCCGGGGAGTTAAGGTAGAAGGTAATCACATCCTCTAGCTACTAAACTATTTTCTAGTACTGTTGCTGGTGTGTGAGTGCTCGAAGTTATTTCCTTTAGATTATGTAATTATATCTTTTTCTTTCTTGTTTTTATTTTCACTAGTTAGGCTTAATGGAAAACAATAAAAATATGAGAGAGCTTTATAATCGTTATACTGAATTAGGACATGATGCTTTTGAAGAGAAAATTAAAAAAAAATGGAAGTTTGTTTGCATAATAGTGGTAGTAATGTTATTGGCATGAATTCTTTGAACACCATTATTGTTAATGCTATGGAAAAGTTTAAGCTCGGGGAAGCTAGTTTTTGTGAAAATGATCTTTTTATCTCCCCAGCTTTAGAGGAGAAAATTTCTCTGATGGTACTTTATCTCCCATATGTGATAATTCTAATGATGCTTGTGATATTTTAAATCCTCTTACTAAAAGTATTCCTTTTAAAATACCTATGAAAATTGTTGAACGTGTTATGGATAACTGCTATTTTGGAGATGAAACTGTCCATCCTGGTGATCATTTACTCTTTATACATGAATTATGTGAGTTGTTCAAGTGTGCAGGAATTTCAATTGACCAAGTTAAGAGGAAGCTATTCTCTTTATCACTGAAGGACAGAGCTGAAAAATGGTATAAGATGCTGAAGAATGGCCGATCTATTGGCTGGGAGGAAATTGTACCTCTCCTTTATTCTAAATTCTATCCTCCCAGTGAGATCCATAAGGATCGGAATCAAATATATAATTTTTGGCCTCGTGATGGAGAAAGCATTTCCCAAGCTTGGGGGAGATTGAAAATATTAATACTCAAATGTCTTAACCATGACCTTCATGAGGAAATAATTGTTACTAATTTTTATGCAAGGCTTTCAGGACATTGCAAGGATTATCTAGATGCATGTTCAGAGGGTTCTTTCACAAGTAAGAAGGTTGAAGCTAAGTGGGATCTTCTTGAAACAATTCAAATCAATAATAAAGATTGGGATAATGACAAAGGTAAAGAATCAGGTATAAACTATGAGTATGACTGCATTAAGTCTTTCGTTGAAACTGCTGATTTTCAAGAGCTTAGTGCTAAATATGGTCTTGATCCTCAAATTATTGTTTATTACTGTAGAGCCTTTTCTTCTCATATTAATGTTCCTAAAGAAAATTGGTACATGTATCATGAACCTTTTAAATACATGAAAAATGAAATTGTTATTAATGATTGCAATAAACATGCTCAAACTTATGAAAGTACTATTTCTTATAAGCATGTTAATTTTTGTGGGGCACTTTGACCTTGTGAAAAGAATCAAATCAAATAGGAATATTGTATCCATCACAAGAATGAAGAAACTAGAACATGGGATAGGGCTCTAAATGATCTTGGTGAAAAAGTTTGTGCCCTCTATCCTTTTATTTGTGAACTTTGCTATAAAGTGGGTCATTTCAATTTTCAATGCTCAGGCTATGATAATAGCCTTTCAAATCCAATGAGTACTGAAAGTTTGTATTGTGATGACATGATCACTCCTAATCAGTATGATGAACTTACATTATTTTTGGGGTGTGAAGAGTTATCAAGAAAAACTTCTTTGGTAGATATTAGTGCTTTTGATATGAATAGTGTCCTGCATGGATGTCATCTTTATTGTGTTGATAATTGCAACGCAAATACTTACATACAAAATAGTATAAAAGATGAGACTTTACCAAAATATGACAGGACTAATGTGTGTTTTGTTCTTATTAATGAAGAGGAGGAATCCTCCAAAATTTCTTCTATTGTTTCTGACAATAAACCAGGGTATGTGGAGAAGCTTCCTTTCAACCTCTCCCTCTTAAAGAGGGGAAGAAGAAGAAGAAGAGGAGGAGGAGTAAAAGGAGAGAGCAAACGATATCTTCCCCTAAGCATGTTGCTCCTATTATAGTTGTTGCTGATGAGTCTGAACTAGATGATGATCCTATGCCTATTACTAATAGTAGTGATCATGATTGGGAGAAGCAAACTACTTTTGATATTGAAAATCTCTTTGGTACCAATTATGAAAATGCTGTTGTTAATAATTGTTGTACTATTAGTACTATCCATGTTCCTTCCAATAATGATATAGAAAGCTCTAAGATTGTGGATGATGTGTTTGAAAGTCCTTTTGCTATTGATGATTATATGTTTGATACATGTCTTTCTAGTAAACATGATGATATGTTTTACAAATGAACACACTTTCAAAGATAACTATTCTATTGCTTATGATGATACTCTGCCTCCAGTCTTTGATAATTATTATAAAGAATACTATGACATAGGATATAATAACAATCATCCTCATGAAACTTGTCATAGTTATGGAGGGATTACTGATACGTCATAAACGTATCTAAAATTTCTGATGTTCCATGTTGTTTTCATTCCATATGCTACATGTATTCCTTACACTTTATGTCATTTTTACCGATTTTACGGACTAGCCTATTGAAAGATGCCACAAAGCCAGTTCCATGTTTTCTGCTGTTTTTAGTTTCAGAAAAGTTATTTTGGAAATATTCTCGGAATTGGAAAATTTGA
The DNA here is from genome assembly GCA_028641055.1 of Alopecurus myosuroides. Lineage (NCBI taxonomy): Eukaryota > Viridiplantae > Streptophyta > Magnoliopsida > Poales > Poaceae > Alopecurus > Alopecurus myosuroides. The sequence goes on from CM054062.1 coordinate 179,563,813, forward strand.
AGCCCTGAAGTCTTAGAATTACCGAAGGTTCCACGGAGTCTCGAAGAGGCCCATAGGGGGGCCACACCATAGGGCGGCGCGCCCCCTGGCCGCGCCGGAGGGTGGTGTGGGCCCCTCGGGCATCCACCGCCATCGCCCTTTCGCCTATTTATTCCCCCGGTACGTCAACCCTAAATATATACCACTTCGTCGCGAGAAACACCCAAGGCCGCCTCATCATCAACCCGAGCTCGGGAGGGTTCTGGAGCTCTCCCCGGCACCCTGTCGGGAGGGGAATTCATCACCGGAGGGGTCTACACCACCATGCCCGCCTCCGGAGTGATGCGTGAGTAGTTAATCCTTGGACTACGGGTCCATAGCAGTAGCTATATGGTTGTACTCTCCACTTTATGCCTGATGTTTAGATCTCATGAGCTGCCTCACATGATCGAGATCATCTATTTGTAATGCTACATGTTGTGTTTGCTGGGATCCGATGATTATTGAATGTTATGTCTGTTGATTATCAATCTATCATGTTATCTTCATGTGTATGTTATTTATGATCTTTCATGCTCTCCGTTGTTAGTAGATACTCTGGCCAAGTAGATGCTAGTGACTCCAAGAGGGAGTATTTATGCTCGATAGTGGGTTCATGTATCCTTTGCATCTGTGCTCGAGTGACAGAAACGTGACAGGTGGAGGATGTATTGTTGCCATTAGGGAGAAAACAACGATGTTTACTTCATTTACATTGTTTACATTACACAGTTTGCTTACTGCGATAATCTATTGCTTGCAACTAAATACCCAACGTTTGTTCGGATGATATTCGAAGGGTGGATTATTAGTCATAGATGTAGTTGGATGACGATCTATGTATTTTGTTGTAATGCCCGCATGAATCTCGTAGTAATCTTTATGCCATGCATGTTCTTTATTTGTCAATTGCTCAGTTGTAATTTGTTCACCATGCATGTTAGCTATCCTTTATGGAGAGACACCTCAAGTGAACTGTTGACCTCGGTCCATTTTTTCATACTGATAATACACACACCGTTTCCACTGCTTCCATTGTTTTCACACAACTGCTATTGTTTTCATAATATTCTCATATTGTTTTCCACACCATACATTTAACCTCTTTGTTATCAGCAAAACCGGTGATATTGACAACCACACTGCTTCTTTGGGGCAAAGTGAATTGTTTGTGTTGTGTAGGCTCCACGTTGCCGCTGAACCGGTAGTGCGCCCCGCCATCTCAGCTCCATCAACCTTCTGCAGTTACTCCTTCCTCCTACTGGTCGATTCAACCTTGGTTTCTTTCTGAGGTGAACTTGCTGCTGCACTCTTCATACCTTCCTCTTAGGGTCTCCCAACGAACGTATGTTCACACACATCAATTACCCAAAACCATCCCTATAATATACAACTTTTCTATCATGTACGAGTTCTTTATGTCGATCCAACTCCCATTGTTATTAATAAGAAGAACTTTGCTTATGTAGGAAATATTGATACTTTTATGCATGTGTTACATGATAGGAATATTAATTTTATTCATGATGCCATTGAAAGTTATTATGAGAGAGGGAAACGTAGGTTTACGTATCTCAACAATATTAAGTTTCCCCTCTTTATGTTGAAATTTTTGAAGTTGCAGTTATCTTGTCTTCCTATGCTTGTCACTTTATGTTTCATTGACTTGTTTTTCTACAAGATTATTTTTTCATAGGAAATGGGTTAGAGTTAAATGTGTTGGATATTTGCTTCTTGATGCATTCTTATATGTTCAACTTATACATATGAGAGCATCATCAAAATTATCATGCCTAGCTAAAAGGCTTTAAAGAAAAGCGCTTATGGGAGACATCCCAATGTTTTATATCTGAAAATTTTCTTTGATTTTTGAGTCTTGGAAGTTTTTACCCATGTAGCAACCTCTCCATATCCTTTTTATTTCGTTTTTGTGCCAAGAGTAGCCTCTAATAGGGAGGAAGTAAGATCTGGGGAAGTTGCTGTCCTAAAATAGATTCTGTTCTGCCACCAAAAACATTAATAATCCCAGAAAAAACGTCAAATTGATTTGAATTATTTTTTTCACATGCCCCAGATTATTATCTAACTTTCATTAGTTTTGCACTTTTTTATTTGAGCAACATAAGTTTTTCGAAAACATCAATATTTACCTGATGTTCTGTTTTGACAGATTTCTGCCAATATTTGCATTTGCCTCTTAGTCTCTTTCTTTTGGTGTTATTTTGAGGGGAAGAGATTTAAAAGAAGTTGTGACAGTAGCTAATGTTTTAATTTATGTTATACTTATGTTGAAACTGAACCAAAGTGGATTTATTATTTTGATTACACTAACGTTGCTAATGAAAATTGTGAGAAGTTTTGTATGGAGGAAGTTTTCAAGTGTAGGGAGAGAAGAATGATATGATGAGATGAAGGATGGACAAAAGAGCAAGTTTTGGGATTTTCATGTCACCCCAAGAAATATCCAAGAAGTACAAAAATCAAATCTTGGGTATGCCCAAGGCATCCCCTTCTTCATCAACAAAAATATCAGGTCCTTTTTTAAGACACTATATTTTTATTGCTTCATATATTATGTGTTATTCTTGGAGCGTAAATTATTTTTGCTTTCAGTTTGTTTTGTTTTCTTTTCTGTAGTATATGGTTGGATCGTAGCATATTTTGTTTGGAGAGAGACACACTCCATTTTCATTACTTAGAACACTCTAGTTTTCACTCTTATTGTTCTGTGAGTGTTCACTTTTTGCTTGTATTGCGTTTAGCTCTTGTTTTCCACTCGTATTTTGTTTAGAACTTTTTAGTTTGATTCAGTTATATCTTATTAGATCTTTGGTCTTTGATGATTATTATCTATGAGAGTTTTTTTTAAATAATTGGTGTTGGAGAAGAGTAAAATATTTCATGCTTATAGAGGTGCAATAGGAAGCTCGTCTAGACTGTGGCTTAGAATCTAGCATGTCATGTTATATGTTATTTTAATTTATATGCTTAGTATATTATGATGTAGCATGACTTTTCTCAAATATATGAGCGTGCTTAATGTGTTATTGAAATAAATCATGTGTTGTTTTTATCATATTGAAGCATAGTATTGTGGTATTCTCCTTTGATGCTTTATTTGGGTTGACTTGGCGCATGCTCACACCATGTTATGACTACAAACCAGTCACCTATAGCCTCCATGATCATTTATTTTTTGACTTATAATATCACTTTATGCTTTGATTAATATTTTGTCGATATGCATGATTATGGCTGTTATTGTTGTCTTAGTTGGTCGCTCCCGGTCTCTTGCTAGCCTTCACCTATACTGAGTATGAGCTCTAATCGTGCATCCAACTCCCAAAAAACCAAATTTTGCCAAATGTGTCCACCATACCTACCTATATGTGGTATTTCATCGCCACTCCAAAGTAAATTGCTTGTGTGCTACCTTTAAAACCTTCAAAAACTTGTTTTGTGCTCCGTTTAGCTCACGAGGACCCGGGTAGACAGTCTTTATTTTGCTTGTTGATTAGACTTTACACACGTGGACTAGTGGCATATACATACGCTTATCCAATTCGCTAGAAGAGCTGGCAATGGGGTGCCCAGCCCCAAATTTGGTTACTACAAAATTCGCTTCACTCTTTTTGCCCCTGATTTATCAGTTAAGCAAAGTTCATAAGTGTGTAAACAAAAGAGAAGAGGGATGATCTACTAAGCACAGTAGAAAGGACGTCCTTCGTGGGAGCAGCTCTTGTAAAGTCTAGTTAACTTGTGACTTAATGTATTGTCTATTTCCTGATTCGTTGACATAGACATACACCTCTCTCAAAATTTTATTTTCAATACCTCTGTTTTATTCAAATAAAAATATCTAGCACATGAGTAATCCCTGCTTCCCTCTGCGAAGGGCCTTTCTTTTACTTTTATGTTGAGTCTTTATTTTCTAACTTTATGCACCAGTTAAGAGAGTATAGTTGTCATTCGAGTATAATGTGCATAGTCCACAATTTATTATTGATTGATTCAAGAATGTTATTGCTTGTTCTCAAATTATTTGTATCTAGTCACAATCTGAACTTTGAAGGTGTCCTGGCTTTTATGTTTTGCTATTCCATGAAGGACAAGCTGAATACCACTTTGCTATGTTTTCTCTATTCTCGAACAAAACGTGTAACTTTCAATGCATTATTATCCATGATCTTTTGTTTGTGTTACTTTTCATGTTGCAACATAGTTGCTAAGTTACATTGTTGGAATTATATCTATCATGCCTATTATTTAGAGTACTTTGACCTCAGTTTGCAATGCTTTTACATAACGTTGATCAAGATTATGTTGGCTGCATGTCACCTAAAAAATTATTTTGTTATCACTTACCTACTCGAGGACGAGCAAGAGTTAAGCTTGGGGATGCTTGATACGTCTCTAATCTATCTATAATTTTTGATTCTCCATGCTTGTTTTCTATTAATTGCTACATGTTTTATTCACACTTCATAGCATTTTTATGCATTTTGTGGGACTAACCTATTAACAAGATGCCATAGTGCCAGTTCCCGTTTTCAGCTATTTTTGTATTTCAGAAAACTTGTTCTGGAAATATTCTCAGAATCGGACGAAATGAAAGCCCAGGGTTCTATTTTTTCCGACACTTCAACATAGTCCAAAGAAGAGACGGGGGAGGGCACCGAGGTGGCCACACCATAGGGTGGCGTGGGCTCCCCCTGGCCGCGCCACCACATGGTGTGGGCCCCTTGGGAGCCCACCGACATTGTCCCTTCTCCTATATATTTCCCCCGGCGCTAAAACCCCTAGATCAATAAGCCTCCATCCACGAAAAGTTCCGTAGCTCCGCCGCCATCGAAGACAAGTTTCGGGGGACATAAATCTTTGTTCCGTCACCCTGCCGAGATAGAGAATTGCCCCCGGAGCCATCTCCATCGACTCCACTGCCATCTTCATCGCTGTTGCTGACTCCCATGATGAGGAGGGAGTAGTTCCCTCTCGAGGCCGAGGGATCTACCGGTAGCTATGTGGTTTACCTCTCTCTCCCATGGTGTGATCTTTATGTGATCACGAGCTTTGTAATCTAGTTGAAGAAGTAGATGTTACTCTTCATATATTATGCTACTCAAGTGGTTTTATTAATGTGAACTCCGGAGTCACCTTGTCCCATGGTGTGAAGGTGACAGTGTGCGCATCGTGTGTGACTCTTAGGATAAAGTTTATAGAAATACTTATCATGAGTTATAATTTGTGTTGGATGTCTCTATGAAATTGTGGTGTTTTTTGGGAACCATCTAGGGCGCTCAAGGTGATAGTGTGGGGTTACCTAGATGGGGAATGCGACTTTAAGGTGTGCTTTCGCAGCCCTACGTAGTGAATTGGTGTTCGTTATCCAACCGGAGAGTGGTTCAGAGGAGCATAGTGAAAAGAGGATATTTATGTATTTGACTATGATATCATTGTTGAGAGTGTCCACTGCTGAAAGTATAATCCCTAGGCCTTGTTTCTAAGCATTGAAACACCGCTTACAACAAGTTCTCCTACATGTTTGCTTGCTGCCATTTTATTTCAGATTGCAATTACCACTTATAATCATCCATATTACTCGCATTTCACTATCTCTTCACCAAACTAGTGCACCTATACAAATGACAATTGTATTAGGTGTGTTGGGGACACAAGAGACTTCTTGTATCTTAATTGCAGGGTTGCTCGAGAGGGATATCCTTGACCTCTACCTCCTTGAGTTTGATAAGCCTTGGGTGATTCACTTAAGAGAAACTTGTTGTTGTTCTACAAACCTCTGCTCTTGGAGGCCCAACATTGTCTACAAGAATATAAGCATGGGTAGACATCATGTACCCACCTTTGGAAGTACCATGGTAATCGCGACACTGGTTGTCGGGGGGATGATACCCGGGTGCCTTGACCAGGCGGAAAGAATAAGCCTGACGCTGGCATTCCATACCTTCACAAGGCCAAGTGCACTAGCTTGGCGATAGGCCCCCATTCACCGGCTGAACGGGGGTCAACGCTCACCCGCCGGTTGCTCAACCGGCCAACGACGAGCGACCGACTGCCTAGTCGAGCGCTAATACAGCTCGGCTACTCCACGAGTCAACCGGTATGGAGAAGTATGGCGAACACGCCAACTCCTAGGCTCACGGGGGCCACAGTGCCACACTACACGGCGCAGTACACCTACTCTCCTGCTGCTCGGGGTACTCCGGCATGGGATGGGCCGTACCCGCGTACGGCCTGCGATATATCAACTCAGGCTAGCCGGTGCCTGTCTACTTCGCCCAGTACTCGTCGGATGGGCTCGGGGTACCCGGCGTACGGCTCAGGTACAGAAGCATGGGCATTCGGGAAGCCGGGAGTGGCTGCCGGGGATGCCAAGATGGGCAAGGCGCTGCCAACATACGGCGCGCGGTACGACACCAACCGGGTTCCAGGGCCGAAGGACAAAAGAGTTTGTCCCAAGAATCTCCCCGGCTGGTCTCGTGCCAGCCAGGCCCGTTTGTAAGCCAGCCAGCCCGACAATATATAAGGGATGGCCATGCCTCAGTAGCGGGGGATCCTTCTTCCACTTTTGAGAGACATACACTGAGAGGATGAGAGTTCAGAGAATAATCCTGTAACTTGTACATCAATAGAAAGAAGAGAGAAGCAGGAGTAGGGGTTTTACCTCGACCAGAGGGTCCTAAACCTGGGTACATCGTGTGTCTACACGCTTGCTATCCAATCCCATGCCACCACCACCGCTTTATAGCCTGTCCCTTCTTTAAACACCACCAGGGTCTCCCTTTTGGTGCTTCCGTGATCGATACCACGACACTGGTGGTTGTCATAATCGACATGACCTATGGTGCCAGCAAAATTGAATATTTTTGTCCCCAGTGGCATGCAGTCAATAACAACAATGGTGTGGCCACGATCAAGACCGGCAAGGACAATAGGTACTAGAAGAATCAGAGTACTCCCTCCGTCTCAAATCAATTGTCATAAAGTTTGACAAAAGTGGATGTATCTAGACATAATTTAGTGTTAGATACATCCACTTTTGTCAAACTTTACGATAATTAATTTGAGACGGAGGGAGTATAACAACAGTCAAATGCCTTAGGCCGGATAAGTAGTCTTATAGGTGAGGCAGACGCTTGATGACCCACAAGTGTAGTAGATCTCAACAGTCTTCAAGGGTAAATATAGCCCAATTTATTGATTTGACACAAGGGGAGTCAAAGAATATTTATAAGCCTTAACAACTGAGTTGTCAATTCAATTGCACCAGAAAAGTATCTTGGTTCGCACAATTTATTACTAGTAAAAGTGATATAACAACATCATTAGTTTAATGGTAACAGTAGAAGGAAAATAGTAGTAACACTAGTAACAGTGAATGTAAACGGAATAAGTAGAAGTGCTAAAAACACCATAGGCATAGGCATGGATGTACGGGTGTTGCATGAATGAGATTAACCATGTATAGAGGTAACAAATAGCATCTCAAATATATAAGAAATTATCGTAGTCATAAACTATCATAGGCAGTTTCCCAAGAATTGTCGTAACTGCTTGCAATAAGAATTTGCACGACATCTTTTGTCCTACCATCCCGTTGTTGCGGAGCCAAAAAGGAACTAATGATAATTAAGGTACTTTTTCTACCAAGCACCGGAGCAAAGCATTAACATACGATGGAAACATGTAATCCTCAAACTAGAGTCCATCCCCTCCGATATCCCAACCATGTCACCTTGGGGTCTCGGGTTCCGGACAATAACAAGTGTATACAACCAGTAGATATGATCCAAAACAACAATTATACTCGTGAAAATATAACATGTTCAGATCTGAAATAATGACATTCGGGCCGTAAGTGACAAGCATTAAGCACTCCAAGTTGCAACAGCGATAATAAACAACAATAGTGGATACTAGGCATCAAGCCCTAATAATCTCATGGTCTATTACATGATGAAACTCATCCAATCCCTACCATCCCGCAGCCTACATCAGGGAATTAATCACACATCAAAGGGGGATCATGGAGGGTTGATGGAGAGGTGATGGCGACGACCCCCCTTCAATCCCCGTCCCGACAGGGTCCCAGAACAGGAATTTCTATCTCCCAAACTAGGGTTTCGGGTGTCGGCGGGGCTGTTGATCGTTTTCGGAAAAATCCTTTGGGGGTTCGGAGTTTGGGGACGAAGGAGTCTTATGGCCAAAGGGGCCCCTAGGGGTGATCCCAAGCCCCCAGGGGCCCACCAGGCGCGGCCAGAGGGGGGCCACGGCTACCACCCTCCTGGGGGCCCAGTGCCTCCTCTCCAGTTGTTCTTCGGGCTCCAGGAGTCTTCCAAGTAAAAAACAATTCTGGATTTTTCTGAGGAAATTTATTTTCTGCACAAAACTAGACACCAAGGGTAATTCTGCTGAAAACAACGTTAGTCCGTGTTAGTTTGATCCAAATCATGCAAATGTGAGGAAAAACAACAAGAAAAGTGGTTGGAAAAGAAGATATGTTTGCGACGTATCAACTCCCCCAAGCTTAGCTTATTGCTTGTCCTCAAGCAATTCAGTTGACAAACTGGATGCGATAAAGAAAACTTTGACAAACACTTTTCAATTCATATGGTGTGCATAAGACTATTCGATGATCAATATTTAACAAGTACATGATAATTTCTATAAGGATAATAAAAATTACGAAGTCATTCTAGCTTATGAAAAGTGAACAAACTACCGGGAGTAAACAATATGAAATTGTAACATCAACTAGGTTGCAATGATCATAATAAAGCATGGTAAGATGGTATCCCACTTTCCCTTAATTGTGTAGTAAAACATAAATTCCAGGGAACCTCCAAAGCTCAAGTGGTGACTAGATATAATAATTTCAAGAGAAACAATATTGTAAACATGCGATAGACAATAATACTTTGGGACAATGCACATTATACTAAGAATGACAATCATGATCTCCTAACCGGTGCATAAAGTAAGAAGATGGAGACTCAACATAAAAGTAAAAGAAGGGCCCTTCGCAGAGGGAAGCGGGGATTACTCATGTGCTAGAGTTTTTTTTTTTGGTAAAATAGAGGTATTGAAAACAATTTTTAGAGAGCTGTATGTCTATGTCAATGAATGGTAATTAAAAACTTATCATAACCCATGTCAAGCAAAGTGTTTAGAATTTTGATAGCGGTTTCCATTGTTTTATTAGTTGACACTTCCCCCACCTTTCTTTTACAAACCAGGTCTAGCCGTGTTCACGGGTACCCACAAGCTTTCATCAAACTCATGGGGAAGTGCCTTTTATGTTATATTATTTGGCACCAACTCTCTTGCAATTTTAGATGAGCACCGATTCCATACTCATCGGGTGAAATAAGAGATAAGAACTTTATTGACATAAGACATGATAAACTTTAAACTACTTCCTCATGAGCTAAAACAAGAACACAAAACATGTTCATCATTTGAAGGTTTAAAGGTAGCACACGAGCAATTTACTTTGAGTGGCGGCGAAATGCCACATGTAAGTAGGTATGGTGGACACATTGGAAAACTTTGGTTTTGGCACGAGTAGAGCTCATACTCAGTACAGTGTGAAGGCTAGCAAAAGACTGGGAGCGACCAACTAGGAGAGCAACAACGGTCATAATCATGCATTGCGACAAAACAACATTGAATAAAATATGGGTAATATTATAATCCTGAAAATAAGAGGTCACTGAGGCTTAAATTGACTTTATTTATAGTCTTACATGTGTGAAAATGTGCCAAGTCGATCCAAATAAGTTCTTCGGAGGGGAATACCATCAAACTATATTGTCTTGTGAACAAAACAACACATGTGAGATTCTAATAACACATTGAGCACTCCTAATCATTTGAGACTAATCACAAGAAAGCATGAACTACTAAAGCACTATTATACATACAACTATCTAGCATGACAAGCTAATATAAGATCTTGTGAATAAACATATTTACACAAATAAAGAGAAAAGGGTTCATACCAGCTTTCTAATCTCGTCCACTTCATCATATATTGTCATTATTGTTTTGCCACTTGCACAGCCAGATGATAATAATAATAAAGCGCAAACTCCACCGTGAACATGAGGTTAACTCTCCAAACAACTATACAATAACAAGAAGAAGAGAAAATATTTTTGTTGTTTTCGAAATGTGAAATAAAGAGAAGCGGGGAAATATTTTTGTTGTTTTCGAGTTTTTTAAGAAACAACAAACAAAGAGGAGAGAAGACACAAAAGGAAAAGAACGAATGAAAACCGAGAAACAAGAAAACAAGAAGAAAGAGAAGACACCGAGAGAAGAAAACCAAACAAAGAGAACAAATAAAATGTTTTTGGTGTTTTCTAAACAAGCGAAGAAACGATAAAAACGAGAAAGACAAGTCACAAATCTTTTTGAGTTTTTAAATATGAAACAAAATAACACAAAAGAACGAGAAAACAAAGTAAAAACGAAAAGAACAAAAACACGGAGAAGAAATCAATTAAAAAGCGAAAACAGAACAAGAAACAAATACTAGCAGATCTAAAAGAATATACAGAGTATCAAGTAATACGCCAACATAAATGGTGAATAGGAATCACAAATCAAGTGTCAGCGTATACGTACTCCCCCAAGCTTAGGCTTTGGGCCTAAGGGTAATGCTGGTCTGACGGGTTCCATCCTGACGTCTCGTGCTGTTGCTTCATGTACTCGTACTGCTAGTATGGGGTGAGATGAATATCCCACGTCCCCTGCTGCAGTGAGAGTTCGTCCATCAAAGGAGGCCGAGATGAAGATCCTCCCTCGTAATAAAACGAGGATGGGTCCTCCATGTACTCATAGGAGGATGGCCTCAAGGGCTCCTCCTCGTGCGCCTCCTCCTGCGTAACGGGGTCCACGCCGAATGTCGGTCTGAGGTACTCGTTTAAAATATCCTTGGAGATGGACCATCTGTACCTGGAAACATCAAACAAAGAAGGCACATGCATACTAACATAGCGGGGTTTAACATCAATCACCTCAAATAAAAGTTTATACTTAAAGTTCCCATCAACGCTCTTGGATTTAAAGAAACCATGCGAAAATAAAGCAACAAAATCCAATATACCAGGATGCAACAGTTCATCATCAGGGTCTAAATAGACAACAGATTGTGCAAAGAAAATACGCGAGGGAACAATGCCTCCAAAACAAGGTCCTCTATTAGCATTATTAACAATGCGTCTAGCAATTTGTGCACCAACGCTAAAATAATGATCTTTTTCAACAGCAGTGAGCATGATGGCAAGATCATAACTCGTGGAGTTGCTACTGTTTTTTCTAGCAAGAACTCCTCCAGCAATATAATAAGCAAAATACATGACAACTGGGAATTGCAGACAAGAGTTCTTACTGCGATGCACAGTTCTCATGTCCTGGTGGCATAGCTTCAAATATAAATTATGGAGATTAATGAAGTTCGTTATCCTCCCAGTATGCCCAAAGTTAGGCACATTAATAACCCTACAAAAATCATCAAGGGACATTGTTCTCTTTCTATCATAGAGAGAGAACTCCACAAGTGGGTTAACACCATCAAAGAATTTGAATGTTTGCACAAATATGAAGGTTAGTTTCCGGTATTGGGCTACTTCGTTTTTTGTGAAGTCTAGCAAACCTGCATTAGAAACAAGTTCAGAGGAACAATTATAGATACCCCAAATCCGTCAAGAGCTAATTGCAAGGATACGCGGAAGCTCGCGCATCCTTCATTCCATGATAGTTCAACATACTAAGATCAACAATTTCCTCGTTGAGGGAAGGTCTAATTTTGATTTACTTTTGGAAGACATAGTCTCCCTTGAGGAGGAAGGATAAATCTTCCCTCCAAACCATCCTCCAATCTTCTTCATACTCCTATTCTGATTTTTTTAGCAAGTCCAATAAAAGTTAACTACAAGGAGAAATATTATAGGAAACCACTCTAGCAAACTTAGGAGAACTAATACATGCATCAAAAAATTTTAAATAAGCTCAAAACAAGCATGCTACCTCAAATAGCCAGTCACCTAGTGCAACAAAATACTCAAGATATACAACACCAATCAAAATCCTACAAGTATAGGCGGAGGAGTCACATACCGGAGTGGCTCAAGAGATCAAAGAAATCTGAGGAAGAACAACAAGAACTCAACAATTTCCTAGAGCAATGGTGCTTCTCAGGAGAGAGAAATAGTGTAGGGGCATGCACTAAAGTGGTTGGTCCCTAGGCCCCCCGGAAGCCTCTTGGGCGCGACCTATGGAGGTGCTCGCGCCTGCTGCCCTTCTGGGTGACAGGTGGGTCCCCCTAGGTTGCACCAAGTCCCACACTGCTCCTTCTTTTGCATAAAAAATTAATATACTTTTTTCTGGAATTTTTCGTGAAACTTTAATTTTGGGTGATTCCAAAATTTCAATGAATGATTATAACATAGAATTTTTTTCACAAAGTGATGGAAAACAATACAAGAACTAATTCTATAGAAGTTCCAAGCCATGCTACAATGGAAATGACAGATGGAAACAAGGTGAAAACAGAGGAAAATAAAATTGGACAAGATGAAAACATCTGGGAACAGATGAAAACAAGGTGGAAGAGGTGAAAAAAGAAAACAAGTGAAAATATAATTTCATTAATTCAAAATCAATTTGTTAACAAGGTTGATCAAGTCTTGTCACCAAACCAATTTTATATGAAATAAAACTTTGCACTTCACTAAAATAATATTGTTACCTCAATTTTGATAGATATAGTCGCAATCATAGTGATTTCATACCTTTTTTGTGGCATTGGAATGGGACAATAGAATTGTCCAATCTTGATGGTCTAATATTTTCAACTGAGTTTAGACCATATTTCTTATCAATCTGCTTTGGAAAATAAACAGTATGCTCTTTATCATTGACATTGAAAGTGACCTTCCCTTTATTACAATCAATAACAACCCCTATAGTATTAAGAAAAGGTCTCCCAAGAATAATAGACATATTTTCATCCTTAGACATTTCCAACATAATAAAGTTAGTTAAGATTAAACAATGAGCAACCTTGATAGGGACATCCTCACAAATGCCAATAGGAATAACAGTAGATTTATCATCCATTTGCAAAGAGATATCAGTAGGGATCACTTTATTAAAATAGAGTCTCTTATAAATAGAGAGAGAGAGAGGGGGGCATAACACTAACTCCAACACCAAGATCACATAAAGCGTATCTCACATTTTTTTTTCATAGAGCAAGGAATGGTAGGAATACCTGGGTCTCCAAGCTTCTTAGGAATTTTACCATTTAAGGAATAATTCGCAAGCATAGCGGAAATTTACTCATTAGTAATTTTCCTCTTATTAGTAACAATATCTTTCATATACTTGGAATAAGGAGGCAATTTAATAGCATCAGTCAAAGGAATTTGCAAGAACAGTGGTTTCATCCACTCACAAAATTTATTATAATATTCTTCTTCTTTACCCTTTAGAGACTTACTAGGAAAAGACATATGTTTTTTTAACCCAAAGTTCTCTTTCTTTACCATGCTTCCTAGCCGTAAAACCTTCTTTATCTTAATTTTTTTAGGAGGGTTTTCAGGTTCTACTTCACTTTCTTCCTTATTGGAAGCACCATTTTTATCATTGTCATTATCATGTTCATTACCACTCTCTTTTGCAGCATCGGAAATAGATATACTATTAGGATCTTTATCAGATTCTTTATTAGCATCATTACTCATGTCATTATCCTCTCTAATTATTTTATGTTTCTTCTGCTTTTTCTTTTTAGGAGAGCTAACAATATTATCATCTAGCATTTGAGAGTCTTGTTCAAGCCTTTTTGGGTGTCCCTCGGGATAAAGAGGATCCTGAGTGAAAGAACCACCAAGCCCGTTCTTTAATTTGACCAGGTATTTCAGCAAATAAATCTTTTTGCACTTTAGTAAGTTGCTCTAATTGATTCTGAATCATTTTAGAGTGTTTAACAAGAACTTTAACATCATTAACATTTCTTCCTAAAGTGGCATGCAATTTTTTTATATAAAGAGAATTCTCATTCAATTGGTTTTGCACTTGTGCATTAAAATGAGTTTGTTTAATAATGAAATCATCAAATTCATCTAAGCGTTGTTCAGGAGGTTTATCATAAGAAATATCACTAGCAATAAATTTGTAAAGAGAATGTACCTCTACCATAGGAGGGTGAGTGGTAGGATCACACAGAATTTCAATTGGAGGTAAATTATTCACATCTTCAGATTTAATACACTTCTCTTTAATAGTTTCTTATCTTATTGCATGTCTTCACGATTAAGGAAAAGAGCTCCTCTTTTCTTGGGTATAGGAAACTGTGTAGGTTCAGGAATATCCCTGTCATCACGATTCTTGGCTATATTACCCAATAATTCTTCAGCTTCTTCTTTCCCTGAAATACAACCAACACAACTATCCGGGTATGTCCTAGATTCAGTGGTTTGTCCATTATAAAATATATCAATAATATCATTCTTAGGTATACTATGATCACGCCTACCCATGAGAATAGCACAAAACCTCCCCCGAGCTTTGGGAAGTTTTTCATCCTACAATTGCTTGAAGTTAAAAATCTTTTGTAAGGCAGCATGTTGCATATGAGCAGGGAAATATTTCTCGCAGAAGACACGAGTCAAACATTGAGGAGTTTTAATGCAACCATAAGGAAAATTATCATACCACAATTTATCATCCCCTTGTAACGAGAAAGGAAACAAATTAATAAAATAATAGCCTCTTATCAAATTCCCATCATAAAACAACATGCCAATCTCAAAAAAATTAGTCAAGTGGGCTACAACATCATTATTTTCTATAGCATCAAATGGTTCAGTTTCAATCATAGGAATAAGTTAAAGATCAACAAGGAAATCAAACCTCTCATCTCTAATGTCCACATGAGATTTAGCAAATTCAGGATCAGGAGTAAACTTGATTTTCATGGAATGTTTCTCAAGCAGCTTCTTAAAAGTCTCATGAACAGAAGCAGTTTCATAACTCATTTATTCTTTAAAGAAGTCATCATCAAGTGTACAAGTTTACTCTAAATAACCACTCCTATCATTATCAAGATCAGGTCGTTCAGGAGATTGTTCAGGAGTAGATAACAGTTTATTAAAAATTTAAGCATGTTCAATTTCTTTAGCTCTAGCAATGTCTGTGTCTAAAAAGGAACCTAGAGAAACATTGGTATCAAGAACAGTAGAAGCGTCATCAAATTCATTAGACATAGTATCAGACTCAGTAGTAATAGCACGCTTAGAATGTGATGGGGTAACAAGCTTACTTAAAACAGAGGGCGAATCAAGTGCAACATCGGTGTTCAGAGTTGTACCTTTCCTTTTAGCGGAATGCAATATTGGAACCTTTGGACCAATAGTATTTCCCATTATAGATAATAATTGCAGTGAACAATATAATTCTCAAGTGAGCTTACAAATAAAGCTATGCTCCCCGACAATGTCGCCAGAAAATAGTCTTGATGACCCACAAGTGTAGGGGATCGCAAAAGTATTTGAGGGTAAATATAGCCCAATTTATTGATTTGAACAAGGGGAGACAAAGAATATTTATAAGCCTTAACAACTGAGTGGTCAATTCAATTGCACCTGAAAAGTATCTTGCTTCACGCAATTTATTAGTAGTAACAGTGATATAACAGCAATAGTAGTAGCAATAGTAACATCGAATGTAAACGAAATAAGTAACTGAGTCACTCGACGATCGCACCCCTGACATCTTCTTCTTTCTTTCATCTGGGGAAAGTAAATGATCGACCAAATAGAGAAGAATTCCCTTACCATCTCTCACTCCAGGATTCTTGCATTCAACAGAGGAGTGCCCTACCACGCCACACGCGAAATAATAGTGTGGTAGGTGTTCATATTGGACATCAAACCAATCAGTTGCGTTCAAATGTTTAGAGAAGACGGTGACGCCCCACAGCAACGGTTTATCAACGTCAACCTCCACTCTGACACACATGTAACTACCCCAGCAACAACCCGAGGCATCGTAATCCCCAATGGAAACAATTCCTTTAATACCCAAGGACACAACAATCACCTCACCACTTCCCTTGTTCATATACCCAAAAGGTAAATTCATGATCCTTTCCCAAATTTTCATTCCATTGAATTTCATGTCACTAGGCTTGAGATCAGCATTGAACTCTTGCATGAGCATCACATGTTTACCAACAACCCAAGGAGGGCCATCAACCACACGAGCCTTGTTCGCCTTTGTCCCAAACTCCGCCACGAACAGGTTATCACCCGTCGGGTTTAGAATTAGCCCACGCGAGTTACCCGATGCCGGCCGCAGTTCCGCAGACATTGTACTGATATGCAGCATAGACGGATACAACACCTTGTCGACGATCTCCCATGGGGAGTAGACCGATATTGCATCATCATCCTCCAATACCACCATTGTAGCCTCCGCCGCCGTCAAACAAAGATGGTCCATCATCTCCGAGATGTCTTCCTTGGATCCAGCTGCTGCTGCTCCCGAAGAGGAAGCGAAGTTTCCGCTCTCCATCGTGCTTGTGACCCTGCCATTGGGGTCGTGATCGCGTTGCCCCTCCCATTCAACTCCTATGCGCCCGTCATCGTCAACCCCACCTCTCCCGTGGCCAACCAAGGGCGGGCAACAATCTAGGAGAGCCCCTAGATGGTCCCGAGATAGCGCAAGGGAAGGAGGCAAGGATTTCTAGGGCACAACAAAGGATGGGAGAGCAAGAGAGAGAGAGATAGAGAGAGATCACACTCACAAGGGCGACTTAGACGTGGTTTCAAACCCTAGACGGGGGAGATCGCCATGGAGATCGCCTCTGCCCTAGGAAAAAGAAACAAAACCCTCTTCCTCCAGATCCCCCAATGTTGTATTAATGTGTCGGTCCAGTGGATACCAGGGTATCCTGGCCCGTCTCATGTGGCTCAGCCCAGTGAGCATTCAAGTCCTCATCAAGTACGCCTCGCAACCAGGGACTCCTCTGCAAGGCCGTGTCCTCCTTAGGGTCTGACCAGCAGGAGGCTGGTCCCTCTGGAGGAGCTACATCACATACCTTCGGAGAGGACCTTTACATGCCTTCCGCTCCTATTCAGAGGGCATTCCTCTCAGGAGGGGACAAGCCATGTGTGGCTGACACCCGCTCATCTTCACGTTGACAGAGGCACGATAGAGCCGCAGTGCCCCTTTGGCGGCAGTTGCCGTTCTTGTGTATAAAGCGTGGGTGATGGCGTTAATTCCCTCGTTGGTAAACCCCAAGAGAAAGGTTGTGTAGAGTGTAGCAGCAAGCTTTCCCTCAGAAAAGAAACCAAGGTTGAATCGACCAGCAGGAGGACAAGAAATCTCTGAAGGTTGATGCAGCCGAGGTGGCAGGGCGCACTACCGGTTCAGCAGCAACGTGGAACCTACAAAACACAATCAAATCACTCTGTCCCAACGAAGCAGTGAGGTTGTCAATCTCACCGGTTTTGCTGAACACAAAGAGGTTAAACGCATGGTGTGGAAAACAGTAAGAACGGTATGAGAGCAGTATGAAAGCATTAGGTGTTTTATCAGTATGAGGAAAAAGGACCGGGATCCACAGTTCACTAGTGGTGTCTCTCCGAGAAAGATAAATAACATGTGTGGTGAACAAATTACAGCTGGGCAATTGACAGAAATGAAGGCTGCACCATAGTGCATATGCAAGACATAAAGATTACTATGTGATTCATGCGGGCATTACAACAAGATACATAGACCGTTATCCAACTGCATCTATGACTAAAAATCCACCCTTCGAATATCATCCGAACAAATGTTGGGTATTAAGTTGCAAGCAACAGATAATCGCAGTAAGCAAAGTGTGTAATATAAACAATAACATCATCCTTAGACAAAGCATTGTTGTTTTCTCCCTAATGGCAATAGCACACCCTCCATCCGTCACGTTTATGTCACTCGAGCAAAGATGAAAAGGAGGCATGAACCCATTATCGAGCACAAATACTCCCTCTTGGAGTTACTAGCATCTACTTGGCCAGAGCATGTACTATCAACGAACATCATGCAAGATCATAAATAACATATGCATGAAGATAACATGATAGATTGATAATTAGAAGACATAACATTCAACATTCATCAGATCCCAACAAACACATCATGTAGCATTACATAAAGATGATCTTGATCATGTTAGGCAGATCACAAGATCTAAACATGAGGTACAAAGTGGAGAGAACAACCATCTAGCTACTGCTATGGACCCGTAGTCCAGGGATGAACTACTCACGCATCACTTCGAAGGAGGGCATGGTGGTGTAGACCCCTCCGGTGATGATTTCCCCCTCCGGCAGGGTGCCGGGGAGAGCTCCAGAACCCTCCCGATCTCGGGATGACGGTGACGGCGGCCTCAGGTGTTTCTCGGGTAAAAGTGGAATTCTTCTAGGCTTTACGCCTCGGGGGGAATAAATAGGAGAAATGGCAGAGGCGGTGGAGGCTCAGGGGCCCCACACCACCCCCTGGCGCGGCCAAGGGGGGCCGCGCCACCCTATGGTGTGGGCCCCCTGAGGCCCCCCTCCGGGTCTCTTCGGGACTCTGTGGAACCTCCGGGATTTCTAAGACTTCCGGGCTTCGAATTTTCTAATTCCGAGAATATGTCCAGAACAACTTTTCTGAAACTAAAAACAGCAGAAAACAGGGAATTGGCTTTGTGGCATCTTGTCAATAGGTTATTCCGGAAAATCGATAAAAATGACATAAAGTGTACAACAAACATGTGGGAAACAATAAGAAAACAACATGGAACATCAGAAATTAAGGATACGTTTATGACGTATCAACATCCCCAATCTTAGTTCCTACTTGTCCTCGAGTAGGTAAACGATAAAACAAATAATTTCTGAGGTGGCATGCTACCAACATAGAATTTATCATCAATAATGTAAAAGCATAAGTAAGCTGAGATCATAGAACTTCATCACAAGCATGATAAATAAAACTTTAATAATAAAGCATAGAAATCACTTTGCATCATGAGAAGTAACTCAAATAAAAGATCATGAATAACAATGCAAAGAAAGATATACGATTGTTTCAAGTATAGAGAAAGCATGTCAAAGTGATATTTCGCTAGTCCTTAAGAGTGGGGAAAAACATAAATGCCAGGACACCTTCAAAGTTCACGAGGAAGACTAGAACAAATAAATAGAGAACAAGCAATATCAGATCATGAATCGATTAATAATGTTTTTGGGACAAATGCACATAAAACTCAGAATGGTAAAAATGCTCTCTCAACTGTGCATAAAGTTAGAAGATGGAGACTCAACATAAAAGTAAAAGAAAAGCCCTTCGCAGAGGGAACCATCGATCACTCATGTGCTAGAGATTTTATTTTATTAAACAGAGGTATTGAAAACTTGACACTCCTCCCAACCATCTTTCACAAACCATGGCTAACCGAATCCTCGGTTGCGTGCCAACAATCACATACCGTGGAGGAGTGTCTATATTTTAAGAGGGGTGTATGCTTATGTCAATGAATGGTAAACAAAAAATTCAGTACGTCACAAGCCAACTGGACTTCACAAAAGCGGCTCCCATAGAAGGACGCATCTGGTTAGAAGGTCATCCCCATTTATCTTTTCTTTACACAATTATGCTTTGACTGATAAATCAGGGGCAAAAATAGTGAAGAGAATTTTTTTTTATTAATTTGGGGCTGGGAACCCCACTGCCAGCTCTTCTATCATTGGATAAGCGGATGAAGCCACTAGTCTAGGGTGTGAAAGTCCAATCAAAAAGTGAGAGAAAGATTCTCTATTTACGTCTTCATGAGCTAAAAAGGGAGCACAAAACAGGAGTAATTTTGAAAGGTTTAAAGGTAACACATGAGCAATTTACTTTAGAGTGGCGGTTAAATACCACATGTAGGTAGGTATGGTGGAAACAATAGAAAAAACTTGGTTTTTGGGAGTTGTATGGACGATTAGAGCTCATACTTAGTATAGGTGGAGGCTAGCAAAAGACTGGGAGCGGCAAATCAAGAGAGCATAAGAGCCATAATCATGCATAGCGACATAAACATCATTAATCAAAGCATAAGTGGTACCACAAGTTCAAAAACTAAATGATCATAGAGGCTATTCGTGACTGGTTCATAGTCATAAACATGGTGTGAGCATGCGCCAAGTCAACCAAATAAAACATCCAAATGAGAACACCACAAATTTATGCTTCAATATGATAAGAACAACTCATGATTCTTTCAATGGCACATTAAACACTCTCAGATATTTGAGGCTAATCATGCTAATAAATAAACACAAGGCTTTAAAACTAAAATAACATCTAGCATGGTATGAAAAAGTTCTAGCCACAGTCTATACAAGCTTCTACTTGCACCGTTAAAAATTCTACCTCAAGCAGCAGTTTCTTTTCCAAACAAGCACCATACAAATCATGCTTTAAGAAAAACTCTCTAAATGCTACAGAAAGCAAACATGAGAGGACTCACATAACATTAATAAAACTAACAGCTCTGAATAAGAGATGCAATGAAAACGAGAGCTAAACGGGAATTTTTGCAGCAGCTAGAAGAAAAACTAAGAATAGTTGCATAGCAAGTATTCAAACGAAAAAGCGGAGCGTGTCTCTCTCCCAAACAAAGAATGCTAGGATCCAACTATATTATTTCATAAAGGAAAACAAAATAAAACAAAGGAAACCAAAAGAAAAACAAATAAAAACAAACAGACGCTCCAAGTAAACTTCATATGATGTGACCGAATAAAAATATAGTTTCACGAGAAGTGACCTGATAGATAGTTGATGAAGAAAGGGATGCCTTGGGAATCCCCAAGCTTAGATGCTTGAGTATTCTAAAAATAAGCTTGGATGAACCAAGAGGTCATCCCCAAGCTTTGACCTTATACTCTTTTTGATCACATATATCACCTCTTCTCTCGACCCTTAAAAACGTCCTTCACACCACACTCAAACAGTAATTCGCATTAGAGGGTTAGTGCAACCAATAAAAATCCATGGGTTCTGTATGGAACAAGTGCTATTGATACTTTTAAACATTAGCTACAACCACTGATGTTTCGTGAAGCAAAGAAATCCACTCGACATCACAAAAGAGCAAATGCAAGAAAAATGGCAGAATCTATCAAAACTAGAACTGTTTGTAAATACGATTTTTTTTAGGCACTTACGTTGCTCAGATCGAAAAACTTAAAGAACGAAAAAGTTGCGGAATTAGATGAGGAATAAGCACAAAAAATTCAGATCATTCCGAGCTTCCAGGATTTTATACGGTTTTTTACGGTGACAGCAGAAATCTGTTTCCTGCACAAAAATCCGAAAACCAACTCCAACTCTCGTCAAAAACCTTACTTGGCACTACTAAAACATGAAAATAAAGATACAAAGGAGTTTCTACAGAAGTATACAACCCCTTGACTCAAACAAAACAGAGAAAAAGAAATCAAAAATAAAACCATGTGTTATCTCCCAAGAAGTGCTTTTCTTTAACGCCTTTTAGCTAGTCCCAGAAAAGTGGAATCAAGTATTTTCAAGTGAAGAAGCATCCAAATTGTTACGAAGCTTACGTTTACCTTTCTTACCCTTATTCTATTTAGGGAACTGCTGGTCCAAGCATGATTTGGAGGTGAAATTCATGGTACCTTTCCCCATATCAATAGTTGCTCCTAAGAGCTTCATCAGAGATCTTCAAGGGTAATTTGTCCCCCTTCTGCACATTCAATAACAAGATAATCAGTAGAGACCATTTTTCCTAGGAGTTATGTAAACACCCCCTCAGTTATCCCAATGGTAAATATAGTGGTGTTATTAATGAGAGGAATTTCTTCTCCTTCTTCAGTTAGCCCCCAAAGGTTCAAAGATTCATAAATTTCCTTAGGCATAAGACAAGATTCAGACATGATATCAAAACGGGCATGAAATGTTTCACCATTTATAACAACTTTCACCAAAGGAATAATATTTGAGGATTCGAAGTTTATTAGGACATGATCAAGATGTTCACGAATTTGGCTATATCCCTCTTTTAAAATAGAAATATGTGACTCAAGAGTGTTCAATCTAGCATAAATATTTGCAAAGGCTTTATCACAACTACTGGGTAAACTATAGGTTGCAATTAATTTTCTTATAGCATTGAAAGCTTGATTTCCATCAC
Source organism: Alopecurus myosuroides (assembly GCA_028641055.1). Taxonomy (NCBI): domain Eukaryota; kingdom Viridiplantae; phylum Streptophyta; class Magnoliopsida; order Poales; family Poaceae; genus Alopecurus; species Alopecurus myosuroides. The sequence continues at coordinate 179,586,089 of CM054062.1, forward strand.
AATGAAGGAAATCCCCTCCTACCACAGTATCCAAAGCATATCTATAACAAAGAACAAGACCAAAGTAAAAGCTACGAAGGAACATGCTTAGAGTCATTTTAGGTTCAATTTTGCAATATGAATAAAAAAAACTCTAGACCAAGCTTCCTTGAAATTCTCATCATTCCCTTGTTTGAAAGTAAAGATCATTTCCTCATGTGACATGGTAACAGGAACATGCGTATTCATTTTAACAAGACTAAAAACAAGAATAAAACTACAACTAGAATAAGAACTAATTTTTTTGTGTTTTTGATAAAGAGAAGCAAACAAGACAAAATAAAATAAACTAAGCAAAACAAAAACAAAGTAAAGAGATTGGAACTGAGAGACTCCCCTTGCAGAAATTCTCTTCCTCCCCGGCAACGGCGCTAGAGAACTTGTTGATGGCGTTAATGCCCTTGTTGGTTAACCCCAAGAGAAAGGTTGTGAAGAGTGTAGCAGCAAGTTTTCCCTCAGAAAAGAAACCAAGGTTGAATCGACCAGTAGGAGGAAAAGAAATCTCTGAAGATTGATGCAGCTGAGGTGGCAGGGTGCACTACCGGTTCAGGAGCAACGTGGAACCTACACGACACAATCAAATCACTCTGCCCCAATGAAGCAGCGAGGTTGTCAATCTCACCGGTTTTGCTGAACACAAAGAGTTTAAACGTATGGTGTGGAAAACAGTAGGAACAATATGAGAGCAGTAGGTGTTTTATCAGTATGAGGGAAAAGGACTGAGGTCCACAGTTCACTAGTGGTGTCTCTCCGAGAAACATAAATAACATGTGTGGTGAACAAATTACAGCTGGGCAATTGACAGAAATGAAGGTTGCACCATAGTGCATATGCAAGACATAAAGATTACTATGTGATTCATGCGGGCATTACAACAAGATACATAGACCATTATCCAACAACATCTATGACTAAAAATCCACCCTTCGAATATTATCCGAACAAACGTTGGGTATTAAGTTGCAAGCAACAGATAATCGCAGTAAGAAAAGTGTGTAATGTAAACAATAACATCATCCTTAGACAAAGCATTGTTGTTTTCTCCCTAATGGAAACATCACATCCTCCATCCGTCACGTTTCTGTCACTCGAGCACAGATGAAAAGGAGGCATGAACCCACTATCGAGCATAAATACTCCCTCTTGGAGTTACTAGCATCTACTTGGCCAGAGCATCTACTAACAACGGAGAGCATGCAAGATCATAAATAACATATGCATGAAGATAACATGATAGATTGATAATCAGAAGACATAGTTTTCAACATTCATCAGATCCCAACAAACACAACATGCAACATTACATAAAGATGATCTTGATCATGTTAGGCAGCTCACAAGATCTAAACATGAGGTACAAAGTGGAGAGAATAACCATATAGCTACTGCTATGGACCCGTAGTACAGGGATGAACTACTCACACATCACTTAGGAGGAGGGCATGGTGGTGTAGACCCCTCCGGTGATGATTTTCCCCTCCAACAGGGTGCTGGGGAGAGCTACAGAACCCTCCCGATCTCGGAATGACGGTGATGGCGGCCTCGGGTGTTTCTCTGGTAAAAGTGGGATTCTTCTAGGGTTTACGCCTCGGGGGGAATAAATAGGCGAAACGGCAGAGGCGGTGGAGGCTCAGGGGCCCCACACCACCCCTGGCGCGGCCAAGGGGGGCGCCACCCTATGGCGTGGCCCTCCCTGAGGCCCCCCTCCGGGTCTCTTCAGAACTCCGTGGAACCTCCGGGATTTCTAAGACTTCCGGGCTTCAAATTTTCCAATTCCGAGAATATTTCCAGAACAACTTTTCTGAAACTAAAAACAGCAGAATTGAACTAGCTTTGTCGCATCTTGTCAATAGGTTAGTCCGGAAAATCAATAAAAATGACATAAAGTGTATAGAAAACATGTGGGAAATAATAAGAAAACAACATGGAGCCTCGCAAATTAAGGATATGTTTATGACGTATCAGTGGGAAACAGGTTCGCGCATCAAAGCGCCTCCTCAGGACTTCCTATTTGGTGCAAGACGAGCAGGCTGGTGCTACAAGACGTAGGAAACGTCACCAGGCGCCCCCACTGACCTGCCATGGACGGTGGCGCTGTCCTCCATGACCAAGACCAGCAGGCTTCACAGAGCTTCGCCTGTCTCCTCTTCGGTACTTTGTGGTAGCCATTTCCCGCCGAGTATGAGCGGGAAAAAGGTCCAAAAGCCAGTATAAAAGGAGCCCCTTGCTCCCGTAGCAGGGATGACTAAATTGACCTAGAGCTTCCCTAGTCTGAACCGAGTACAAGCTTGCATCTTGTACTGTATCTACAATAGTGCAATTCAGCAGATAAGCAGGAGTAGGGTTTTACACCGCAAGGTGGCCTGAACCTGGGTAAACTCTCCGTGTCACCACTGTTGTCTGCTCCAAGCTTTCCTCGCGAAGCCTCCCAAGAGGTGTAGGAAGTGAGGTTAGGCCCCCAGAGTTCAAACCTCTTGAGAGTCCCGATCTTTGACAGACCACTCTCCGACATTTGGCGCATCAGGTAGGGGACTAAGGCACTCCTTCACCTCATCGCTGCCACGACACCTGCTCGTCCCACTCGAGCCAAGCGTTCCTGCCGTAGGGCCAGGCCAACCCCACGGGCAAGAATAACAATGACGACACGCAACGCGGCTTTACTGGCATTGGTGGCGCACCCGTTGCCGAGGACCACACCTCCTCCCACCCGTCGCAAAGAGATGCAGAGGCATCTTCGCCGTTGCCGCCACCACCGCCGCCAGGGACGCAGGGACGCCGGGAATAGCCAACCCTGCCGCAGCCTTGCTGCTGGCCCAGGAGCTGCTTGCGCACCCGCCCGCCCCGGAAGGGCGTGCCGCATGGCTCGCCCGCCTCCAGGAGCTTGTCACTGCCGTAAACGTCCCCCCCCCCCCCGCAACTATCGTGGGGAGGCGGTACTAGCCAGCCCAAGAATGCGGTAGATCATGACACGCCACCCCATTCCCATGGTGCAACGTCGCCGGTGTAAGGAGATCCCTGCACACATGTCCTTGACAAGGCTCACGTCACCAGAGCTCCTGACAAAAGCAATAACAGCTGCCAGATCCTGCGTACTCCACCCGACGCGCGTGTCCTGATAGAGCGCAGCCACAATTGCAAGCAGCGCACCATCCGCGACCTTGCCAGAGCCAGTCGGGCCAACCTCCCAGCGGACAATGATGCCCGTGCCATGGTCTACGTCGCGGGCGCCCTCGCGTTCACCAAGCAGCTTCACACGGTCGCATGGCCACCGAAGTTTAACCTAGCGCTCACCCTCGCTACAACGGCACCACTCTTCCCCTCAACTTCCCGCAGCTGTACGGCCTCAGCGTGTGCGCTACGAAGGGGGATGACAAATGCATGGCTAACTGGCTGCCCATGGGCCTCAAAGGGGCCGCCCACATCTGGCTCATGAACCTGCCAGAAGGATCCATCGGGTCGTACGAAAAGTCGTGCCTCATCTTCGTCTCAAACTTCAAGGGTTTCTACGAGCGCCCCCTCACGTACAATGACCTCTGCGGCATACGCCAGCGCCCAGGCGAAAGACTTCGCCAGTACCTCCAGTGCTTTAGCCAGATGCACAACAAAATCGCCTACATCGTCAATGCGAACGTCATCTCTGCCTTCAGGGACGACCTTGCCTCTGCCATCGAGCTCGTGGGCTTGGTCAACATATGCGCCTAAGCCAAAGAGGGCCGCCTCTTCAAGCACAACATCCCCATCGATCAGTCCAGGCATGTGGCCTCCAAGGCCAATACCAAGACCAGGAGCGACGACGCATACGCCAATCGCAAGGCTCCGACCGTTTTGGCCGCAGAACCCGAGCGCAAGCACGACCACATCAGCGTCGCTTCTGTGGCGGACAACCTCCCCTTCCGCGCATTCCACAAAATGCACTCCCACTCCAAGGAGGAATGCTTCCAGCTGGAGAATATGCGATCGCCTCATGAGGAGTGGCCAGGAGGTCTACTCTCGAGGCAATGGCCAGCCTAACCCTGGACGCGGAGGCGGCCGCGGTGGCGGCCGCTAGGAGGAGCGCGCCTGAATAACTACAACGAGTACAACAACAACACCAGTGGATAAGACAATAACTACCAGCAGTTTTCGCAATAACAGCCGCCACAGCAGCGGCGCCCGCCGCTGCAGCATCCCAAACCAACTCCCCCTTAGGTGAACGTTGTCGTGCAGCACCGTCCTGAGGGCAACTAGGGCCACGGTGAGTAAAAAATGCGGGGATACCAGGATCCCACATGCTACATCGCCTGCATCCTCGGGGGAGCACAAGATCCCCTCTCCAACCGCCACTTCAAGAAAATCTCACGAGAGATCAACGCCGTCCTCACATGGATAGATGCGGGTAAACCTCTCAAGTGGTCTGAGCACGTGTCTCCTTTGATGTCCGCGACCACCCCAAGTCCACAAGGACCATGGGCACCATCCCCCTGGTCTGCACCCCCACCATCAACAACACCGCCATAACCAAAACACTCCTTGATGGGGATGCGGGCCTCAACGTGATCTCGGTGCAGACATTCGAGAAGCTGCAAGTGCCCTACGAGCGCTTGACCCCCACGAGGCCCTTCACCGGCGTCACCAACGGAACTACGGTTCCCCTGGGACAGGTGCGCCTCGCCGTCACGCTTGGCACTCGTCAGAACTACCACACTGAGACTCTCGACTTTGACATGGTACACATCGCCCTCCCCTACAACCCCATCCTCGGCTACCTAGCCCTGGCCAAGTTCATGGCAGTGACGCGTCATGCGTACAACATCGCCAAGATGCAAGGGCCGGCGGAAACCATCACCATCAATGGCGAGGTGGAGGACGCGATGCGCTCCGTCGAGCACGCCTACAAGGAGGTGGCAACCTCACACGCGGACGATGAAGACGATGTGGGACACCTCGACGAGGTCCCCAAAAAGAGGATGATATTCTCTCCCGAGGTGGCAGCCACCCAGAAAACCTCCCCGAGCGCTGGGGGCTTGGGGGCTACCGTCGCTCTTCGCGCGGGCTTGCCTCCCAACTAGGGGGGCGTGCTCGTCGCCTACTCATTCCACATGCCTCCACAAGGCCGTGGACACGTACCCACGAGGGGACCCCGTGACGCCACGGTAAAAACAACGTCAGGACCTCTCTCCGTGAGGGTCTCGTGGAGCTTCTCATCAAGCATGCCGCGTGGCCGCGAGGGGTTCTACCCACACAAGTGAGAGCCCCGTTCCGACGGGGCAAACTTTTGTTTCTCGAGGGCGCCATAGGGCCACTACATCCTCGAGCTATGCACTCGAACTCGCGCGAGTATCAGCCCCATGACGATGGGAGTCACGTGTCCGCACGGTAATGTCAAGTGCCTCTTGAGGGACCACAAGGTCACGACATCCCCAAGCGTTTTGTAAAAGAACAATGCCTCACCCTAGCAGTAAATTCAGTTGCTTTCCCAAGAAATTGTCTCTTTGCATGCCGGCATGCTTGCATCTCTGCATCCAACACACTCATGTGCATTCATCTCAGCATGCATACTTTCCTCTGTGTGAGTGCCTTTTCCTCATGAGAGCATCCCACGGGCGGGGGCTGTGATGGTGTATGTGTACATGTCGCTACTATATACAACACCTCGCCAAGTCCCTTGGCGCAGGTCTCCTCACGAGATGCTCACGAAGGAATAGAAAAACGTGCGCCTCTGCCAAGATACGAATGATTGCAGGCATCCACATTCCCCCGGAGCAAAGTACGTAATCCTCCACGAGGAACCCAGGGAGATCCTCCACAAGAAACGTGGAAAGATTCCCCACGAGGGGAAACAGGAAGTTCTCCACGGGGAACACAAGCAAGGTCTCTCTCGAGATCCTCCACAGGAACTACCTCAACCAAGGATTCCGCCTCCCAAAAGCTAAGTATCTTCACACAAAGCATTCAAAACATACGAAGAGATAGTATGACAATAAGAACTGCAGAATATTATTTACAAATCTAAAAGGTCCATAGGCATTCAAGACAAGAGGCACACGGAACAAGCCCTGAGGCAACTGGGCCACCCTTCACCGACTCCCCTCCAGCATCAGGAGCTTGCCCTGTGCCGCCCGGGACTACCGGTGTGAAGGCCTTCACGAAGGCACTCACAACACCCTTCATGCAGGCGACAAGGGAAGGGGAAAGCTTTGCATGAACCTCGTAGACCAGGGAGCCGAGCTTGAAGTCAGGCTAGAGCATGATGACGCGGGAGAAGAAGTGGGTTGCCGCCGCTGTCAGAAGTTGGTGGCACTCCTTGTAGACGATGGCGTCCACACTTTGGATGTCCTGTTGCAGCAGATCAAGGTACCAAGCAAAGAAGTGGAGACAGCGTACAACATCGTACTGTCTAGGTGGGGAAGGCGTCTCGAGGCGCAGTCTCTTTCCCACCTCGCGAACACAGCTGACGGTACGCCGGAACGTCTCCACCAGCTGGTGCCGGAGCTCCCGTGCTTTCTCCGACAGCTCCCCCTGCTCGGGCCTCTCCTCAGCAAGAGGTGCAAGCCGCTCCTGCAAGGCGCACAAGTACGATTGGAATTGTGTAGCCTACATGACAGCACGCTCACTCGCGCTCTTCTCCTTGTCGCAGTGCCTATGGAGCTCGACGAGCTTTCCCTTGAGCTTCTCAACCTCCGAGAGCAGCGCCCGCTTGGCCTTATCGGAGTCCTCCTTCTGCTGCTGGAGCCTATCGTTGAAGTTCGCATCAACCTCCTTCGGTATGTCTCGCGCCACGCCTGAATTCCCTCCTCGACAAGCTTCTGCTATTTTTTTAGGGCTGCCTTCAGGTCACGGTCTAGCTTCTCAAGGCTCTCGCGTTCCTCGCTGACCTCCACACGAGCCGGTCGACCTCTGCTTCACGCTTCTCGACCCCCTCCTCGAGGGTCTGGGCCTTCTCCTTGCTGGTAGCAAGGGAGACCTTGCGAGACTTCATCTCCTCCTTGCAGGGGCTCAGAGCCTTATTGCGGAGAGAAAGGGCCTCCTCCTGCTCCTAGCAAGAAAGGGCCCACTCGTCAGCCTTCCGCTGATGCTCTTCCCCCTTCAAATGGATCTTATCCTGGTGGTCCTTACCCACAGCCAGTATGCTCTTGGCCTCGTCAAGGGACGCTGCCACCTCCCGAACGGAGTCCTCACACTCCCGCTCGACCTGCCTGAGCTTTTGTTTGCTGATGGCCTGCGTGGCATTCTCCCTGTCGCGGCACGAGAGCACCGCCTGGCGGAACTAGACGTCTAGGTTTTCAAGGCGCTGGCTCTCTTTGGTGAGCAGGAAGGCGTGCGTCCTAGTGCTGACCTGGAGCGCGTCTATGATGTCCCTTGCAATCATAAACATGGGGCCCTCAGAGTAAAGGTCAGGAGGAGCTCTGGAGCGGACCCGCATGGACCAGTGCTCTGATGCCATCGGGTCTTCGAAGAAATTGTTGGGCAAGAACGAGCCACCAGGTCCTGATGTGGGAGTGTCCTCAAGCACCTTGTCCACCGCGGCAAAGAATCATGTAGCAACGGCTTGGAGGGAGTGCCTGACGTGGAGCTAGAGGTGCCCCGTCCAGCCGAAGAAGGAGGAGGCGCATCGCGGGCTTACCTTGCGCCATGGTTCTCGATTTCCACATCCTCGTCCCCAAGCTCGATGGGATGTGCGCTGGTATTGCCCTCGGGGGGCACCACGATGGGTGGCGATGGTAGCAGGACCCGACGTGCCTTTGAGATGGCGGAAGAGAAAGGAGGAAAACGCGCTTCTGGTGCATCCGCCACCGGGCATGTGGGGGTGGCAGTGCCCTCACGCTCGGGGGCTCGCTCCTGCGCCACGGACTCCAGAACCTCCATCACCCCGGTCTAGAGAGGAGTCTCGCCATCCTTCCCCGACAGGGCGCCGGCCCTCGACGGGGAGGCTCCTCCGTCGACGTCCTTCCCCTCCTTAGGGGCTGTCTCCTTCACCGCTTCAGCCGACTTTTTCTCTCAGCTGTCGGGTCGACAGCGTTGGCGGTCTCTTTGGCGGGTGGCGAGCAGGGGGATCCCATCTGTCCTCCAACACCACAGGGCTGGCGCACATAAGGGGTGGGCCCCTTGTAGGCCCCATCACCTCTGCGCCTACGTCGGTCGCAGGAGCAGGAGTGGGCGACGCTACAGCCTTGGGAGAAGCAGTAGGCAAGCCCCCTGATACCTTCGCCTTCTTAACGGAGTGCCTGCGTCATCGAAAAAGTCAGCAACAAAGATTGGTAGGTGTGGATGAGCTCCTCTCGACAACTTACCTCCCGAAGTAGCCCCATGTCATTGTTGTGTGCCTCTTGGTAGGGACAGCTGCGCCGGGAACTGCGGTCACAAGGGATTCGCCCGTGTCTACATCAGCATCCGTGAGGTCTGCTCTCTTCACCTCGCGAGCCTCACTCTCGCGCTCGCCCTGAGTATCGTCGGCGTGTGAGCGTGCGGACGGCAGGACAAGGCACTTGAGTCCTCAATAGACTCTCTCTCCCCCTCCTCCTCTTGCTCAACATCGGAGGAGACTTCCACGAGAGGGCGTTTCCTCAAGGTCCACTCTGACCCCTCCGTGACGGGTCCCGAGCTCTCCGTGCCTGTGGAGTTCACCTCACCCTCTTCCATGGGGCGTAGAGTGAAAGCGTTGTTCACCCTGTATTTCTCTTCCTCGCCGAGAGGGCCCCACCGATCGAAACACGTTATCGTGTTGACAATGGCGTACCACGCCTCCTCGCCAAGGCTCAAGAGAGAAACTATGGAGGAAAGAAGGGTCGAGGGAGACTAATCGAAGAGGAGGATCCGCAATGCCTCCTCGAGCTCCTTGCCCTCGAGCTGGGAGCCGCTGAGCCTCATCTTATCATTAGTGTCGCTGTAGTAGCACATGAGGCGTTTGTGCTCCTAAAGAGGCGTCAGGCACTGGTAGACGAACTCCCTAACGACCATGGAAGCCACGAGTCCCTCTCTGTGTAGCTCCTCCATGCGCAGCACCAAGGGAGCCATGGCCACATCGTCGAGCCCCTCTTGCCTCCAGCCGGAATGCTTCCTGGGTCGCGCTAAGGGGATCTTGAAGAAATCACTGGAGACATGGGTGTCCAAGTCGGGGAACAGGGCGCCTCTACCCAAGACTACGTGGAAGGAGACGCAGCCGGCGCAGTAGGCCTTCCCTATCACGCGGAGGCTGAAGAAAGACCGGAAGAAGGCCACAGAGGGCCTGACACGCAGAAAGGCCTCACACCATAAGGCGAAGATTGCCAGGGTAAGGACGGAATTGGGGTGGAGGTGCAGCGCATGGATCTGGTAATGGTCCAGAATTGCGGTGAAGAAAGTGGAAAGGGGGGACCAGGCCCGCAAAGACAGTGTGGTAAAAGAATGCATATGAGGTGGCGGTGAGGGTGCTCCACCACATCGTGCCCGCGTGGAGTGAGGTTGCGTCGTTCTCATTCGTGGCGGATCCCACCATGAGCCTGGCCTTCTCAAGGACCCGACCGGACTGTATGCGGGAGGTCCCCAGCGTCGAATCTGCTGGGGAGGTAGCCGGCGTAGCAGCCGTGATGGCTTTGCCCTTCGTGGAGGCTGGAGCTCTCTTCTTGCCCGTCATGAGGATGGAGGCTCTCTGAGAGAGTACAGGTGACGAAGGGATGGATCCTAGGCCTGTCGGGTGTGCCTACCCGGTCTCAGGCCCACGACCCAAGTGCTAAAGAAGGCGCCACGGATTACTCTAGAAGGCCCAATTTAAGCCCACCCGCAAAGCCTTGCGGGTCAAGTTAGGAAACTTGTAACCTACTCTAGGTTAGAGTTCGAGTCCTCTCCGGGTACGGTTTGAGACCTGGCCACCTATATAAGGCCAGGAGAACCACAGGAGAGGGCCCAAGCAATACCGCACCACCAAGCCTTGAGATCGAGATCATACTCTCGACTTGAGCAACCCTCCATTGTAACCGATCTACTCGTTAATACAGATCGACAGAGGCAAGAGTAAGGGTTTTACCTCTACGAGGGCCCCGAACCTGGGTAAATCGTGTTCCCTGTCTAGCCGACGATTGTCACAAGCGCCTACACGTTCTCCTAATCGAAACCCTATGGGTTCACCCGAGGGACTTGTTGAGATGCAGATTCGACAATTGGTGCCGTCTGTGGGAACGACGGGCACTAGATCCCCGGCATCTTCGGCTTCATCGACGACCAACTCACGTTGGAAACCTTCGACTTTGACTCCGGCCAACCCGATTCGGAACGGATCTGTCGTAGTCACCCCTCACTAGCCGGAATTACGCCCAGAATTCAGCGATCTGGAGAAAAGTGTCACCTTGACGTTCGGGAGCTTCAAGTTCTACACCAACAATGATGGGATCCTTCGCTTCCCTGAGGAATCGGGATCTGAGTCAATTTCTAGCCTAGGAGCTGTCGATTCACGACCCTACTTGGCGAAAAGTGGCGAGTCCATCCGTCTCAACACCAGCAATTTCCATACCCTCTCTACAGAGGATCCCTCTCGGGTCTGGAAGGCCTTTCAAGTTATGCCTAGGACTGACAAGACACATCTGGCTCAGGTCTACATGGCAGGATCGGAACAGCCACCCGCAGAAACTGAACAAAGCGCAAGGGAACGCGCTGAGATCAACGTCTCGCGAGACGCCTGGCTTCGAGCAAAGGAGGCTATCCGCACGAGCATGCCACCTGCGGCCGGAGCCCCACACGAAGACATGATCGCCTACCACTATCATCTATCGAGAGCGGCCACTGCAATCAAAGATGCTCGGGAAGATCTAGCCAAACAGAGAAGATTGGCAGACGAGTCAAGTCAACGCCGAGCTGAGCTGTCCCTAACACCTTCTGTCGGGAACCGCCCCGAGAAAAAGGGACGCGCCTCAAGGACCGCGACCATGGACGGTGAGTCCTTGAGCGGAATCAGCAAATCACTTATACGCGTGGACGAGAATGGAAACATCCATTCGCAAACTCCTGCAGCCCCGGTGCTAGCCGCAGCCACCTACATACAAATAAATCAACCAGGGGAAAACGACCCCCGCGCGGAACAATACAAGCAAGTGCAGAAAGGATTAGGCATGGCAGCCGCAAAACTCGCCTCCTACGATCGCAAGAAAGCAGCCGCACGGAAGGACAAAGAAGCACCCCGTGGACATAGGGGCACATCACCTGGCAAGGAAAAATCACCCCGTCGGGCACGAGGAAAAGAAGCTCGACGACGTGGAGATAGCCCGAGTGGCAGCGATAGTAGCCCGAGGGGTCGAGACCATAGCCGCAGCCCGCGAAGAGGTCGGGACCGCAGCCCGCGGAAGGATCGAGATCGCAGCCCGCGAAGAGATCGAGACAGAAGCAACTCGCGACATCGCAGCAAGGAGCCAAGAGGAGACGTCAATCGCGACAAACCCGGATACAACGCGCGATCGTACATCGCCCAGCGCAAGGTTCATAAAGGTCGGGCGGCCAGAAACCGTGCGCGCTCCCCATCTACATCCTCCGACGACGAAGTCTGTGGAGCCCTATGCTTTGCCCGCAGCATCCGCGAGGAGCCGCTACCCAAAATATTTAAGCTATCAATGGAAGTACAGAAATACGATGGTTCGCAAGAGCCTTCGGCCTGGTTGTCAGATTACCTCACGGCAGTAAAATGCCAACGTGGGAACAAAAACACAGCTATACAGTACCTCAATTTACACCTAGTCGGCGCTGCTCGCGTCTAGCTCGAAGGAAGGCCGAGGGCATGCTACATGTCTTGGGACGACCTAAACCTCGATTTCTGCAAAAAATTCCAAGCAACATACAAAAGACCGGCAACCATCGAGGAGCTACGAGCTTGCAAGCAGAAAAGTGGCGAATCTACTCGCGAATATATTCAGCGATGGACCACACTAAGGAATACAGCAGGAAATATATCAGAAGAATTCGCAGTTGAAGCATTTGCCAAAGGAGCACGCCAAACCTCTTTCAGGGAAGAACTGGGACGACTCGCGCCCAAAACCATGGGAGAATTGATGTCCATAGCCGACAGATGGGCAAACAGGGAAGACGCAGTGCGCAGTGAGAAAGATTCATCCCCGGCACGCGATGACGATTGCCATAGTCGAAAGAAAAGAAGAAAGAATTACGACCACGATGATCGAGAAGAATTTGTGGCAGCAGAGTTCACAAAAAATCGCGACAGCGGATATCGTGGAAAATGCGAGTGGAAGCCGAAACAAGAGGACAAAACCCCCGAGGAGGACCTCGACGGTTACTGCACGCTACATCTATTTACAGATAAGCGCACCGGCAAAACTAAGGCTACACACCTTCTCAAGGATTGCCGAAAGTTCGTCGATATCCACGAGGCCCTCTTAAAGAAAAATAGAGCAGCGATTAATCAGGGTTACCCGCAGCTTCCTGGAGGAGGAGCTCAAGGATTTCAACAGCCGCAAGCCCTGCCCCCAGCAGGAAACCAAAACGCGGTGCTAGCTGCGCTCCCAGCGCCACCCTCCCCAAATCAGGGAGCCAATGGATACCCGAACCCAGCGGAACTCTTAGGCATGATACAAAAGGTATGTCCATCGCGCATGGCTCAGAAGACAAACACACGACAGTTATGCATGGTTGTGCAAACCCCACCTACGAGAACCGAGTACCTGAAGATGGCAGGACAACCAATAACTTTCTCCAAAGAAGACCACCCCCCACGAGTCTATCGACCAGGACACGCCGCCCTAGTCATACAGGCGCAAATTGGCAACTACGAGCTGGCTCGCGTGTTCATGGACGGAGGCAGTGGCATCAACATCATCTACGCAGACACGCTTCGTCGCATGAACAAGAATTTGGACGGACTCGCGGAATCAGAGACATCCTTCCACGGGATAGTTCTAGGGAAAGCAATCCGTCCACTCGGAACAATCAACCTGAAGGTGGTATTAGGCAACCGAAGAAATTACAGGCGAGAATTTCTTGATTTTGAAGTCGTCGATTGGCCCTCATAGTACCACGCCATTCTCGGTCGAACGGCGTTCTCCAGATTCATGGCAGTACCGCACTACGCATACTTGAAGCTCAAGTTGCCTGGAGAATATGGCACAATCACCATCGACGGCGATTTCCAAAAGTCCAATAAATGCGACATCGAATTCAACGAGATCGCCAAATCCTTTGGGATGCAGGAAGAACTAGATGAGATAGCAAAAACCATGGATCACTCCGTGATGCCTCTCACCAAGAAGAACGCTCCAAAGCTCGAGTTCAACACAAATAGCGGTACCCGCAAGCATCAAGTGCACCCGACGGATTCTGCGAAGACGGCGATGGTGTCCACCACCCTCTCGCCAGCATAGGAAGGCGCACTCGTCGAGCTCCTCCGTGAGTACTGGGAAATTTTCGCCTGGCAGCCTTCAGATATGCCAGGGATACCTAGGGAGTTCGCCGAGCACTCACTCGAAGTCTTCAAAGACGCCAAGCCTATCAAGCAGACCACCCGAAGGTTCTCAGAGCCCAAACAAAAAGCACTCGGAGAAGAAGTAAACAGACTACTCGCAGCAAAATTTATTCGCGAGATAAAAATTTCCACCTGGTTAGCAAACCCGGTGCTGGTCCCGAAGAAGAATACCAACATCCTTCGCGTGTCCATTGACTACACGTCATTGAATAAACACTGCCCCAAGGATAACTTTCCGCTGCCACGGATCGACCAGATCGTGGACTCTACAGCAGGTTGCCAACGCCTATTCAGGCTAGAATCAGATCAGGATGAAAAAGGAAGACGAGGAAAAAACGGCGTTTGTAACACCCCACGGTGTTTACTGCTACACGACAATACCCTTCGGGCTGAAGAACGCAGGCGCAACATATCAGCGCTGCATGCAAAAATGCCTCGCCAAGCTCATTGGCAAGAACGTACAAGTGTACGTTGACGACATCGTCATCAAGACTCGAGTGGAAGATACGCTTCTCGACGATATCAGATAAACATTCGACGCGCTGAACGCATACCGAATCAAGCTCAACCCGACCAAGTGTGTTTTGGCGTCCCTGCAGGATAACTTCTCGTATACCTGGTCTCCGCTCGAGGGATTGAAGCTAACCCGGAGAAAATCCAAGCAATCCTGACAATGAAGGAGCCAACCAATCTCCGTGGTGTGCAGCAGCTAACCTTTCTACAAGCTACTGAAGAAAACGGATAAGTTCGAGTGGACACCCGAAGCACAGAAAGCATTCGCAGACCTCAAGCGAGCATTGCAGAGCAGGCGCGTCCTGGCAACACCGCAAGAACGGGAGCCACTGTTCCTATACCTAGCCGCGACAAATCAGATCATCAGCACAACGATTGTGGTCGAGCGGCCGGAGGACGGCAAGGCGTTTGGTATCCAGTGGCCAATATATTACATCAGTGAGGTGCTTTCGCCCTGCAAACAGAGATATCCCCATTACCAGAAGCTCGCGTACGGTGTGGTGCTCACAGCCCGAAAGCTCAAACACTACTTCCAGGAACACACTGTCACGGTGGTAAACGACGCATCACTGGGTACTATCATGAATAACCCAATGGCATCAGGAAGAATTGCGAAGTGGAGTATCGAGCTCGGCCCCTGGGACATCATATACGTGGGTCGCAAGTCTATCAAATCACAAGTGCTCGTGGAGTTCCTAAGCGAGTGGACAGAACTACAAACGCCAGGCCCTCCAGAGTATACAAGCAACTGGATAATGTATTTCGATGGATCAAAGAGAAACGAAGGAGCCGGAGCTGGGGTAGTCCTGATATCCCCGAGAGGTGACAAGTTACAATACGTCCTTCCATTGGACTTTCCACCCGACGACCCGGCGTCAAATAATTATGCAGAGTACGAGGGCCTCCTCCATGGCATGAAGATGGCGATTGCCTGTGGAGCAACCCGACTAATGATCTATGGAGATTCAAACCTCATAGTACAGCAGACAATGAAAGAGTGCGACACCATTGCAGAAAACATGGTTGCCTATCGAGATATGTACAATCTACTCGAAGGAAGTTTCCAAGGGTGCGAACTAAAGCACATTGCGCGATTCAGCAACGAAGAAGCGGATCAATTGGCGAACATGGGTTCTACAAACACACCATACCGCCTGGAATATACTTCGAAAGGATGATCAAGCGCTCAGTCAAAGTCAAAAAATCAGCAGAAGCACCCGCAACATTGGAGACAGAGGTCAGCCCGTAAACTGCTATGATTGAGCTCACCCACAACATCTCAAGACAAGTTTTTCTGGTCGAGCCAGTCTGGACGCAGAAATACCTCGACTACTTATCCAACAAACAGCTCCCAGCAGATATTCGCGAGGCTAGACAGATAGTGCGACGCAACAAAGCTTTTCGAGTACTCAACGGAGAACTATACAAGCAGAGCATATCAGGAATATTACAAAGATGCATAGCGCCCGAGGACGGCAAGGAACTACTACGAGATATACACCAAGGAGATTGCGAACACCATGCTAGCTGGAAGGCGATCGTGGGTAAAGCTTTTCGCGCAAGGTTCTACTGGCTCACAGCAGCCAGGGACGCAAAGGACCTAGTCGACAAATGCAACGCATGTCAAAAATTTGCGCCCAAGCCGCACGCCCCTGCCACTGAGCTTCACATGATCCCAATCGCCTGGCTCTTTGCACAATGGGGGCTAGACATGGTAGGACCACTGAAAAAATCAACACCAGGAGGTTACACGCAGTTACTAGTTGCAGTCGGCAAATTTACAAAGTGGATTGAGGCCATGCCAGTCACCTCGGCTAGCGCTCAATGCGCCGTCAAATTACTCGACTCCATCGTGTGCAGATTTGGGATACCACACAACATCATCACCGACAATGGAAGCAATTTTACAGCAAAGGAAACAGAGCAGTTCTGCGAGGAAAAGGGCATCACCCTCAGTTTCGCCTCTGTGGCTCACCCGCAAACCAATGGTCAAGTCGAGCGATCCAACAGGTTGGTCTCGGCTGGAATAAACAAACGGCTACTAGATCGACTGCACCCAGCGGTAGGACACTGGGCAGAGGAGTTATCCTCCGTACTATGGAGCCTCCGCACGACCCCAAATCGATAAACAAAATACACACCATTTTTCATGATATACGGAGCTGAAGCAGTCCTTCCCGAAGATGTCAAGTTCAGCGCCCCACGAGTCGTCGCTTACAGCGAAGAAACCTCTAACAGGGCACTCGCGGAAGACGTGGATGCACTCGATGAGATACGCGACATTGCACTCGCAAGATCCGCGGTATATCAACAGTCGCTGCGCAACTACCACAGCCGTCGTATACGCCAAAGAGCCTTCGTGGTAGGAGATTTGGTGTTGCGACTCAAGCAGAAGGAAGGACACAGGCTAGAGCCACCGTGGGAAGGACCCTTCATAATACATGAAGTTATCCCTGGTGGCTCCTATCGAATAAAGAACCCTGAGACCGGTGGCATCTACTCCAATCCATGGAATGTTGCGCACCTCCGCAAATTCTATCCTTAGATTATTCTACTCGACAAAATAAGGCTATACTAGCCATGCTGTAGCTCGAAGACAATACATGGCTTCTCAGTCATATTAATAAAATACATGGTTTTCTCAACCATAGTTTCTCAAGTCATTGATCCTTACACGCTAAATAACAAGCTTACACCCCAAACACACGGGGGCTACGCCTAACTTAGCATCATTTACAAATACAAGAATACAAACAAGGTTGGCACCTTATAAAATTTGAAGACAACTATACAGAATTAACAGGATACATACATCCTACAATTACATATGGCGACGAGCAGTTTCCTCGGCTAAAACCCGATTAACCTCATCAAAGGTCAGTCGAATAATCTCCTCTGCAGCAGGTCGAACGACTGTATAATGAGATGTCATATCGATTGGAGCATTTGGGAGCTTGGCCACGGAGTTGAAATTAACCTCGGGATGCCATAATCGAACAAACGAGAGTGCTACTAACGACCCGCAGATCAATTGTTGACGGACGCACTCCCGAATCTCGCCTACTTGACCAAAAGTTCTGAGTAGCTGGCTCAAATCTTCTAGACCCCTTTCCAAGGGATAAAAAGCGCCATTCAAAGCTATCAAGGCCTTGTGACAACTATCGACCAGTATCTTCGCTTGGCCCACACGATACTTCAGGGTGGCGAGAACAAAGCCCCGACTATGATCAGACCATAAGTTATTTGCATGTGGTTTAGAACTGCTGGCTTCGTGAAGAATATGGTTTTCCACCCAATGCTTTTCACACCATTCGTCAGGCTGAACAACTGCAACGAAAGCTACAGAGAGTCAAAGAAAGAAAAAAGACACAGAGTGCTAGGAGGCTGAAGTATTTACAAAGCATATCCTTGGCAACAACCGCCAATTCATCCATCACAAACTGCTCACGTTCAATCGCAAGCTTCTGTTTGGACTTGGCTACGTCAGCCACCCCACGCAAAGCTTTTAGCTTGCGTTCACCATCCGCAACACGGTCACGAAGGCCGACAAAAGTACCAACGGCTGCAACAGGAGGATCTGCTTGTGCAGCAGATCCACTCGAAGACTCCGCGACAGCGCCTGTTACCTGAAGGAAGATAAGAAAAGTTAAGGAACAGTTCAAAACGCTCCATTCGAGAAATAAACCACCTATTCGACAGGTGCTCGGGGGCTACTCCCATCGGGAGGAACTCATGACAATCAATCGCAGGAAGCATCTCAGATATCAAAAGAACATTTCGATTAAAGATAAAATACGGGAATACATCCCAAGGTTCATTACATCGGAAGCACAAACTACGTAAAGACTATCCTAAGGAACTACAGAAGTTCCGGGCAGATTGCCCCCTGCGACTATCACGGGCAATCAAATCAGATAACTTCCGGGCAAGGACTCCAGCCGGATCGCCGAAAGGACGAAGCGCTACCTTTCTGCCCGTAGTAGCGTCGACGGGGAGGTTCGAGTACGCCTCGTCCAAACCTGCGACTCCGTGCACCAGTGCAAACTGGATGGCAGTCTTCGCGCCGGACTCCGACTGAGCGACCGAGTAGGCCTGAAGGAGATCGCCCTCCAGGAAAACCTTCAGGAGACCATCCAACATAGGCGGAACTGCAGCGTCGACCAGAAGACGCCCGTGGAGCTGCGTCAACACTCGAGTAGCATCGCCAATCAGGGAGCAAATCCCGCTAGCATGCCTTCGAACCTGAGCGCAGAAATCTGTCAAGGCGTCCACCCGCTGAACCCCGGGCAGCTCCAGCGCAACACCAAGAAGATCTGCAGAAAGAAACATTAAATCCAAAGAACTTACCAGCCAGTCAAGAAACAACAAAGGATAAGTGCAACTTACCTGCGAAACGCTGGGCCAGAGGGCGAAGGAAGTCAACGAGATCGTTATCCTGCTTGGTGCCAACTTCCTCCAATTTCTTCAGGGCGTCCTGGGAATCCGCAAGCTTTCCCTCGAGGTCAGTCGACTGCTTGTGAGAGGATTCAAGTTCCTTTCGAGCAGCTTCCAACTGAGCCTCCAGGGTGCTTACCCGAGTGACAACGTCCATCTTCTCGGCCGTCAGCACTTCGGCTTGAGCTACAAAGCGATAAGTTTAAAACACAAGGGAATTTGCATGAGCGAAAAGATTGGATAGAAGGAGTAGATAAATTTACCTCGAAAAAGAACGCTTTCCGAGACGAGTCGATCGCGATCTGCCCAAAGGGTCACACAATCTGTCTTAGCCGAAATAACGCGACGGCCAATGGCTGCGAGGGAGTCAAGAAGAGACTGCAAAAACATGGAGATGGAAGAGTCAGAGAGAAGAAGATTGAGCCTATACACGACTGCAAATAACCGAGTATAGCCTCGGGGGATACTCCCATCGGGAGCACTGCCGTGCACCCGATAAAATGAAGAGAAGAAAAGAGCTTAAGTTCTTGAGCCTGTAGCCAATCGCAAGCAATTAACTATAGCCTCGGGGGCTACTCCCATCGGGAGCACTGCCGTGCACCCGATAAAAATTCTAAACGAACAAAGTACAGGAGGCAAAGGAAAATGGCAAAATTTACCTGGCCTTGAGCAATGCAGAGAGGATCAGCCGAGCTACCCGACACTTCTTTCGAAGTCGAGGCCCCAAATGCAAAGCTAGGAAGCCTATATTCTGTAGCCGCAGCTGTGGGATCTGGGCTCGGTGAATTGTGGACGGTCCCGACAGTGGGGGTCCCACCCGCAGCAGCGGCCACTTTCCTCTTCTCGAGAGAAAGGGAAGAGGCAAACCGGCCAGGGTTGATGGACTGGAGCCTGTCATGAAAGAAAACAACAATGTCAGAAGGAATAAGAAGGAAACGTTCGACTAGAACGAAGAAGCAGAAATTTACTCGTCATCTTCGTCGTCCAGCATATCCGCGTTCCAGGCGGTCTGGAACTTCGGCTGAGGAGCGGGAGGAGCGCGCACACTTAGTGGAGTCATGACGAGGGGCTCTTTATCAGATCCCCCACCCAAGGAATTATCCTTAGAGGTGGCCTCATCATCTCCCGCTCGGCGGCGTTTGCGGTGGTGGAGATCGCTACCCGATTCTTCCACGTCGTCCGAAGAATCATTCTCGGAACTCGAGTCGGCATCGGCAACGCTGGTGTCAACAGGGACATCCAGGTTACTAGCCAACAGGTCCGAGGCTTCTTCACCGGAGACTGGCGGGTAGCAGGTGACCACCACCAAACTCTACAAGAGGAAAACAAAAAGAAGAAAAGGAAGAAGAAATTCAGTCGACAAATTTTCGAACAAGAAAAAGGACCAAGACAAGGAAAGATTGAAACTTACATCAGAAGGAGGAGGCTTTGAGGCTTCAAAAGTTGTGATTGGACAATCGGCGAAAGATTTGCCTACCTTCAGCTTCATGATGGCCGCGATCTTCTTCTCGAACTCAGCATTTGAGAGTTCTTCTCGGCTCACTCGGCTGGGGTCAGTAGCTCCTTGATACTCCCACATGGTGGAAGGCCTCGCTTGCAGGGGCTGGATCCTACGCTTAAGGAACAAGCTCGCGAGATGCAAGCCGTTCAGCCCAACTCCTGCAGTCTGATCGCGGAGCGCTGCAACCTTGGCGAGTAGAGGAGCGACGACTCGGCTTTCTTCGACTGAGAGCCTGTGCGCCCAAGATTTTCGCCGCTTCAAGACGGCGAACGGGTGAAATTCGTTAACTCCACCCGTGTTGTCGTCGACGACGTAGAACCACTTCTTCCTCCACCCTTGCGCGGAGTCGAGGAGTTGTATGTCGAAGTAGAGGGTGTCTGACTTCGCCTAGATGTCGAAGCCGCCGGTGCGCAGCGTCTCCCCGAGCTCAGTCTCCACCCGCGATCTCTCGCGGAAAGCCCACACCTTGAACAGCGCCTTCCAGAGGCCCCAGTGCGGGCGAATGCCAAGAAAGCACTCGCAAAGCACGATGAAGCACGAGATGTGCTGCACCGCGTTCGGAGGCAAATCGTGGAGCTGTATGCCGTAGACATACAGCAATGCCACGAAGAAAGGATGGAGGGGGAGAGAAAGCCCACGCAAAACATGATCCACGAAGATCACGCGCTCGTTCGCGTGGGGATTGGGTACCTCTTCCTTCTTGCCGAAGCAAACCCGCTTCTCGGCTTCGGGAGGCAGCAATCCCTCCCTCTGCATCTCCTTGATGCTCTTTTGCGTGGTGTTGTGTGACGCTCCGAGATCGGGCACTATGCAGATTTCAGCATTCCCGCCAAATCCGCATAATAACCGATTCCAGGTTGCCATTTATGATAACATTACAATAGGTCTCGAATAATCCACAATTACAACAGAAACAGATAGATACAAGATGACTCAGAAGAGCCAGGGATACAACTGATACAATACAAAGATCCAAATAACAGCGGAAGAAACAAACGTCCGGCTACGGACAAGATCCAAATTGGACTAAGAGTCCTGAAGATAACCGAAGGCGTCCAATCCCTGCCCAGGCCAAGCCGGAGGGATTCCCAAGCTAACGTCGTCAGACTTCAAACCTGTTGACTGCAATTTGGAATTTGCAGCCACGAAAGAGATTCGTGGGTCAGTACGGTTAAGTACTGGCAAGGGGGATAAAACCCATACTCACAAGAATACCGGCGTAGCCAATCATCACAATATACAAATACTTTAGGATCAACGGAAAGGAAGGGGTTATTGCAAATAAGCGACAACAGGCTGCACTAACCAACTACAGAGATTCTATTACTTCCAACTATCAGAAAGGAGGTAAGATCGAGTGATAGTAACCAACTGAAAGATAACTTCAAACAAACCCATCCTGGATCTCGCCCCTTATCCGAAGAAGCAATCCGAGGATAACTCACACCGTGGTATTAAAGATGAGTCAAGTTATTGTGTGAATAACCTATTACTAGTCAAGTTATTAATCATAGGGTGAAACATGATTGATCATTATGTTGAAGTTGTCCTGAGTACTTGTTAGCCAGTACTTTCACCAAGTAATCCATAACCGCGGAAAACACGGCTTCTCGAGAAGATTTACCCTGCAGGGGTGCACCATAGCAACCGCACTCATGAATATCCCGCCAGATGGGATGCCTCCCACCAAGCGGGGCACTCAACACAATCCAACCCTTCTTCGCATCAAGCCCAAAGCACCGCGTGCTGTGCGTGCGCGGCTAATCGAGCCCCACGAAGAAAAGGGGACCCTCATAGCACTGGAAGATCACGCCGCCCTAAATGCCGACTACGAAAGTTCCACCCGGGTACCAAGGGCTCGCAAGATCATGCATGCAGCAAATGGAAAGCCCGAACTAGTACGGCGATTTGGACGAGATGCGAATCGAGTCAAACTGAGGGGGAGCCCATACTCCCCAAATGCGGGTAGTGCGCTCATCATGGATCAGTAGACAAGACCCTTTTCCTAATTAGGGGGTCGACACTAGCGGGCCTCAAAACCACCCGTGGGCCTCCCGCCGGTGCCTTATCGTCAAATTTATTATTAACATTAGCATTAACAGGATTGATTGATTAACATTCGAGCCCCCGAAACGATAACAATAGTAATAGAACGATGGTAAAAGAAGTAACCGACAACGAGCTCGAGCAAAAGCAACCCTAAGCAAGATAGTAAGACACAGGCTCAAGCAAAGGTTATAGGAGTGGAGGTGAGGCAATATCAGGTTTAAAGGATTCATGTGATAGGTTCGTAACAGAAACAACTACTACTAAGGCTAGCAGAAAAGAATCAAAGGAAAGAATCGGTAACAAGTGATGAAAGGCAGCCATATGGCAGCAAGTGAGTATACTTGCCTGAGATCCCGCAAGGTAGCATAACTTGTCGTTCCTCACATCATCTCAACGTCCTATCCGCGAAGAAGCAACGAACTAAAAGAAACACCGGATGCAACAATTACTACTACGGCAAAAGATCCAGCATGATCCTATTTTATATGCATGACATGGCAAGATGCAACAGGGGAAACAACTTAAGCAATTTAATCGGAACCGGAGTCCGGACGAATAAAGATTGGTTCAAGTTGTTTACCTACCCACAATATTAAATGTTGATTTAACATGGCAAAAACAAGATAAAAATGAGCTAGTCAATGTTAAATGGAATAGGGACAATTATATAACAACATCCCCAACACATTCCATATTTAATTATTAGGTGTCATTACTATTACCCGCACCCACAAAATGCAATGCAAACATGATGCGATGACATTTTAAATATAGTTGATATGTTATAGAAAATAGGGCATAGGTATAGGGGTTTTAGGGTTTGGGTTCGCACGTGTGGAGGGGAGATCTTCGGGTTTGACGCCGGAAAGAAGGAGATCTTCGGAACAACGCCGGAGTGTTCGGGACGTGGACGAAGTAGCCGACGTAGAGGAAGTAGGGGAAGTAGATGTTCGTTCTCATGTAGTCGAGGAAGTAGTTGGTAACCACGTAGTGGAAGTAGTCGACGTCGAGGACGTAGTCGTTCCAGGGTCATCGTCATGGAGGTAGTCGTTCACGCCGTAGAGGAAGTAGTCGTTCTCGAATGACGCGGTCATCGTCGTCGAAGTAGTCGTAGTAGTCGTGGGCGAACCGTAACAACACCGTCTTCGGGGTCGGAGGCGAACCTGACGGTCCCGGTCTTCGGGCGCGCACGAAGGCGGCCAACGCAAAACGAACACGTCGAAGGCGATGTAGTCGTTCACGGTTCATCGGGGAAGTAGTCGTGGTCGAGGTTTGGTCCAAGGTCCTCGGGGTGGCGGTACTTGTTGGCGATGATCTTGTCGATGCGGTACCGGTCGGTGTCGAACTCATCATCGCAAATGTCGTTGTTCACAGATTCGGAGTAGAGGTACTTGTGCTAAAAGAACTGGCTCGAATTCCAAGATATACATTTGGCCTGTAAGTGCCCCAATACAAGCTTTCCTTATGATCCCCTTGGAACTGAGGCAGGTCCATCATCAATGGTGCGTCGAGGGGCGTGACCGAGCTCGCCATCCTGCGCAGCTCCAACTCGGACTGCCACAAACGTAAGGCATGCGCCACGAAGGGGCCAAAAGGTAAACGAGCCCCAGGAGAAGGAGGGTTCGGGAAATCGTCGCCATGCGGGACCGAGATAATCGGCAACAGCGGCGTCTGCGCTGCGCTGCCTTGCTGACGATGGATCGGAGCCCGTCCGAATCAGGTCCAGAGGGGGAGGAATCCCCGCGGGTCCTGGAAGCGACGGCTGGTCCCCGGGTGGTGGTGTTGCCGGCCATCTGAGAATCCCGACGACCTCCTCGTTTCTGGAAGGGACGGTCGGGGCAGGAGGGCGCCGGAGGAACTTGGTGAGTGGGGTGGCCGGCGTCGAGGCGGAAGGGAGGCGCCGGCAGAGTGGGTGGCCATGTCGCCCTCCAGGGCCTTCACGCAGACGAGAGGGCGGGTGGCGACCTAGAGGCGTTGGGGCCGGGCGGCATGAGCTCGAGCTCCCGGCCAAGGAGAGGCGCCGGTGGCGGGGCGCGGCGGCCGGAAGGGGCCGAGGACGGCCGGGCTCGGCTGCCCGGGGCGGACAGAGGAGGGGAGGCGAGGGGAGAGGGCGACGGCCGGCCGGAGGTGAGGGAGGGCGGCGGGTGCGGGTGGAGGCGGAGGATGGCGATGGGAGGAGGCAGAGGGAGAGGAGGCGGCGGCGCAACTCGGTAGAGGAGGAGGAGGTCGGGGGGTCGAGCGGGAGGATGGGGATCGAGCAGGGTGCTCTCCCCTGGCGGCGCCTCGTCAGGAGGAAGGGGACGAAGGTGGGGGATCGATCGATCCCCCTTCGTTGGCGTGCGTGTGCGTCTGAGTTTCCGTGCAGGTGTGCGTTGCGTGCGTGTGTTGGCGTGCGTTGTGTCTGTGTGTGGGTGCGGTTGGGTGCGTTAGGTGTTAGGGTTTGGGTGTGTGCGTGTGGTGTTGGGCTAGGTTTAGGTGGTGGGCTAGGCTGATGGGGTGGTAGGTGGGCCGGTTGGCCTGCCTCCCCCATCTGAAAATAGTTTTTTTTTTTTTCCAAATTATCACATAATTTAGAAAATTAGTTTTTGCAGGAATAATTTCACATAGAAAATTCCAAAATAATTATATGTTAAAATAGAGGCTATCTATAAGCCAATTAAACATTTTTTTTTAACATGCCAAATCATTTTGATTTCTAAACTTGAATTAGGTTTTATAGAAGAAGAAAAATATATTTATTTATTTCTTTTAGAGTGCAACAAAATTCAATGCTATGCATGATGATATGATGATGCAAAAGGAAAACAAACAATAAAATCTAATTGAGGAAAAATACCCCGGACATTACAAACGACACCACTAACAAGGGATTGCGCCCTCGCAATCCACCTGCTAACCCGGGAGGGGAAAGAAGTTCGACTAACGATTCTTCATGCATCCAGTTGATCTCCTCGACACCGCTAACAAGGGTTTCTCGACACCACTAACAAGGGATTCTTGCTCGGAGTGACGACGATGTTCTTCCACCAGGAATCTTCCGATGCTCGAACCTATTAGGTTAACGGCTCAGAAAACGTCCACCCACGTAGGATCCTAACACTTTGAAAGATTGAGAGGGAGAGAGACTCCAAAACAAATGAGATAGAAGGAGAAGTAGAATAGAGATAAGGAGAAAACAAGAATCCTATTGGGATGTTTTCCAAAATAGTTTAGCAGAAATAGTTTTTGACACTCTAGAAACAACGACCGTTAGCGAGGTTATCCTACAGGCTTTGCGGACCCGTTGCTTCGATAACCATTCGTATCGAAACAATCTTGGGAATCGGAACCAAGGCTCTGATACCATTTGTGACGCTCCGAGATCGGGCACTATGCAGATTTCAGCATTCCCGCCAAATCCGCATAATAACCGATTCCAGGTTGCCATTTATGATAACATTACAATAGGTCTCGAATAATCCACAATTACAACAGAAACAGATAGATACAAGATGACTCAGAAGAGCCAGGGATACAACTGATACAATACAAAGATCCAAATAACAGCGGAAGAAACAAACGTCCGGCTACGGACAAGATCCAAATTGGACTAAGAGTCCTGAAGATAACCGAAGGCGTCCAATCCCTGCCCAGGCCAAGCCGGAGGGATTCCCAAGCTAACGTCGTCAGACTTCAAACCTGTTGACTGCAATTTGGAATTTGCAGCCACGAAAGAGATTCGTGGGTCAGTACGGTTAAGTACTGGCAAGGGGGATAAAACCCATACTCACAAGAATACCGGCGTAGCCAATCATCACAAGATACAAATACTTTAGGATCAACGGAAAGGAAGGGGTTATTGCAAATAAGCGACAACAGGCTGCACTAACCAACTACAGAGATTCTATTACTTCCAACTATCAGAAAGGAGGTAAGATCGAGTGATAGTAACCAACTGAAAGATAACTTCAAACAAACCCATCCTGGATCTCGCCCCTTATCCGAAGAAGCAATCCGAGGATAACTCACACCGTGGTATTAAAGATGAGTCAAGTTATTGTGTGAATAACCTATTACTAGTCAAGTTATTAATCATAGGGTGAAACATGATTGATCATTATGTTGAAGTTGTCCTGAGTACTTGTTAGCCAGTACTTTCACCAAGTAATCCATAACCGCGGAAAACACGGCTTCTCGAGAAGATTTACCCTGCAGGGGTGCACCATAGCAACCGCACTCATGAATATCCCGCCAGATGGGATGCCTCCCACCAAGCGGGGCACTCAACACAATCCAACCCTTCTTCGCATCAAGCCCAAAGCACCGCGTGCTGTGCGTGCGCGGCTAATCGAGCCCCACGAAGAAAAGGGGACCCTCATAGCACTGGAAGATCACGCCGCCCTAAATGCCGACTACGAAAGTTCCACCCGGGTACCAAGGGCTCGCAAGATCATGCATGCAGCAAATGGAAAGCCCGAACTAGTACGGCGATTTGGACGAGATGCGAATCGAGTCAAACTGAGGGGGAGCCCATACTCCCCAAATGCGGGTAGTGCTCTCATCATGGATCAGTAGACAAGACCCTTTTCCTAATTAGGGGGTCGACACTAGCGGGCCTCAAAACCACCCGTGGGCCTCCCGCCGGTGCCTTATCGTCAAATTTATTATTAACATTAGCATTAACAGGATTGATTGATTAACATTCGAGCCCCCGAAACGATAACAATAGTAATAGAACGATGGTAAAAGAAGTAACCGACAACGAGCTCGAGCAAAAGCAACCCTAAGCAAGATAGTAAGACACAGGCTCAAGCAAAGGTTATAGGAGTGGAGGTGAGGCAATATCAGGTTTAAAGGATTCATGTGATAGGTTCGTAACAGAAACAACTACTACTAAGGCTAGCAGAAAAGAATCAAAGGAAAGAATCGGTAACAAGTGATGAAAGGCAGCCATATGGCAGCAAGTGAGTATACTTGCCTGAGATCCCGCAAGGTAGCAGAACTTGTCGTTCCTCACATCATCTCAACGTCCTATCCGCGAAGAAGCAACGAACTAAAAGAAACACCGGATGCAACAATTACTACTACGGCAAAAGATCCAGCATGATCCTATTTTATATGCATGACATGGCAAGATGCAACAGGGGAAACAACTTAAGCAATTTAATCGGAACCGGAGTCCGGACGAATAAAGATTGGTTCAAGTTGTTTACCTACCCACAATATTAAATGTTGATTTAACATGGCAAAAACAAGATAAAAATGAGCTAGTCAATGTTAAATGGAATAGGGACAATTATATAACAACATCCCCAACACATTCCATATTTAATTATTAGGTGTCATTACTATTACCCGCACCCACAAAATGCAATGCAAACATGATGCGATGACATTTTAAATATAGTTGATATGTTATAGAAAATAGGGCATAGGTATAGGGGTTTTAGGGTTTGGGTTCGCACGTGTGGAGGGGAGATCTTCGGGTTTGACGCCGGAAAGAAGGAGATCTTCGGAACAACGCCGGAGTGTTCGGGACGTGGACGAAGTAGCCGACGTAGAGGAAGTAGGGGAAGTAGATGTTCGTTCTCATGTAGTCGAGGAAGTAGTTGGTAACCACGTAGTGGAAGTAGTCGACGTCGAGGACGTAGTCGTTCCAGGGTCATCGTCATGGAGGTAGTCGTTCACGCCGTAGAGGAAGTAGTCGTTCTCGAATGACGCGGTCATCGTCGTCGAAGTAGTCGTAGTAGTCGTGGGCGAACCGTAACAACACCGTCTTCGGGGTCGGAGGCGAACCTGACGGTCCCGGTCTTCGGGCGCGCACGAAGGCGGCCAACGCAAAACGAACACGTCGAAGGCGATGTAGTCGTTCACGGTTCATCGGGGAAGTAGTCGTGGTCGAGGTTTGGTCCAAGGTCCTCGGGGTGGCGGTACTTGTTGGCGATGATCTTGTCGATGCGGTACCGGTCGGTGTCGAACTCATCATCGCAAATGTCGTTGTTCACAGATTCGGAGTAGAGGTACTTGTGCTAAAAGAACTGGCTCGAATTCCAAGATATACATTTGGCCTGTAAGTGCCCCAATACAAGCTTTCCTTATGATCCCCTTGGAACTGAGGCAGGTCCATCATCAATGGTGCGTCGAGGGGCGTGACCGAGCTCGCCATCCTGCGCAGCTCCAACTCGGACTGCCACAAACGTAAGGCATGCGCCACGAAGGGGCCAAAAGGTAAACGAGCCCCAGGAGAAGGAGGGTTCGGGAAATCGTCGCCATGCGGGACCGAGATAATCGGCAACAGCGGCGTCTGCGCTGCGCTGCCTTGCTGACGACGGATCGGAGCCCGTCCGAATCAGGTCCAGAGGGGGAGGAATCCCCGCGGGTCCTGGAAGCGACGGCTGGTCCCCGGGTGGTGGTGTTGCCGGCCATCTGAGAATCCCGACGACCTCCTCGTTTCTGGAAGGGACGGTCGGGGCAGGAGGGCGCCGGAGGAACTTGGTGAGTGGGGTGGCCGGCGTCGAGGCGGAAGGGAGGCGCCGGCAGAGTGGGTGGCCATGTCGCCCTCCAGGGCCTTCACGCAGACGAGAGGGCGGGTGGCGACCTAGAGGCGTTGGGGCCGGGCGGCATGAGCTCGAGCTCCCGGCCGAGGAGAGGCGCCGGTGGCGGGGCGCGGCGGCCGGAAGGGGCCGAGGACGGCCGGGCTCGGCTGCCCGGGGCGGACAGAGGAGGGGAGGCGAGGGGAGAGGGCGACGGCCGGCCGGAGGTGAGGGAGGGCGGCGGGTGCGGGTGGAGGCGGAGGATGGCGATGGGAGGAGGCAGAGGGAGAGGAGGCGGCGGCGCAACTCGGTAGAGGAGGAGGAGGTCGGGGGGTCGAGCGGGAGGATGGGGATCGAGCAGGGTGCTCTCCCCTGGCGGCGCCTCGTCAGGAGGAAGGGGACGAAGGTGGGGGATCGATCGATCCCCCTTCGTTGGCGTGCGTGTGCGTCTGAGTTTCCGTGCAGGTGTGCGTTGCGTGCGTGTGTTGGCGTGCGTTGTGTCTGTGTGTGGGTGCGGTTGGGTGCGTTAGGTGTTAGGGTTTGGGTGTGTGCGTGTGGTGTTGGGCTAGGTTTAGGTGGTGGGCTAGGCTGATGGGGTGGTAGGTGGGCCGGTTGGCCTGCCTCCCCCATCTGAAAATAGTTTTTTTTTTTTTTCCAAATTATCACATAATTTAGAAAATTAGTTTTTGCAGGAATAATTTCACATAGAAAATTCCAAAATAATTATATGTTAAAATAGAGGCTATCTATAAGCCAATTAAACATTTTTTTTTAACATGCCAAATCATTTTGATTTCTAAACTTGAATTAGGTTTTATAGAAGAAGAAAAATATATTTATTTATTTCTTTTAGAGTGCAACAAAATTCAATGCTATGCATGATGATATGATGATGCAAAAGGAAAACAAACAATAAAATCTAATTGAGGAAAAATACCCCGGACATTACATGTTGGCAGAGCGCCAGTCGCCAGAGCGCGGAGCGGGCGCATCACGGGCATCTTCGGGCGCCCGAGAGGATGAAACCGCGACGCTGCGTTTCTTGCCTCCCGCCATGAGCGCTGGTGCAAGCTTGAGGACAGAGGGCGCAAGGAAGACGAAGGCTAGGAAGGTGAAATATGGGAAGCGAATGACGGGAAGTTTTCACTTTTCACCAAAGGACCATATTTATACACGGTGTCATCTAATCGTGGCCGCTCATCAAGCGACGTGACGCTCATCGCGGCAGCCACGCGTGAAGCTGAAACGAAACGGCAGCAAACGTTGTTTCGTGCCACGATCTTAACAGAAGATCATGCGCAATTACTGCGCGCAGTTCGCGTAAAAACCGGAAACGACGTCTCATTTCGGGTCAAAAAGCTGACAAGGTGGGCCAGCGCCTCTGCTCTCGCTCCGTCACGTCCCATCGGGAGGATAAAGTGCATCATGACGTCATAGCACACATCGTCAAGCCCATAATTTCTCCGGATAAAATCCCCAAACACGAAATAAACTTCGTATGGGCAAATCAAGACGCGAAAACTCCTTCGCATAAAGCTCCAAACACGAAATAACTTCGTATGGGCAAACTGTGACGCGAAAATTCTCTCGCATGAAAGCCCCAAATACGAAGTTTCTTTTCGAATGGGCATGGCAAGATTTCCAAACACGAAAAATCTTTCGTATGGAAGGAAGATTAAAAGCACAAAAAACTTTGTGCGCAAAATCAAGGGAGAGAATTTTCACTCGAAATATCCCTAGATAAAAACCCGCGAGTGCGTAGCTCCTACCATTCGATTATGCGGTGTACACACATCAATCTCCCGGATTGTTCGGCCGACTAGGCACATCTGGATGTCGTATTTCTTTCGAATACGAAGGTAAGACCCAAAAGATCTCTCTTGAGGGCCTGGAATCACACTCAAGCTGCGTCCTCCGGTAAATTCCGTGTCAACAACATGAAGAAAAATCCTAGCGGACGCGCCGGGTACCCTATTAGGTTAAGTCGACTCGGTAAGACCTCTACGGCTCAGTCGCAATGATCACCTCACCAGATTCAAGTCGGAGGTCTTGAATCTGTGTAGGCCAGAACTGTTTTTGCCCTAGATGCAATTAATTGGCCCTGAGCTTTCGGGAGAGCCAAACAACTAAGCCACATCCTTCTGCGAAAACAGCCGAACACACGGGCACTTTATTTTCTCGATACTCGAGTACAAGAAATGCATCGCATACAGGATACACATCCTCTTCAAGCGATCGAAACCACCTGTCGAGAGGAAATCAAGATAGGCTCTGAGCGTCCACCCGACGGATTCTCAATCGAGTAAACGCTCGGGGGCTACTGACGAAGGGATGGATCCTAGGCCTGTCGGGTGTGCCTACCCGGTCTCAGGCCCATGGCCTAGGCTCTAAAGGAGGCGTCGCGTATTACTCTAGAAGGCCCAATTGAAGCCCACCCGCAAAGCCTTGCGGGTCAAGTTAGGAAACTTGTAACCGACTCTAGGTTAGAGTTCGAGTCCTATCCTGGTACGGTTTGAGACCTGGCCACCTATATAAGGCTAGGAGAACCACAGGAGAGGGCCCAAGCAATAGCGCACCACCAAGCCTTGAGATCGAGATCATACTCTCGACTTGAGCAATCCCCCATTGTAACCGATCTACTCGTTAATACAGATCGACAGAGGCAAGAGTAAGGTCTTTTACCTCTAAGAGGGCCCCGAACCTGGGTAAATCGTGTCCCCTGTCTAGCCGACGATTGTCACCAGCGCCTACACGTTCTCCTAATCGAAACCCTATGGGTTCACCCGAGGGACTTGTTGAGATGCAGATTCGACAACAGGATCTAGGAGGAAAGGGAGTCAGGGAGGCGGTGGCGATTGTGGGGAATGGGGAAGCATTCCGGTACAACAGCTCAGGCTTTATGTGCGTGGGCCCACCACAACGCAAGGAGCCGTTATCTCCACCTCGACGAGATCGTGGGTTGCGAACCGACGCGCCACGTGCCCACGACTGTCCCTGCAGCAGTTGGCCCCGCGACGTCTCGCCTCTTTCGGACATGTGTCCGCCAAGGGCCCGACGGCTACTATCAGTCCAGTGGATACCAGGGTATCCTGGCCCGTCTACTGCGGCCCAGCCCGGTGGCATTCGAGGCCTCATCAAGTACGCCTCGCAAAGAGGGCTCCATCGCGAGGCCTTGTCCTCCTCAGGGAGTCAGGGTCTGACAACCAGGAGACTGGTCCCTCTTGAGGAGCTACATCACCTACCTTTGGAGAGGAGCTCTACATCGCCTTCCGCTCCTCTTAAGAGGGAATTCCTCTCAGGATTGGAAAATCCATGTGCGGCCGGCGCCCACTCCTCTGCACGTTGATGGAGGCATGACAGAGCCGTAGTGCTCCTTTGGCGGCAGTTGCCATTCTCGTGTATAAAGCGTGGGCGACAGCTGCGCGCGTCAAAGCGCCTCCCTAGGACTTCCTCTTTGGTGCAAGACGACCAGGCCGACGCTACAAGACGGAGGAAACATCACCGGGCGCCCCCACTGACCTGCCATGGACGGTGACGCTGTCCTCGACGACCAAGACCAGCAGGCGCCGCAGAGTTCCATCTGTCTCCTCTTTGGCACTTTGTGATAGCCCTTTCCCGCCGAGTATGAGTGGGATAGAGGTGCAAACGCCGGTATAAAAGGAGCCCTTTGGCTCCCGTAGCAAGTACGGCTCAATTGACCCAGAGCTTCCCTAGTCTGAACCGAGCACAAGCTCGCATCTTGTGTTGTATCTACAATAGTGCAATCCATGAGACAAGCAAGAGTAGGGTTTTACACTGCAAGGTGGCCTGAATCTCGGTAAACTCTCTGTGTCGTCATTGTTGTCTGCTTCAACCTTTCCTCGCGAAGCCTCCCGAGACGTGTAGGAAGTGCGGTTAGCCCCTGGTGTTCGAATCTCTTGATAGTCCCTGTCTTTGGCAGATTACTCTCCCACATTATGAATCTTGCTTTCTATATAAAGCAGGGCCCTTTTGGGCCTTTCTGTAAAAAAAAACTTGGCTTGATGTTCCACTCCTATGTATTGCAACTTATCTTGCATCGGATTTATCCGCGGATTAATATAAACTCGGCACTCATTCTAAAAAACAAAAATTGTGGACTTGTATGGCTTACTACCAACTGCTTTGACACTTAATTAGAGTATTACACGACAGGCCACGGTCTTTGATTTGTGCCCTTTTAAACGACTAGCAAACGATGCCCGTGCGTTGCAACGGGAGCAAAAAAAAACAACTTTTGGTCAGAAAAATGATAGCAAAACCCAAATTTTACACAAAGTCGGATCAATTGGTGTAGAGTAATTTTAATTTTTGTATCCAGATAAGCATCAACTTGACATAGCAGTAAAAACAGCTCGGTTGGTACTAATTTTTTCAGGTCAACCTCTTTCAAACCTATGGTAAAACCTAGGAGAAAGAATCTACAAAAAATAGGATAATCATAACTGATAAATGACACCTTTAATCTAACCTGGTGGATTTTTTTTATAGTACTTATGTGCACACAAATACGTAGGTACTAACTGTTTGACTAAAGGTGCTTATCTTTATAATATGCAACTTCAATTCTTGGTGCTTACATGCTATACGAATAGATAAAAAAAAGTTAGATATAGCAATAAAAAACCATTACTCATGACAGTTTCTCTTCGGTTCCTATGATTTCTTATTTAGAAATATACAAACCTAATCAGATTTTCGTATGCATTGAATTAAATCCGAGAAGAAAAGGTCATGCTACAACTAAACAGTGCATGAGCATGAAAGCTGACCTTATCGAGGTTGTGGAGCTCTTACATTTTGTCCGACATCCTTCCTTAATCCATGTTAAGTCCTTTTGTGCACTGTGCATCTAACTAAAAAAAACAGTTAAAAAATATTGATTGTATGAAGTGATTGGAATTTACGTGCCTCTAAATAAAAAAACAGTTAAAAATATTATTGGTATGAAGTGGTTGGAATTTACTACCCGATTCAGTAGAGCAATCTTGGGAGTAGTCCCAGTAAATAGAAAAAAAAACTGAAGCATGCTCAACGATAGATCAACTGCATCATTATTACGGTCATCACCACTATTTTACCGTTACGATTGGCTTGATCAACTAAATGCTAGGATCCCAAAAAATCTGATCCAAACATTTAATGGGAGGACGACGTAACGGAACACGTTATGTGTAGAACAAATCAGTTTGGTCTTCAGACATTTGGACCCGGGGCTTGCCGCACGTCTCGATATCTACAAGACTACAACAATATTAGACCATGCTCCAACCAACTGCATGTCATTTCATAATCTCCACCTTGGTCAAGACGTGGCAGACCCATTGAGATAGTTGAAACGAAACAATGGAGGTCCTGCTGAAGCTCGCAATGGCTGCTGCCACTGGAGCATGGCGCCCCACTGAAACTGTTTAGCATACCTACAACGCAATTCTACACCTGAGATTTCACGTTGTCGCTGGCATCACGGCACCAAAGGCCATCAACAACGCGCGATCGTCTTGGGTGAACATATACCCAAGCTACTCCGGCACGACAAATTTGAGCTCCGGCATCCCCACAGCGGGCGCAGCCATCGCATGGAGGAACACCAAGAAGAAGATGGCAATAGCCGGCGCCAGATAGAACGGGCGGAGGCGCGTGAGGACAGAGTCGTACTGGGCGGCACCAAAGCACAGCTCGCACGCGACGATAATTCTGCACGTACTATACCCTGCTAGAGAGAATATGCAGACGTTGGCATGCAGATCACACCATCTATAGAAGAATCCTTAGTTGAACTTCTAGCTGCATTGTACCAGAAAGGCAAAAACTTCTGGTCGATCACCATGGTGCAGGCACATCGTGAGCAGCTGGCCGTCGTCATGTTTCCGTGGCAGGCGCACAGACACATCAACTCCTTCCTCGACCTGGCCAGGAGCCTCACCACTTTGGTCGCCGTCATCGATGTCGGCATCCACCTCGCGTTACACCAGAATCACGGCCCTCACGTGCCACCAGAAGGATATAAGATCAAGCTCGTGGAGCTCCAACCTCCTGGCACGTCCGGACCTCCCGCCCGCACT
Organism: Alopecurus myosuroides; assembly: GCA_028641055.1. NCBI lineage: Eukaryota > Viridiplantae > Streptophyta > Magnoliopsida > Poales > Poaceae > Alopecurus > Alopecurus myosuroides. Next base: position 179,620,634 of record CM054062.1, read on the forward strand.
GCACACCAGCGACTCCCAACCGGCCTCATGGGGGTCCTTAGGCGCGCATGTGACGTCACCGTGCTCGCTTTAGTGCCGAGGCCAATCCCAACGAAGTCCGTGACTCGTGTGGTAAAAGTGAAGCAGCACCAGCTATGGCCGCTAGGAGTAGTACTTTCCGATCGTTGATCTGTCCATGATACCATGGGTGCCAAGGCGACATGGCGGCAGCAGCCTGGAAGAAATCGATGCATGTGGTCTCATGACAAACAGATTTGAAAGCCCGTGCAGTCAGCCACGGATAAACACGTACCAATCGTGCAACATGTATTGTTGCCAGGCTCGATTTGTAAAGATCGTGGCATGACCGGCTCTTACTCTTGCACGAACGGCAGTAGCTGCATGAGCTTGTCCTTCACCATGTCCTAGGGACGATCTGGTTGACGACGTCCTATGTCCGAGGCGTGAGACCTAGTAATGCCGGCAGAGAGTTGTTTCTATCCATGGTGGTCGCCCCCATAGCTTTTTCTTGATTTGTCGTCCAATCCCTAGCACTTTCGCCTATGAATTGGAAATACGATCGCTCCCGTATATAAGGGCCTAGAGTTGTTTTCCTGGGGAGCGAACCAATCTATCCTACTTTGAGTATGACACGGTTTACATATGCATCCGGGCCGGCCCATACCCAGCAGTCAGTCGACACCTCAACAACACACGTACCTAGGACGTACAATGGTAAGTATCATCACAGACCAAACAAATCTATAGTAAAGATAAATATTTTGGTGGAAGGGCAAAACGGTAAAACACCGGGTTGGACCGGAAGAAACCTTCCTCTCTTTATTATTAGGTAGAGATAGAAGTGATGAGATAATTTCACCCGTACATTCCTTGGCGATGAATGTGTCTAGGTGATACTAGGACCAATCACCAAACCAATCGATTAAGCCACTGGAAACAGTTTTACTAAATCTCAACCGAAAACCGAGAAAAGTGCAATTGCAATCGCACTTGATGCCTAGGCTACGGATGGCAATGGGGCCCCGAAACCCGCAAACCCGACGGGTATCCGCCTTAAATGGGAAGGGTATGGTAAAATGTTCGACCCGCCAGGTCTAATGGGGCGGGTATGGGGGTGGAAAACCCGTACCCGCATACCCGCAGACCCGCTCTAAGTCCTAATCATATCCCTAACAATCCTATGTCTAACCACGCATACACGAGCTATGGATCACAAACCTCACACATCACATGGACGCGTTGGAATCTAGAGTCCCAGAAACAACACACGTACACACGTGTCTATTTCCATTAACCCCATCCCAATATTCCATCGTTTTATTCACCACATGTGTCGGTGTCGCTCCTTAAATGGGTACCCGTTGGGGCCCCGAACCCGGCAGGGTCGTGGGTCTAGTAAGAAATAAGACCCGACAAGTTAAATGGGGCGGGTATGGGGGGCGCCGACCCGGCCCGAACCCGGTGGGTGCCATCCGGAGCCTAGGCCCATTCTATACTTCGATTTTGGAGGCTCCCCTCCACAGCTAGGACCCATTTTATACCTCGATTTTGGAGGCTCCGCGCTCTACAGCTAGGTCTTTAGGCATATCCAAAAAATACCAAGCATGTCCGATGCCCATGAAGTTGCTTTTGCTTACTTACACTCACCTAAAAAGCCCCACTCGTCTTATTTGCGATCGAGACACGCGAGCAAATCACCAGAAAGGAACAGATTTTTTTGAGTATCGAGACTAAGAGCATCTGCAGCAGAGGCTGAAAATTTCCACGCGCTAAAAGTGAGTATGAAGCGCGCGTTTTACCTTTTCGCGCGTGGGTGCAATAGGAGAGATTTCAGACGCTGTAAACGCGCGCGGAATGTTTGCCCGCGCGCAGGAGGCGGAGTTTCAAATTTCCATCGCTACGGACCACCCGCTAGATTTTTTTTACCGCGCCAGCGTCAGATCAAACATCTGCTGAACCGACAAATGCTTGTCCGCGCGCTCCAATTGATGGTTTTTCGCGCGTCCGCACCAGATCGAGCGTCCACCGGAGATGTTCTAACCATGCATGTTGTTCTCTATGATCATGCGTGCGCCTCACCTGGCCACATACGGGTGGACCTAGAACTCCATACGACGGCATCATCCAGTAGCGTGGGGGCTTGGCCTGGACCGTGCGACTGCGCCGGCACAACCGCAACCAACGTGGCTTTGGGAAATTACACAGACGTGAAACCAAAGGAACCCGTACCGAGGGAAAGAGACGATAGCTTTTTCAATCGATGCGTGGGGCGCCGTCGTCGTCGTCTTTCCACTGCGCTCCACTCCAGTACGCCCCCCGTGATTCCGTGATCCCTTCGAGACCCCGCAAAAAACCTCCTCTCGCTTGCTCCGGACTCAAAATGTACGCATACAAATATCTGCAGTCTGTACCTTTTACGAGTGTATGCTCGTTCCTTTCTGACCTGTATCCTCTTTTGAACCGGCACTTTGTGAGGTGTGGCTGGCTGGTGCAGTGGTTACGCTGTAGAGTTTAGTGTGGCAAATGAACTGGAATGGGAGTGGCTCTGGCTCGTCCATGCAAGTTGTAATCCAACGAATCAAATCAGGCGCTGATACCTGGTCGGTAGGGACGGCAGAGTTGCACCAAGCTTGTGAGGGGCCTTCTAGGGTTTCACTTATTTCAGAAGGTTCTAGATACAATTGTAGACTGCAAGTTTGAATTCGACACGAGAGACAGTCAGGAAGGAGAAACAGGGGGTTCAGAGAAGAAGCATGGGATATAGGAGAGGAGCCTTTGTTCGTGATCCAACCGGGATGCCTTTCTGGTTTCCCTCTTTGTCTTAACTCTCGCTTACCCGGAAGTAATCTGAAAAAGAAATTCCATTCTGGGAAAAAAGAGCAATATCGTATTCGTCTTAAAAAAAACAGAAATTACGTTTTCATTATAGTCTGACAGAACGACAACTATTTACGTATGTACATATCGCTGGAAAAGCAAAAAGGTTAACAAGCCAGGTTTTACTACAATTACTTGAAATGCGTTTGGATAATATCCTTTTTCGATTGGGTATGGCCTCAACCATTTCTGGGGCCCGCCAATTAGTAAACCCTAGACATATTTTAGTTAATGGTCGTATAGTCAATCTACCAAGTTTTCATTGCAAACCACGAGATATTATTACTACTCTGGCCCGCCGCTTCTTCGATCGAGCTTGGAAAGACGCGGTGGAATGGGTGGTCTTGATGGCCCGCGACCGCCAGCTTTGTGGTTGTACTGTAGCTCATCCGCGGCGTACCAAATGCCGGTAAGAACAAGAAAAAAAAGAGGACAATTGTTTTCATTGTAATGTACATTACCGGCGCTCGTCGGCAACTTTTTCCCGACGTCGGGGAGATTCCCCGTTTTCGCGATTCAGCCCACGTTTTCGTCCAGAATACTGATACTTTCACTATAACGCATCTTATCGGCGTCAGTCGGGGACTTTTTCCCCGACGTCGAGGAGGTTCCCTGTTTTCGCGTTTCGGTCCATGTTTTCGCCCATAATACTGGATTGATCATAGACCAGCAAACTCGAATACAACAGCTTTGGAGAAAAACTGGACCAGCTTATGGAAGATACAGGTTCCCTTGAAGCTGTGAGTTTTTCTATGGAGACTAGCCCATCAATCTCTCCCTACTGGAGACGTACGATATCACCGGCATATAACAGAAACGAGTATCTACCCGGTGTGTGGGGCTGAAGATTCTCGGCGGCACTCTCTATTGACGTGTTACATGTCTAGATGTGTGCGGGCCTTCACAAATGAAGAGATTACTCAGCATATGATGTTATCCGAAGAACCATCGGCAAAACAGTGGTTGTTCATAACGATGGAAAATCTACAACATACGGATTTCACTGAGAAGACTATCATGATGATGATGTGGGCGATTTGGTTTGCACAGCGGCGACTAATCCGCGACGGAGAACACCAGAGCCCATTTTCAACCTTTTTGTTTGACCAGGAAATTCCTTGATGACCTTGCCTTGGCCCCTAAGGCTACATCTCTATGGCAAAGCCTTCATCTAGCGGAGCAAGAAAAAGTTGGCTGCCACCGCCTCCAGGTGCAGCCAAGATCAACGTGGACACAACGATGTCCAAGGCAAGTGCAATAGGGGCAATCTCAGCTGTGTGTCGCACAGAATTGGGAAGGTTCCTTGGATCCTCAACTCTCACGCTGACAGGAGATCTTAGCCCAGCATCTCTTGAAGCGCTAGCATGCCGTGAAGCATTAGTTTTAGCGCAGGACCTGGACTTGCAAAGTTTATGTATTTCTTCAGACTTCCTGGAAGTAATCAAGAATCTCAAAGGCCCGTACTAGGGGGAGTATTAATCAATGATCTGGACGTCGTGTGTGGCTCCTGCACCCCCTGCTGATTTATGTATTCCCGAGAACATAAACACCAATCAATAAAGAGCGACCGGATTCTCAAAAAAAAAAAAGCTCATTCGGGGCGTCATAAGTAGGTAACCTGACACCCCCGGTCTTCAGAAACAGCTTGTCCCAAGCTTCTGCCGCTGGGAATCGACTATGTAACTCCTTCCGATCTTCGCAAGTCGCTTTGTTCGACTTTTTGCGCCACGTGGAAGCTAGTACTTTGACACGAACAGCTAGGGCATCGGTGTCCAAGAGCAGAACTTGAGATGCCGATACCCCATCGGTAAAATTGGGACTTGGTTCCCATTTAACCAATGGTTAGGTTAACCTAACCTAAAAAAGAGCCCAATGGGCCATATTGTTCACCCAAAAACTGGTTAGGTTCTTTAGATTCCATCTCCTTCCAACCAATTGTTAACCTATACAAACACCCAAGATAGACCTTCGAGCGCCTCCTGCACGCCTCCACTGTGCCGACGAGCTGCCCGCCCGACCTTCCCTCTGCGCGCCCTTCCCTCTCCCGAATGTCCCAATCCCATCTCATGTATTTGGGATTACTCGTCGGCGTTCTCTGCAACAAGGACTTCACCAGCAGGCGGTGGTGCCAGCTTCCCTCATGCCGTTGCCGTCCTCGACTCCGCTGTCTCCGTCCTGACCATGATGGCATAGACGCATCTCCGTCCGTCGTTCACGGTACCGTCAACACCAGTTCAAATAAAAGGCATACCTTTCTTCCAATTGTTGTATCAGATTACAGATAGCTAGTAGTTGGAGCGAGAAGCCTCCCTGAGATAAGGCGTGAATATGTGAGCTGATAGGAGCATCCCTGAGATGAGGCATGAGTATGCGAGACTCTTAGTCATGAGTGTGGAATTTAATATTTTCATTCCTCATAGTACATAATTTAGTTTGTGTTCCTGCAAGAGCAATGTTCTTAGCCTTCATTGCGAGATTTAATTTGCTCACTATAGGACATAATTAGTCTCTCTGATGTTTTTCATGATGGTGTATGTGTCATGTGTGCCTTTTTGTTTTAATCTGTTAATGATCGGTTTTACAAAATATTGAACCGAATCACGACTCTTCTAATCTTGAACTTAGTTCCAGAATTTTCTTATTTTGACAGTGGGTGTTCTATCACGTATTACGATTTAGCTTGGCCTTCGAAATGTAGTGCGGTGTTTGTGCACAGCCTCCATAATATCCCAAACAAACAGTGTATTTAGCCTTTGAAATGTAGTGTGTATGTGTGTGAAGCCGAGCATTGTGAGTATTAAGCTGAGTGTGTATCTTACGGGCTCTCGACAAGGACCATCGTTAATTGCAGATCATGGCAACATCTTTACGTCCAGCTTGCCATGCCGCTCGCCCATTGTCGGAAGCGCGACGATGTTTCCCATTCGGGACCTCATCGGGGTTGCCTAGACCCTCGCCTAGGCTGCACGGTGTGGCCAGCTTTTATATCGACACTAGCCGTTGCCCATAGTCGAGCAGCCCTTCGACTACTTCAAGTCTACATCGACAAGCGCACTCAGGCCTAGTCACCTCTTGGAAACACAACACAACCACGACAACATAGGCGTACTTGAAGCTCTTCTTCCCCTTGTGTATCTCGGAAAATATCGAGCCGAGTATCAAGCTCGCGAAGAAGCGGTCCCGACACCACATCAAAGGTGCCACCCGAAAAGCGTGGCAACCCAACTCACAGCTAATTCTCATTTGTAACCGAACTTGGAACTAGAAAAAAACTCTCATTTGTAACCCGCTCTTAGTTGCAACCTGACTTTCAACTGGGGAAAAATATTTCTGATCCCACTTGCAACTCTAGAAAATCTTAGTTGGGATCTGACTTGCAACAGGAAAAACTCAGTTGCGACTCAACTTGCAAACAGGAAAAAATAATCATTTGTAACTCCAATTGCAACGGAAAAAAAATCTTAGTTGTAACTCGACTTGCAACTGCTGAAATTTGGGGTGGGATTCAGTCCCACTAGACATTTTCCATTTAATCTCTAAAGTCTCATGCTGCCATAACAAGTGGTGGAAGTTTAGTCCCACATTGTTAGTTGGGAGAGTTTTGCACCGGTTTAAAAGGTGAGCTCTCTTCTCACTAGTATGCGTTGGTATGAAGATAGAGAGGAGATGTGGAGATGTTCCACCGCGTACTCCTTCTCTGCCGCCCGTCTCGCCACGCTGCACCGCGGATTGCGGGAATAAGCCGAGCCGGTAAACGCCACATTGATCTTGTGGCAATGGATGTAGTAAACGCAGGCACCTCATACGCTTTGCCTCCTCGCTCATTGTTGTTCCACTCGTTGTTGCTGCCACCGGTGATCCCATCCCGTCTACCGCGTAAATGGCTGACAGGAGTGCGAGCCTCTAAAACCCGCCTCTCTAGATCCTGTACGGGAGAGTAGCGATTACGTTTTTACGAGCGTCTTCTACGCGAGTGCTCGCTTCCATTTGTCTATTTTGATTACTTCCGCGTCGCTTTCGTCATCACCATGTCCATCGACACCCAACGACTTGCCGCCGAGAAGGCCGCTGCCGACGAGGCCGCCGCCTCCGCCGCTGCCGCGGTGACTGCCGCCACTGCTTCTGCTACGGCCAACTGGCCTATTGGAGGGTATACTACGTTCATCCCGCTCCTGCTGATTTTTATATGTGCAGTACTAGTGTTCTGTGTAACCGTAAATCTCGTATGCAATAATATTGTCCAATACTAGTCTGTTTACGTCATACTCACGATTTATTTTTAGATTAATTTAATAAAAAAGCCAAAATACTCAATAACAACTAAGATTTTTTTTTTTAATTTTGATCCCATTTGCAATGCTACAAAAATCCAAGTTGCAATCTGACTTGCAACATGAAAAACTCGGTTGTGACTCAACTCGCAACTAGGAAAAAATAATCAGTTGCAACTCCAGTTGTACTGGGAAAAAAATCTCAGTTGCAAGTCAACTTGAAACTCGGAATTTTTTTAGTTTCGATCCCACTTGCAACTTTACAAAAATCTTAGTTGCAACCTGACTTGCAACAGGAAAAACTCAGTTGCGACTCAACTTGCAAGTAGGAAAAAATAGTCAGTTGCAACCGGGAAAAAAATCTCACTTGCAACTCAATTTGCAACTCGAAAAAATCATTTGCGACTCGTTTGCAACTAGAAAAAATCTCAGTTGCAACTTGACTTAAAACTGGAAAAAAGTTCAAAAAATACTCGGTTGCAACTCCACTTTGAACTTTTAAGAAATATTTAGTTACAAGCAACTTGCGACTGCCACTTGCAACTGGAAAATCTTAGGTGCAACCTGACTTGCAACTAGGAGAAAACACAGTTGCAATTAGAAAAAAAAAACGTTAAAAAAATACTCAGTTGCAACCCCGGTCACAACTATTAAAAAAATACTCAGTTGCAACCAATGGTTAAGAAGTATTTAGTTACAACCAATTTGCCACTCTCGCGCCATCATAAATATGCATTTCAACGGTTCAACAGTCGGCGAGTTCTAACTTAATACACTGGAAATAAGATATTTGTACATTTTAGAATAAACCAAAAAAAGTTGAAAGCACATCAAGGTAAGACAAAAAGTCAACACAACTAAAAAAATCAAAATCTTTTTATGCCCTATGTATTAACATATCATGTATTTGGTTGTGCACAAAATGAAAAATAAATAAATCAAAGTATGAGAGTTTAATATGAGTAGGTGATCAGTTTTATAAACGAACTAGCCGTTACCGTGTTTTTTTTGAACAATGAGCACCCCCGGAGGGGTAGAACCCACATTACATCATAACAGTGGATGAAAATGAAAATACAAAGGACCTCAGAGTATAGAAAGTTAACAAATAGGTCCTCAGCAATAGTAAGAAGGCCCCTGCCGAAAGATTTGGGAGAGCAATCGGGTCCCTCTTCTTCTCCACTGCGGAGCGACGAGCAGGCTTGCTGCAACCGAGAACTTCAGCGGGGAACTCGCCACTTGCCTCCATTCCGGCGAAACCATCAGCAAGTCTGCTCCAGTAAGACCTCGCAAAGGAGGAAACGCTGCCGTTCTTCGGCTTGAGCGGCCATCTGTAGGCCATGAATAGCGAAAATCCAACATGGATAAACGCTGCGGTGATCCAAGCATAGGTTCCTGGGCTCATGCACCACCCCAACTCGCTCTCCATCCTCTTCTCCTTCGCCTGCAAATCCACCATGGAAATCCAAGAACCAGGAGAGTTGGCCTTCGAGCTCGTCAAACCGGTGCAGACACCACCACGCCGCCTCAATAAAACAGACTCACCCCATCCAGAGAGCCTGCCACGGACCTGGAGGAGCAAGCAGAGGAGATGACGACGAAGCAGAGTCGAAAGCTTGGGCTTATTGAGGCAGAGGTCCAATCCCCTCCATCTCCTTCTCAACCGGAGAGCAAGAAGAAGGAGCTGATTCAACCAGTCCAGCGAGATGCCCCTCTCGCCAGCGACGCTGCCCTTGCAGACCTTATTGCCGGAGATGCCGTCCGCCCTGTCCACCGCCCGCGACGCCGCGCGCCACCACAACGCCATGAGAACGGAGCAGAGCTTCCAGAGACCCCATCCATGGCTGCCGAGGGATGAGGAGCTACTCCACAACAACTCCACGGGGGAAAACCTATCCCTATACCTAATACTACAGATTACTGCTATACACAACGGGGGGATCCACCCCGGCCCATCTCTATGCCTTCCAGCGCGCACGCCGGCGGCGAGAGAGGCCCTGCCCAGGACACCTCGGCTGACTCTCAAAAGTGGCGAGAGGATAAGCCCTACTCGGACCGGGCGTGTCCCTGCCTGCGTATAGTAGCTACTGCACTTCCGCAGAAGCTTTTGCAATCGCGACTAGTCGGCGCCTCCTAGCCGTTACCGTGTGGTGGTGGCCTGGTGGGTGTGCTCGTGTGGACTACGGAGATTAGGAGTTGGATAGTCAGCAAAAGCCTGTAAACTTTTTCGTATTGTTTGTCTGGGCCGGCCCAATTCTGGTAGCGGCCTATCCTAAACAACCGAAAGGAAAAAGATTAAAAAAAAAAGACAAAGCCTGCACGAATCTCAGCATGAATATCAGACAGTGCATAAGGTGACTGAGCAATAGGTAACCGAGAAATAGCAAAACCGAGCCTTAATAACATATGGTTAACCTTTTCTAACCTACTCCCTCCATTCACAAATACGGAGTTTATGTCCAAATACATTTATATTTGGACAAACAGAAGTCATCTATTTATGAACATGGGAAGTAATGGCTAACCAATTTTGTCCCTTTATATAAAATATTCCCTCCGTCCGGAATTAAGTGTCACAAAGTTTGATAAAAGTGGATGTATCTAACACTAAATTATGTCTAGATAGTACATCCATTTTTATCAAAATTTGTGACATTTAATTCCGGACGGAGGGATTAGTTATTTCGAATAAAAAAAAGGTTAACCAAATCACATCTTGAACTGGGTACGAGTGTTGCCCACAACCCGGATCGTGTGGGCTAGGTTTGCGGTAGTACTAGTTTTCTGTCTCCACGTCCACACGGACAGGTGGAGACCGGAGATATTTTACGTCCCGAGGCGCCAATCGGATTCGCGTCATGTCTGACGAAGGTAACCAGAAGAACTCGCGTCACTTTCGGGCACAAGCCACGAGCATAGAGCGAGAGAGATCCCTCACAGGCCGATCGACCGGCCGCCTCGATGCGGCAGTCAGCAGCTCGCTGGTCACCATGCCGGTTACCGGCCGCCGGCATGGCGCCGTCTTCTTCACCCGCGGACCGCGACACCCTCCGCGCGCCGCCTCACCAGCTTGCACGTACGCAGCTGATGCTTCAACGCAACGATTTTCTTTCTTTTCTCTTCTTTTCCTCTCCACCCTTTTTCGCTGATGCGGGACGTGGCAGAAGCATGGTCCGTGCATGATCCGACGCACTGCCGTTAACGCGTTGTAGAACCAACACGGACCATCTCAGGTCCAAGGAAGGATAAGCATCACGTTGCTGTCTGGTCTTCATGTCCTCTGTCAGGCTCTTCTAAAGTTACATGATCCCCAAAAAAAAAATTGTGGGAGTTGTAGTACTAACTCGAATTCTAAGGGGATTGAATCAGTACCAAACTTTGTCTAATTGCGCCGATGAAGCACAAATGGTTCTTGGAAATCCAGGAGGTAGGTGTATATTTCCCTTTGAGATCGAGTGTAAAAGAATCCTTTGTACACATGACTCCTTTGATCAAAGGAATTCCGTAAGATTCTCGAAGAATTAGAACCCTTAGGAAATTTTATGATTTTTAGAATTACACCATGTAGATCTTATTTTTTGTATTACATTACAATCTAGCACCCACTCTGACCTTTTTTTTTTACAATTTCTTTGTTTTTCTTTTCTTTTGGCACCAAATACTCTGTGATTCAAATTCTCCTGGTTTGCTAATCGCACAAGATTCAAGTGGGCATGCGTACCGCTCCAATCCTGTATTTTCTGTTCCTACGTATTGAAAACCCCGTCAATCTTATATGTTTGAACCCTACGAGTCAAACTACTCGCGTAGGATAAATTTCTAAGAGTTGCAATCATCATTTTTTTGTATGAAAACCATTTATTTATCTCAAAGATAAACTGAGGGTATTGAAGACCGTATTTGTAGCTCAAAAGTCTCACGTTTTCAAACTTGGGGTATATAAGTTTTTTAATTTAACGAATAGGTGTATGAAAACACCATGTCAATAACATGGCTATTTTAGGTGTTTCCACTTTACTGGTGGCTGTGTGTTGAAATGACTCATTTTCCTTGTTTTCTCGATGATCATTCAATTCACTAATTGTTCTAGTCTAGTAACACATACTGCGTAGTTGACGAAAAAACAGAAATTCACAATGGCACCCAAGCTCATATGCTAATGTCATAAATAAAAAATTGGAAAAAATAGTTATACATTTAAAAAAAATCTGCAAAAAATTGGTAATGAATATGTAAAAATGTTATTCATACGTGAAAAAAATCGAAATGAAATGACACTTCTGGTGGAGTGTGCAAAAAATACAAATCACTGCCCGAAATAAGATCTACAAAATATTTGTTCGGAGCATTGATTTTGTCTCTTGCATAGAGCATCACACATGTCATTTTCGTACGAAAATTGGCACGTATGTGCGATATTTGTATAAGTTCATCACAATTTTTTTCAGAATTGTTTATAACGTTTTACTATATTTTTTTGTAGTTTAACAGGAGCATGCGAGCTCGGGAACTAAAACACCTCTCCAAAAAAAAAAACATATAAAATCGCATACGACACGGATGAGGATAATCGCAAGATTGAATTGATTATATCCACTTTACTAAAAGCTACCTCTTTGGACGACCAGTGCAATGTATACTGCGTTTCAAGATAAACTAAAGTCAGATCACATAAGTGGAAACTATTTCTTCAGTGAAAAAGAGTGTAAACTGTTAAATGTAACAACAAAGAAGTTTGCAGTTTAAAAAAATGATACAATTTGTAGGACTGAGATATCCATTATAATATCCACTTAACAACAATATAAACTCTACAAATAATAGCATTTATTCGTCTCTCCCAGGTTGCAAACAATAAAAGAAAGGTAACACTATCATTTAAAAAGAGCAGAAAAAATGGTGAAAGATATGTAGTCAAAGCCCAAAGCCATCAATTCTTATCTAAAGGAAAGAAAGCAACCGTGGGCCAGATCATTCCATTACCATCACCATCTTTTTGTTGAGTGCAACAACACTTCGAGCCCGTGAAGCTACTATGATATGAGTCAAAAGCAACATGCGACCCATGCTCACCAAGTCACTAAGATCCACGAGGCGGGCAGGGGCAACTACAAATTTCTTTCCATTTTCCACGCTGAAGTGCTTAACATTTTACGCGCAAAAAACATGACACAACATGTGAAACAATTTGAATAGTAAAATAAAGATTTTTTCATGGGGTCTCGTCTCAGGAGCGACCGTCACTTCTCTTACCCGTGACCTATCCATCTTAGGAACTTGGCCCTTTCCTCAACGACCACGCTTATACTCCTTTGCCTACCGGAGACTACCGTTAGTTTATGTGTTGGCGAACGCTCTGCGTAGGTCGCCCTACGCGAGCCCAATCCTAGGTCCCCTCGTGTGCCATTAGATCAGCATCCAACGGCCACAAATCAGCAAAACATGTTTTTTCATTTACCCCCTTCCGTTTTTTTATATAGAACCCGCAGTCCACTGTAGCCCCACTTAAGCGAAGGGGTATATCAGGTTGCCCCCGGTCATCCCGATAATTACAGCAGAACTGCCATTGCAACAAATTCACTCGAGTCGCAACAAAAATTTATCGCTCTGTGTACAAAAAAAAAGTATTGCAACAAATTGTTTCGAAACAAAATCGAAAAATATAAATAATGTTACAAAAGAATAGTTAAACAATGTGTTTATTTCATTGCAACAAAAAAGTTCAAGCAATTCAACAAAAATCACAACCTTTTGCAACAAAATTTTTTATTTGCATCAACTAAAAAGTTGGTAAGCAACAAAATAATTTGTCACCGTTCCAGTTGCAACAAAAATTATCCCCTATTTCAACAAAAAATCAAAACGATAGCAACAATAAAATCACATGTTTACAACATGTGAAGGAGCGCACAAAAACATATCATTCCCAATGAATTCTGAACACGTATACGCATTTCTTACAAAATCATCCAGGAAAACATTGCAACATATCGCTTGTGTTTTCTCAACAAAATGCGTGCAAATTTGTTACAAAATTTAAAGACGTACGCAACATCCATAAAAAAAGACGAAGTCACTTAGCGTATATAACCACGTGAAGTGGGATGTTGAAAAAAAATATTTTAAGGCGAAAATTGGGTCAAAAAGTCAAATTGCAGCTAATTGGGCCTAGTCAGGCCGGCCCAAGTGGGATGTCCATGCACAAAAGAACCCAGGAAGCAAAGGAACCTACGTTTGGCAACCTTAGGTCCCCCTAGAATAAGCATTTTCCTTATGTGTTTGTACCCATCAATCTTAAGATTTTCTATTCTCTGTTAGCCTATGCGTACCACTTATTTCTTTCCAATATGTCGCACGGCAGAGAGTTCTTTTGTGCCGTCAATTTGGTGTACGTCCAGACATCAGAGAAACAAAGGCGTCTTGGTTTCAGAAAAAAGGGATATGCACATGTTATACACACAAGCACTTTCAATGTGCATTAGTATACTAATAATGCACCAAAAAGAACACTGATAAAAAATTCACAAAAAAGGATAACGGAAGTGTTGAATATGTATTGTACCGTATATGACCCGCCTCCTTCCATGTATAGTAGAGGCCCGGCCATACCCCCTGTACATATATATATATATATATATATGTGTGTGTGTGCGCGCGCGCATATGCACCAATGAATAGTTGTGCATCGCAATCTCTCTCTCAACATGGTATCAGACTCCCCCCCCCATTCCTAAATCCTATCCCTAGACGCACCACATCCTCCTCTGCCTAGCCGCCGTCATACTCGGCCGCCGCCGCACCACCTCCTCCTCTACCTAGCCGCCGCTGCCGCCCTACTCGGCTGTCGCCGCTACCCCTTCCCTCCCCACCGGCTGCGTCGTCCCACCCCTACCCGGCCCCCACTGTCTCCTCTCTCCCCACCACCACAACCCTAAACCCTAAACGGTCGCCACCATGTCCTCCCTCTCCAACGGCTCCAACCCCTTCGCCTCCTCTAGCGGCGTCTCCGACACCCCTACCGCCGCCCTCATCCGCGAGTCCACCTCTCTGACCATGTCCCATAAAGTTGTCCCATGCTTTCACCAACTTCTTCGCGTGGAAGACCTACTTCAAGCTCCTCTTCCGCGAGTACCACCTCTCCGACCGCGTCGACGGCATCGCCGATCTCCTCGCCATGCGCCGCGACGCGGATTGGATGGCCATCGACGCCACCATCATCCGCTAGCTCTTCCTCACCGTTTCGCCGGACATATTCCACACCGTCGTCCGCGGCGGAGACGACGCCTACATAGTCTGGACCAAGATCACGGGGCTCTTGAACAACAACAAGCTCCATCAGACTGTTTTCTTGCAGCAGGAGTTCTTCGGCACTCCTCAAAACGACCTCTCCCTCGTAGCCTACAATCTCCGTCTCAAAACCCTCTCCGACGAGTTCAACGACCTTTTCTTTCATATTGGTCACTAGCTTCTCCTCAGCACCCTCATCGCCGGCTTAGGGGAGGACCTCGGCAACGCCGCCTCCAATCTCACACTCATGGCAAATCCGACGTTCGAGCGCGCGGTGGACTACCTTCGCCTTGAGGAGCGTCGGCTGAAGCAAACGAGGACCTACGCCACCCACACCGCGCTCGTCGCGGGCCTCTCTCATGGTGCGCCGTCTCCAGCTCCATCACAGTCGCGCCCACCTGCGCCTCTGATGACGTGAGAATACACGCTCGTTGGGAGACCCCAAGAGGAAGGTATAAAGAGTACAGCAGCAAGTTTCCCTCAGAAAGAAACCAAGGTTGATGACAGCTGATGTTGGCAGGGCGCACTACCAGGCTCAGCAGCAACATGGAATCTGCACACAAGACAACCAAGATACTTTGCCCCAACGAAACAGTGAGATTGTCAATCTCATCGGTTTTGCTAACACAAAGGATTAGATGTATAATGTGGAAAATATTACTTGTTTGTAGTGAATAAAAAGAAAACAGTGATGACAGTGAATGAAAGGAAAACAATGTTTGCAGTGGTTGTATTATCAGTGTAAAAGAATAGACCGGAGTCCATAGTTCACTAGTGGTGTCTCTCCATAAAAGATAGATAACATGCTGGGTAAACAAATTACAGCTGGGCAATTAGCAGATATAAAGGTTGCACCGTAGTGCATATGCATGACATGATAGTTACTATGTGATTCATGCGGGCATTACAACATAATTCATAGACCGTTATCCAACTGCATCTATGACTAATAATCCACCCTCAGAACATAATCCAATCAGACTTCGGGTATTAAGTTGCAAGCAACAGATTATTGCCTTAAGTAAAGTGCGTAATGTAAACAATGAAAACATTGTTGTTTTCTCCCTAATGGCAAAACACCCCCCCCCCCATCTTTCACGTTCATGTCACTTGAGCACAGATCAAAAGGAGACATGAACCCACTATCGAGCATAAATACTCCCTCTTAGAGTTACAAGCATCAACTTGGCCAGAGCATCTACTAGTAACGGGGAGCATGCAATATCATAAATAGCATATAAAATATAGATCTATAATCAAATTGACATAGCATTCAATATTCACCGGATCCCAGCAAACACAACATGTAGCATTACAAACAGATGATCTTGATCATGTTAGGCATCTCACAAGATCTAAACATGGTGGCATAAAGAGGAGAAGACAACCATCTAGCTACTGCTATGGACCCGTAGTCTAAGGATGAACTACCCACGCATCACTCCGGAGGCAGGCATGGTGATGTAGAGCCCTCCGGTGATGATTTCCCCTCCCGGCAGGGTGCCGGGGAGAGCTTCAGAAACCTTCCGATATAGGGTTGACGATGACAACGGCTACAGAACTTTTCGCGGATGGAGGCTCTGGTATTTAGGGTTAACCCGGGGAGGAGCTTATAAAAGCGAAAGGGTGACGTAGGTGGGCGCCCGAGGGGTCCACACCACATGGTGGCGCGGCCAGGGGCGCCACCCTATGGTGTGGTGGATCCAAGGCCCCCCTCCGGGTTTCCTCCGGACTCCGTGTACGTGATAGAATTCTAAGGTCCCGAGATTTTGTTTCGTCCAATTCCGAGA
This sequence comes from Alopecurus myosuroides, assembly GCA_028641055.1. Lineage (NCBI taxonomy): Eukaryota > Viridiplantae > Streptophyta > Magnoliopsida > Poales > Poaceae > Alopecurus > Alopecurus myosuroides. The sequence goes on from CM054062.1 coordinate 179,636,859, forward strand.
ATATTTCCAAAACAACTTTTCTGAAACAAAAAATAGCAGAAAACAGGAACTGGCGTTGTGTCATCTTGTTAATAGGTTAGTCCGAAGAAATCCATAAAAATGATGTAAAGTGTGTAGAAAACATGTAGCAATTGGCATGAAAACAACATGGAACATCAGAAATTATAGAGACGTTTGAGACGTATCAAGCATCACCAAGCTTAGTTCTACTCGTCCTCGAGTAGGTAAAACGATAAAAACAAAATAATTTCTGAGGTGACATGCTACCAGCATAATCTTGATCATCATATTTGTAAAAGCATTTGTAAGCTGAGATCATAGTTCTCTAAACATAGGCATGGTAGATATAATTCTAACAATGAAACTTAGCAACCATGTTGCAACATGAAAATTAACACAAATAAAAGATAATGCACTTTAAAGTTATATGTTTGTTTCGAGTATAAAGATAACATAGCAAAGTGGTATTCTGTTTGTCCTTAAAAGTGAGAGCAAAACATAAATGCTAGGACAGCTTCAAAGTTCAAGTGGTGACTAGAAACAAATAATTTGAGAACAAGTAATAATTTATCATGAATCAATCAATAATAATCTTTGGGACTGATGCGCATTATACTCAGTATGACAACTATGCTCTCTTAATTGTGCATAAAGTTAGAAGATGAAGACTCAATATAAAAGTAAAAGAAAGGCCCTTCGGAGAGTGAAGCAGGGATTAACTCATGTGCTAGAGCTTTTTATTTTATTGAAACAGAGGTATTGAAAATAGTTTTATAGAGAGGTGTATGTTTATGTCAATAAATGGAAAACAGACAATACAGTACGTCGCAAGCTAACTAGACTTTACAGGAGCGGCTCCCATTAAAGGATGTTCTTTCTACTGGGGTCAGTAGATCATCCCTCTTCTCTTTTGTTTACATAATTATGTTTTAACTGATAAATCAGGGGCAGGAGAGTGAAGAGAATTTATCGTAACCAAGTTTGGGGCTGGTCACTCCGTTGCCATCTCTTCTATCAATTTGGATAAGCAGATGTGCCACTAGTACATGTGTGTAAAGTCCAATCAACAAGTGAGATAAAGAACGTCTACCTGCGTCCTCATGAGCTAAAATAGGGACACAAAACAAGTATAATTTTGAAGGTTTTAAAGGTAGCACATGAGAAATTTACTTTGGAGTGGCGGTTAAATACCACATATAGGTAGGTATGGTGGACACATTTGGCAAACTTTGGTTTTTGGGAGTTGGATGCTCACGAGTAGAGCTCATACTCAGTACAGGTGGAGGCTAGCAAAGACTGGGAGCGACAATTAAGAGAGCAATAATGTCCATCATCATGCATAACAACAAAAACATTATTAATCAAAGCATAAATGGTATTACAAGTCAAAACTAAATGATCATAGAGGCTATAGGTGACTAGTTTGTAGTCATAACATGGTGTAAGCATGCGCCAAGTCAACCAAATAAAGCATTCAAAGGAGAATACCACAATATTATGCTTCGATGTGATAAAAACAACTCATGATTCTTTCAATGGCACATTAAGCACTCTCAGATATTTGAGACAATTCATGCTACATCAATAACTTCTAAGCATAGAATTAAAATAATATCCAACATGACATGATAAAGTCTACCCATAGTCTAAGCAAGCTTCTAATTGCACCATTATAAGCATGAAATATTTTACTGTTTTCCAACACCATCATTTTACTTAAAAAAACTCTCCATATGATATATCAATGAAACGAGAGAGTACTACTACTCTACAAGAACTAACAACTCTGAATAAGAGATGCATGAAAAACAGGAGCTAAAAAGGATTTGGAGCAGTTAGAAGAAAAACGAAGAATACGAGTATGAGAAATGAGGAATGTGAGTATTCATATGAAAAAGCGGAGCGTGTCTCTCTCCCACACAAGAATACTGGGTTCCAACTAATGTTATTGCAGCAAGAAAAATGAAAGAAAACAAAATAAAAACAAACAGACGCTCAAAGTAAAGTGCATATGATGTGACCGAATAAAAATATAGTTTCACTAGAAGTGACCTGATATGTTGTTGATGAAGAAGGGTATGCCTTGGGCATCACCAAGATTAGACGCTTGAGTCTTCTTATAATTTTCTGGGATGAACCACGAGGGAATCCCCAAGCTTTGGCTTTTCACTCTTCTTGATCACATTATATCACCCTCTTCTCTTGACCCTTGAAAACCTCCTTCACACTAAACTCAAAGTAATTCTCATTAGAGGGTCAGTGCACAATCAAAAATTCACATAGTCTCCCTTGACACATATTAATACTTTTTAAACATTATCTACATCCACTTATGTTTTTGGAGCAAAGAATCTGATGTAAAAGAGAGAATGTGATGTAAAAAGGCAGAATCTGTCAAAACCAGAACAGTCTGTAAAGACGATTTTTTTTCGAGACACTTATGTTACTCAGATCAGAAAACCCAGAACTAGAAAAAGTTACTTAAGTTGTTGAGGGTCATGCACAAAAAATTTCAGGTCGTTTTGATTTTTCTGTAAATTTATACGAATTGAACAGTGGACAGCAAAATTCTATTTCTACGCAGAAATCCAAATCTAGTACTAACTTTTCACTAGAGACTTCACCTGGCACAAAAAATACGAGAAAGTAAAGATACAAAGGAGTTGATACAGAAGTAAACAACACCTTGACTCAAAGAAAACAAAAGAAAACATTGCAGAAATACCCAAGAAGTGTTTTTCTTCAACGCCTTTGTGCTAGGCCTAGAAAACAAAAATCAAGTATTTTCAAGTGAAGAAGCATCCAAATCAATTATTTACTCTAAAACAAATCTTGTAGAAATTGGTACTTTAGGTACCCCTGAAGATGATTCAACATGTAAATCACTCTTAGTTTCACTAAAAGTTTTATCAATTTTAAGCACATTGTGGGGTTTTGGTTTAGACACCTTGGGCACATATATGAATTTTTGCTCTTCTCCCACAAATGATTTCTCCCTCTTAAATTTAAGACAAGAAAAAGTTGAACTCAAAGTTTCCATAGCCTCCTCTAGTTTACCTATCCTGATGTTTTGATTATCATGGATATTGCTAGCCTCTAAAACGTTGATTATTTCATTGATACTTATTATTAATTCAATAATTTTGCTAGCATTATCAAGGAAATTAGGCAAATTTTCTCCATAGAGTTCAGCTTTTTTATAACATCATCTAAAGTTATCTCAGTTTTAACAACTTTAGTAGGTTGTGTTCCTACTAAATTTTCAATTAAATTACATGCTTCCAAAGCAGGAGTTCCCAGAAAATTACCACATGTAAGAGTGTCTGCAACATACCTATACCAGCTAGTAATACCAACATAAAAATTCCTAAAAAGGATCAAGGTAGAATTTTTTTAGTACATCTATGATGGGCATCACTTATTCTATACCAAGAATCTTTCAAACTTTCTCCCCCATGTTGCTTAAAAGAACGAACCTCAACTTCACAAATACTCATTTTAGCAAGATTAAAAACATGATAAAAATAACAACTATAAAGAACTAATTTGTGTGTGTGTTTTTGATATAAAGAAGTAAACAGAACAAAATAAAATAAACTAAGAAAAACTAAAACAATATAAAGAGTTTGGAGGTGACAGACTCCCCTTGCATAAATCCTCTTCCTCCCCGGCAACGGCAACAGAAAAGAAGCTTGATGACGTGAGAACACATGCTCATTGGGAGACCCCAAGAGAAGGTATGAAGAGTACAGCAGCATGTTTTCCCTCAGAAAGAAACCAAGGTTTCATCAACCAGTAGGAGAAAGAAATCACTTCTGAAGGTTGATGACATCTGATGTTGGCAGGATGCACTACCAGGCTCAGCATCAACGTGGAATCTGCACACAACACAACCAAGATACTTTGCCCCAACGAAACAGCAAGGTTGTCAATCTCACCGGTTTTGCTAACACAAAGGATTAGATGTATAATGTGGAAAACAATACTTGTTTGCAGTGAATAAAAAGAAAACAGTGATGGCAGTGAATGAGAGGAAAACTATTTGAAGTGTTGTATTATCAGTGTAAAAGAATGGACTGGGGTCCATAGTTCACTAGTGGTGTCTCTCCATAAAAGATAGATAACATGATTGGTAAAAAAATTACAGTTGGGCAATTATAGATATAAAGGCTGCACCGTAGTGCATATGCATGACATGATGATTACTATGTGATTCATGCGTGCATTACAACATAATTCATAGACCGTTATCAACCTGCATCTACGACTAATAATCCACCCTCAGAACGTAATCCAATGAGACTTCCAGTATTAAGTTGCAAGCAACAGATTATTGCCTTACGTAAAGTGCGTAATGTAAACAATGAAAAGATTGTTGTTTTCTTCCTAATGGCAACATCACATCCCCCATCCATCACGGTTCTGTCACTCGAGCATAGATGAGAAGGAGGCATGAATCCACTATCGAGCATAAATACTCCCTCTTGGAGTTACAAGCATCAACTTGTCCCGAGCATCTACTAGTAACAGAGAGCATGCAAGATCGTAAATAACATAAAAATGAGAGATCTATAATCAACTTGACATAGCATTCAATATTAATCGGATCCCAGCAAACACAGCATGTAGTATTACAAACAGATTATCTTGATCATGTTAGGCTGCTCACAAGATCTAAAAATGGTGGCATAAAGAGGAGAAGACAACCATCTAGCTACTGCTATGGACCCGTAGTCCAAGGATGAACTACTCACGCATCACTCCGGAGGCAAGCATGGTGATGTAGAGCCCTCCGGTGATGATTTCCCTTCCCGTCAGGGTGCCGGGGAGAGCTTCAGAACCCTGCCGATCTAGGGTTGACGATGACGGCGGCTACAGAACTTTTCCTGGATGGAGGCTCTGGTATCTAAGGCTAACCCGAGGAGGATCTTATATAGGCGAAATGGCGATGTCGGTGGGTGCCCGAGGGGCCCACACCACCTGGTGGCGCGACCAAGGGGGGCCGGGCCACCCTACGGTGTGGTGGCCCTAGGGCCCCCTCCGGTTCTCCTCTGAACTCCGTGTATGTGACATAATTATAAGGTCCTGGGATTTTGTTTCGTCCAATTCCGAGAATATTTCCAGAACAACTTTTCTGAAACAAAAAACAGGAACTGGCGCTGTGGCATCTTGTTAATAGGTTAGTCCCAGGAAATCCATAAAAATGATGTAATGTGTGTAGAAAACATGTAGCAATTGGCATGAAAACAACATGGAACATCAGAAATTATACATACGTTTGAGACGTATCAACCTCCCGCCCCGGTCCCTGCACCGACGCCACAGCCGGGTCCGACCCACGACGGTGGCCCCGGTCATCGTCAGCGAGGTGGCGCCCCGCGCGACGGCACGCACACCGGCGCCCCTCCACCCCTGGCTATCCGCAGCCTACGCCACCATGGAGCAGTGGACACTATCCATGGACCGGTGTGGTCCACACCTACACCATGCCGGTGCCGCGCGCATCCTGTCCCGGCATCCTAGGCCCGCGCCCGAAGCCCCACCAGGCCTTCTTCGCCACGCCGCAGCCCGGTGCACCCTATTCCTACGGTGCGGCGCCCGACATGCCCATGATGTACTCACCGCCCTCGCCGGTCACCTACGACCCAACCCTGTTCACCGTGTTGCAGCAGGACCCACCCTCGGCTCCTACAGTGGTGGCGGCAACTGGTTCATGGACACTGGAGCATCCGCTCACATGGCTGCTCACCCGGGTAACCTATCTTTCGCCTCTCCCACCTCCACTTCATTTTGCATCACTGTCGGTAATGGCACCGGCCTCCCTATTTCCCATGTCGGTCATACACATTTTCCTTCTAACTCAAAACCATTGTCTCTCCATAACGTCATAGTCTCTCCACACCTCATTCACAATTTAGTCTCCGTTCGTAATTTTTCTCGTGATAATTCCATAACCGTCGAATTTGACGCATTTGGTTTTTCTGTTAAGGACGCCCGCACCAGGATGGTTCTCCACCGATGTGATAGTCACGGCGACCTGTACCCCGTTCAGCCGTCCCCCCTCACCGCTGGACCTCAGGCTCTCTCCGTCGGCGTCGATCTCTGGCATGCTCGTCTTGGTCATACTAATTCCACCACTCTGCGTCAAATAATGAGGGGTTTCTCTTTTTCATGTAATAAAATATAAGCTCACACTTGTGAAGCATGTCATCTGGGCAAACATGTTCGTCTCCCCTTTAGTGCTTCCGCTACAGTTGTGTCTTCTCCTTTTGAGTTAATTCATAGAGAATTATGGACATCTCCTATTCCTAATAATTCTGATTTCATGTATTATCTTGTTATTTTAGATTATTTCTCTCACTCTGTGTGGACTTGTCCCTTACACAAGAAATCTGATGTTGCGACTAGGGGTGGATATCAAGCCAGCTCGACTCAACTCGACTCGACTTGTAAATACTCGTTAGTGAACGAGTTTGATCGACTCAACTCGTTATTGTAACGAGCGAAAAACAATAGCTTGGCTCGACTCAATAAGTAATCGAGTTGGCTCGATAATCTTGATAAGCTCATTAAGAAACCAAACAACATAACAAATTTATCGTGGGGAAAGAGTATAAGAAGGGTGAATCATAGTTGATGCATCTTCAAATAGATTTTGCACATTATGACGTGAATAGTAATATATTTTGGTCCTAAAAGTCTTTGTTTTTATTTAGTATTGAATAACATGTAAACTAGAATATCAATGTAAGGACATTAACAAGCTTATCGAGTATTTGCAACTAAACTTGTTAAACTCGACTTCTTAACGATCCAAAAAATCTAACTCGGCTCGGCTCATTAGTGTCTGAGTTCAAGACGATTTGAGACGAGTTATCGAGTACTCCTTAAACTCATGAGTTTCGAGTTTTATTACACCCCTAGTTGAGACCACCCTTGTTTATTTTTATTCTTACGTCGCCACACAATTTGGTCGCCCTATTCATGCTCTTCAAACTGATAACGGGAAAGAGTTCGATAACCTCGCCATCATCACACTTCTCACCACTCACGGCACCATCTTTCGCCCTACATGTCTATACACCTCACAGCAAAACATCCGGGCCGAATGTGTCCTTCGCACTTTCAACGACTGCACCCGCACCCTTCTGTTCCACGCGCATATACCACCTTAGTTCTGGTCCGACGCTCTTTCCACCGCCACCCTCCTCATTAATCTTCGCCCCTATCGCACCCGATGGAGCTATTCTCCTCATCATCTCCTTTGCGTCTCTCCTCCTTCCTATGATGACCTCCACATTTTTGGCTGTTGTTGTTACCCTAGCATCGCCGCCACCGCTCCCCCCGGTCTTTGCCTTGTGCCTTTCTGGGTTACCCGACTAACACTAAAGGCTACCGCTGCTACGATCTCGTGTCTCACTGAGTCATCACCTCACGGCATGTGTACTTTGATGAGCAATGTTTTCCTTTTGCTACACAGGGATCGATGGAGCAGGTGGCGCCTACACCTCCGACTGCGGCCGGCCCTCCCCGCGCCACGCGACTCTTCCCCTAGCCGCGCCTGGCTCGGCCTCGCTGCCCTCTACGGCTCCCAACCCATCGCCGTCCGCCGCATCGACACCGACCACATCGACCGGGTCGCCGCCCTCGTCGGCCTCACCGACCGCATCAGTCGGGTCGTCGTCCTCTTCGGCCTCTGCACCGACCACGACGCCCTCGCCCTCGGCGTCACCCTCGAGCTCAGCCTCGGGCGGTACACCTCCCGTGGGTCCCCACACCCGCTCGCGTGGGTATCTTCCGCCCGAACCCGCGCTACACCAGCATAGATTACGCCTGCACGGCAACCACCTCCGCTTCATCGCCTTCGCCGCTGCCCACGTCCGGCCGGGCAGCCCTTCGCGACCCACTGTGGTTAGTGATACATCCATTTTGCATCACTATTTTATGTCAGAATTTACTGTTATTCATCGATATATTTCATATAATGATGCACTACTTATGTTATTTCATCTATTTTGCATGTTTTACCGTTATTGGAGAATAATTCATCGGGACCAGAAATCAGCTGGAAAAAGCACCGTCAAGATACCCTATTTCTGAAGACCAGAAGAAGAAGGGGGACATCGGAGGAGTCTTAGGATGCAAGATGATGGAGCCAGCCAGGAGGGGAGCCAGAGGGGGCCACTAGGGGCCCACACCACATGGTGGCGCGCCCCCTTCCCTTGGTCGTGCCGCCATGTGGTGTGGCCACCCAGGCCCACCACTGGCAGTCCCCTCTCGCATACTTCATCCCCAAGGAACCCTAAGACCTGGAGAACCATCGAGAAAATATTCCACCGCCTCCTCGGGGCGGAAAACAACAGAGAGAGAGAAAAGCTCTCCGGCAGGGAGAAAACTGCCGAGGAAATTCCTCCCCAGAGAGGGGAAATCATCGCCATCGTCACCGTCATCGCACCGGGCATCATCAAGATCATCATCGTCGTCATCATCATCACCGACACCATCATCCTAAGCCTCCACCTCCGTCCCGCTGTACAATTAGGGTTCTATATTGTTGTTTTCCACTAGATCTCTCTACCAGTGTGGATTACTTGTTAGTAGTTGATGCTTACGAGATTTATCGATGTTTGCACTTTATGACCAGATTGTTATTTATCATTATATCACCTTTGATTATGATCCATATGATGTCTTGTGAGTAGTTCGTTTAGTTTTTGAGGACATGGGAGAAGTCAAGATGTTAGTAGTGGAATTATGTTGAAGTAATATCTAATGGTTTAATATTTAAGTTGTGGTGCTATTCATCTAGTGGTGTCATGTGAACATCGACTACATGACACTTCACCTTTATGGTCCTAGAGGGATGCATTGTTTATTTGGCTACTAATTGTGGGGTTGTCGGAGTGACAGAAACATAAACCCCCATTAGGAAACCGATGCACGAGGGAGTGTAGGATCCCAGAGTTTAAGGTTGTGGTTAGATTTTTGTTAATTACTTCTTGTAGTTGCGGATGCTTGCGAGGGGTTTAATCACAAGTATGTATTAGTCCTAGTTTGGCGGTGCATTAGCATAGGTTCACCCACACAACACCTATCAAAACAATAAATATTAATCAACTGTATGAAACGAAAGCACTTGACGAAATCTCCATGTGTCCTTGAGAATGTGTGGTCATCATAAGTAAACCAACCGGATTTTCCTTTGCTCTAAAAAGGATTAGGCCACTTGCTGCAATTATTATTACTGTCTTTTATTTACTCGCACTTTATTTATACGCTATATCAAAAACCACCAAAAACCTGTCTGCTATTGTTTACAGTGAATCCTCTATCCAAACCTTCTTGTCAACACCTTCTGCTCCTCGTTGGGTTCGACACTCTTATTTATCGAAAGTACTATGATACACCCCCTATACTTGTGGGTCATCAATACTATTTTCTGGCGCCGTTGCCGGGGAGTGACGCGCTATTGGTAAGTGGAATTGGTAAGAGAAACTTTTACTGTGAGTGTTATTTTTATTTATGTATGCTGCTTTTATTATGGAGAGATCTCCATTTGGTTCCCAATTTAGGAGTATTGCTACTACTGCTAATGTAGTAAATGACCTGTTGTTTTCTTAATTGGATCCTTTTAAAATACCTATAAAATTTGTTGAACGTGTTATGGATAACTACTATTTTGGAGATGGAACTGTCCATCCCTGTGATCATTAACTCTTTACATATAAATTATGCGAGTTATTCAGGTGTGCAGGCATTACAATGGACCGAGTTAAGAGGAAATTATTCTCTTTATCATTGAAAGGCAAGGCTGCGGAATGGTTTAAAATGCTGAAGAATGGCCGATCTATTGGATGGGAGGAAATTGTACCTCTCTTTTATTCTAGATTCTATCCTCCCAGTGAGATTCATAAAGATCAGAATCAAATATATAATTTGTGGCCTCATGATGGAGAGATTATTGCCCAAGCTTGGGGGAGATTGAATTTATTAATGCTCAAATGTCCCATTCATGAGCTCCCTAGTAATATTCGTATTAATAATTTCTATCTAAGGTTTTCTCTTCATGATAAGGATTTATTGGATGTTTCTTGTTCTGGATCGTTTACACGTATGAAAGGAGAAGCTAAATCGGATCTTCTTGACCGTATTCAAGAAAATACTGAAGGATGGGAGAATGACAAAGGTAGAAAGTCAGGTATAAATTATGATTATTAATGCATTAAATCTTTTATGGGAACCGATGATTTTTTTAATGTTAGTGTTGTTTTTGGTCTTGACTCTCAAATATTTGCAAACCGTTTTAAGGCCTTTGCCTTATATTTTTATATTCCCAACAAGGAGTGGAACAAGTACCATGCACCTTATAAAGATGCTGTTAATTGTGTTGATGCTAGAAATATAGAAGTTCATACTGTTAATGATGTTGTGCCTGAACCTTATATTGATAAAATGCATTTCCCTCCCAAGGTAAAGGAATATTCTATTATAGCTAGTGTGGTTAAAAAAAGTACAAAGAAATTTATAGAACCTGATGAACAAATAACTGTTGAACCTACAATAGCAATAGTAAAAGACCTAGTCTCTGAAAATGTAGAAGATGGACACATTATCTTCTGTGAAGATGCTTCTAATATTGTTTCACATCCTAGTAGATCTAGGAAAACTAGTGTTTCTGTGCTTTCTGTTAGGATAGGTGATCATTGCTATTATGGTTTATGTGATATTGGTGCAAGTTCAAGTGCTATTCCTTATGATCTTTATAGAGAAATCATGCATGAAATTGGTTCTTGTGAACTTGAAGATGTTGATGTGGTTATTCAGCTTGCTAATAGACAAACTATCTAACCAATCGGTATTGTTAGAGATGTAGAAGTTCTATATGGTAAGACTAAATATATTGCTGATTTTCTATTACTTGTTTTAGCCGCTAGTAAAACTTGTCCTATCATTTTTGGTAGACGTTTCTTGAACACTTCTGGTGCTGTTATAGATTGTAAGACGGAGAAAATATTGAATAAATTTGATGGAAAATCTTATGAGTTTAATTTTTCTAAATTTGCTAGAGCTCCTTATGAATCTGAATTGCCTAATTAAGATTTTAGAGTTGAACAGCTTGCCTCTGTTGCTCTTGCCCCTAACAATGCTTTGCAGCAATACATGGAGGACCACGAAAGTGAGGTTTTTATGGAAGAAAGAAATGAGATTGACGATATTCCTCTTTGTCAACCAGCGATGCTGAAACACAATTTACCTGTGGAAGACTTGGGTACCACATTACCACCCAAGGAGGATCCTATTTTTGATTAAAAACCTTTAATGATGATCTTAAATATGCTTATATTGATGATAAGAAGACATATCATGTTATTATTAGTTCTAAACTTTCAGGTAAAGAAGAGGAAAGTTTACTGGAAATATTGAAGAAATGTCGTGGAGCTATTGGATATACTGTCGGGGGGTTACCCCCGAGTAGGGGTAAGGCAAGTGCTAAAAGAAAGATCAGAAGAGCAGTTTTGACCAAGTTGGCTGGCTACCCGGTACCCGCTACCCGGTGGACAGCTATTCGGCCGTACCTACCAATGGCCAGGAGGAAGAATCAAGGAAGTTGTATTCTTCCGAGTAGAGGAAGTGGTCCGGGTAGGGGGATTGGATTCCTACTCGGACCAGAAGTCAATGGAGCCGTTCTGACACAGGATCCCGCGTATCCTGTGTCCGTACGGCGTGCGGTTCAACTTACGGGGTGCATGATTATCCGCACCACGGCGTGGCTACAGTGCGGTAGGCGCCTGTCTAGTCCTGTCACTGACAGAGGGGACAGGACAAGGCTAGGGGCCTACCCTATCTCACTGACAAGGGTGGACAGGTCCCATCTCCGAACGGCGCAACGACTTACGGGGCGAGTGTCAGCGGGAACCCGGAGGCGTGCGCGGTTCTGCAGGGCTCCTGTCACATCCCGTTGTACTTTATACTTGTTTTCTATTCGGCTGGGCACCAGTATATAAGGTGCCCTACCTCCTCCTGTGCGAGGGTCGACTCACTCGTTGGGAACACTTAGGGAGAACTAGAAAGAGCAAGAGTGGCTACTCGGCTGAAGGCCTGATTGTACTGTGGCTACTCGGTAACACACATATAAAGAGAGAGGCAGGAGTAGGGGTGTTACCTCCACACGAGGGCCCTGAACCTGGGTAAGATCTTGGTGTTTGCATCGTGTGTGATCTACCCCACGCGGCTACTCGCCGTGTGATCCCTCCCGAGCACCTCCAGCGTCCATCGGCCCCAACTTTAGCCATCCCATGGCATCTGCCGTGATACCACCACGACAGTTGGCGCCCACCGTGGGGCAGACAGAGGCGCTGACTGGAGTCCATGTTCGGACGGGATTCGTTTCTGCTACTGGGGAGCGCGTGGTCTGTGGCCTTGTCCACAGATTCGGCTCCTTCGACTTCGTCACCGACAACGCCGGAGATTTCGGCGGGACGCCCCTGCCGGCAGGAGGCTCGGTGCTCTCCTTCGGCTCGCACCTCGTTTACGTCGCCACCGCCATCGTCCGCGAGTTCCCGGAGGAGGTGCTGATCGCGGAAGATCCTCCTGCTGTGATCGCTGCCCGCGGAAGGCCGATTGGCCGCTCTGCGGACAGCGTGGAAGTGATGGTGGTCGGCCTGGCTGCCGATGCCGGGAAGGGCGCGGCTGCTGCCGCGGGCGTCATCGAGGATCTTGCTAGCTCGAGTGCTGTCGGGAAGACCCACAAGCCGTACGAGAAGGACTGCAACATCCCTCTCTCCACTACACCAACGATACCGGCATCCGCCGTGCGGATAGGCATGCCGCCTCCCACCGAGCTTGAGCTCTTGACCATGAGGGCGCAGCTCGACCGACAGCGTCAGGAGTTGCTCTCCGAGCAGCTGGAGCTGGAAAAGGTTAGGCTTGAGCTTAGCCTAGATCAGAACGAGTACAACAAGGCCCATGGCTTTACTCCTGTTGTTAGGAAGCATAGCAAGGTAGGCGCTACTCGTCGCAACCTAGACGCCGATTTGGCAGTAGTAGATGTGGCTCCTAGTCAAACCACTAGCCAAAACACTGCTACCAGGCCCAGATACAGCACCCCCGCCAAAACCCTTAGAGATGCAGAGGCTGTAGCCGCAGAGTTGCCAAACCTAGCTGGCGACGCGCGCGCTAGGCAGCAGGAGAGGCTCAATGAGCTGGTGCTAGAGGCTGCTAGGCAGAATGAGGAGTTCCGGAAAGCCAATCCGGGTCCTGACGCTTCTCAGATTGTGCACTTGCGTGCTGCGAGGTCCCATGACCAAGCGTCATCCCCGCATCCCAGTCGCGAGAGGGACCAGAGTGTGCACTCTGGGAAAGGTAGAGAGATGCAGGTGTACGACCCGGTTCTCGCCGCGAAACAGCGCGATGTGCCGCGAGAATCCAGTCAGAAACACACTACTGCAGGAGGAGGCTATCAAGCCCATAAAGCTCAGAGCAAGGGGCAGAGCGGAGACAACGCGGGGCCTTCTCGGCGTCCTGCTGCTCAGCCTACTCGGCAGAGGACGCAGCAGCCTGCTGCAGCACAGCCGCGTGCGGCTGCACCAGCAGCCAACCATGTGGTGCAACCCGCTATCGTGCAGGAGAACAGATATGATGATGGCTACTCGGCGATGGGGCTAGCCGGTTATGCTGACCCCAGGAATGTTGCTGATCGCCTTGGTGAACGCATGTTGGAGCCTAGTGATGCCAGGTTCAAGCTGGATAGGATCAATCTGTCCGCGCAACTCGAGAACAAGGGGCCGCCTGGCCCAGAATGCTTTGGCGCTCGTATCATGAACGAGCCTTTCGTGAACCACTTCCAGCTGGCCAGGGGTACCAAGTGCTACAATGGCAGCACCAAGCCAGAAGACTGGTTGAGTGACTACGTCACGGCCGTGCACATTGCAGGCGGGAACCGGAGATGGGCTGTGCGGTATGTTCCGCAAATGCTTGAGGGTCCAGCTCGGGCGTGGCTCAACAACCTGCCCAGGGACAGTATCAATTGCTGGCTGGACTTCTCGGAGGCCTTCATCAACAACTTCACCAGCACGTACAAGAGGCCGAATAGACCGCAGCAGTTGTCCGCTTGCAAGCAGCGGGAAGACGAGACCGACCGCGAGTATCTTACTCGGTGGAGCACCTTGAGGAACACCTGTGAAGGTGTGAATGAGGCCCAGGCCATTACTTGGTTTGCGCAGGGCTGCAGGCATGGCAGCATGTTGTGGCAGAAGCTGCAGCGCGAGATGCCGAGTACACTCATGGAGACTATCAAGATGGCTGACATGTATGCACTCGACGACCCAACTCAGCCTCTGATGGACTCCCCTGAGCCGAGAAGGAACTACAACAACAAAAGCAACAAGCGCAATGATTTCCGCAACAAGCGCAGGGGTGACCAGATTGATACTCGGTATGATCCTGAGGAGGTGAATGATGTGACCACGGGTGCTGGGAGTAGCCAGAGGCAAAAAACTGCTAGAGCCCAGTACGGGCAAAACCAGAATCAGGGCCAAGGCATCAAGAAACCGTACAATGCTTCCCAGCAGGGTAGCGGCAACTCGGGTCCTGCCCCAAACTTCATCTTCACGGAGATGAAGGATGGTCCGTGCAGCTTCCACACTCGGCATCCGGCCAGGCCTGCCAACCACACTACTCGGCAATGCAGCTGGTGGGAATAGATCAAGAACGAGGGCCTGCCTTCTCCTCCTCCTCTGCCAGCTGCGAATGCCATTGTGCAGCCAGCTCGGGCACCTGCTCCCAGGCCGGCCGCGTTCCCGAGAAGAGAGAATGTCAACCAGGTGGCTTTAGGAGCCAACCGCAACTGCAACAACGACCGCTACCGCTACAACAACAACGACCGCAACCGTAACTTCTACACCCGCAACAACAATAGAGGCAACAACAAGAACAAGAACAACAACAACAACAACCAAGGTAACAACAACAACGACAACAATGGTGGTGGAGACCGCAACCAGTACCAGGAGCACCACGAGAGCTACATGATCTTCGTCACCGAGCCAGTCGACAAGCAGTCGCAGCACAGGCGTGCGATGGAGGTAAACGCCGTCGTCCCAGTAGTGCCTAACTATCTGCGCTGGTGCGACCAGGAGGTGACTTGGTCCAAGGCTGATCACCCCAAGGTGATGCCCAACCAGGGTAGCCGAGAAGAACGTCTGTTTCAGTAAGGTGCTGATTGATAACGGCAGCAGCATCAACATCATGTATCTGGATACATTGAAGAAGCTCGGCCTTGCCGAGAACATGCTGCTGCCCAGCAAGACCACATTCCATGGAATTGTGCCGGGGGTATCTTGTGCTCCAATCGGCCGCATCTGGATGGATGTCCTAATCGGCACCAGGGAGAACTGCCGCACCGAGTACGTCCGGTTCGAGGTGGTCGATCTTCAGAGCCCCTACCACGCCCTTCTCGGTAGGCCTGCACTCACCAAGTTCGTGGCTTCTACCCATGCTGCCTATCTGAAGATGAAGATCCCTGGTCCCAACGGAGTCATCACCATCTCGGGTGATTACAAGAGGTCTTTGGAGTGTGCTTCTGCTGGTTCCCAGCTAGCGGAATCCATGGTCATTGCTGCCGAGAAAGAAAAAGATGTATGAGGTGGTGGCGATGGCGCAAGCAGCGCAGGGTGGTGCGCCCGGCATGCAGAGTTCCCAGTACGGGACTGCATTCCAGGCGTCCCAGGAGACAAAGAAAGTCCAGGTTGATCCTGAGTTCCCAGACCGTGTTGCCATCATTGGCGCCGGGTTGGGAGAGAAATAGGAAAGCGGGCTCATCCACTTCCTCCGTGAGAATCGGGACGTGTTCGCCTGGTCCAATGAGGATCTGCCAGGTGTCCCGAGGGAGTTGGTTGAGCACTCGCTACATGTGCGGCATGATGCCAAGCCAGTGAAGCAGGCGATGCACCGCTTTGGCGATGAGAGAAGGAAGGCCATTGGTGACCAGATCACCAAGTTGCTGATAAGCAACTTCATCATGGAGGTTTTGCATCCGGACTGGCTAGCCAACCCGGTGATGGTTGAGAAGAAGAAGGAGGACCCCAAGGCGGATACCGCATGGCGCATGTGCATGGACTACACCGACCTGAACAAGGCCTGCCCCAAAGATCCCTTTCCGCTACCCCGCATAGATCAGGTGATCGATTCCACTGCTGGTTGTGAGCTTTTGTCTTTCATAGATGCCTACTCTGGTTTTCATCAGATAGCTCTCAACCCGACTGATCAAATAAAGACTGCTTTCATTACCCCGTACGGGGCTTATTGCTATCGTGTCATGTGCTTTGGGTTGCGGAATGCGGGGGCTACCTATCAGAGATGCATGCAGAAAATGCTTGCATGATCAAATTGGAAAAAATGTGCAGGTGTACGTAGATGACATTGTCATCAAAACGAATAAAACACATACTCTGCTTAGTGACATTGAGGAAACATTTTCCAACTTGCGCAAGTACAAGATAAAGCTGAATCCGACTAAATGCACCTTTGCCGTCCCGGCTGGCAAGCTACTCGGCTTCTTGGTATCCAGTCGGGGCATTGAGGCCAATCCTTCAAAGATAAAAGCTATTGAGAGCATGTCTTTGCCGAGATCCCTGAAGGATGTGCAAAATTCACTGGTTGCTTGGCTTCTCTGAGCCGCTTCCTGGGCAGAATGGGCGAGAAGGCCTTGCCTCTGTATCAGTTGATGAAGAAAAATGACAAGTTCGTCTGGACACCACAAGCTGATGTGGCATTCAAGGAGCTGAAGGACATGCTGGGTAGCGCTCCAATCTTGGCTAGCCCGCTATCCAAAGAGCCAATGCTGCTGTACATTGCTGCAACTAACCGAGTGGTCAGTGTGGTTATTGTGGTGGAAAGAGAAGAAGAAGGCAAGACTGTGCAGCGACCTGTATACTATCTAAGTGAGGTACTGTCCAGTTCTAAGCAAAACTACCCGCATTACCAGAAGATGACTTACGGCGTGTACCTGGGCGCCAAGAAGCTGAAGCACTATTTGCAAGAGCATCCCATCACTGTGGTGAGTTCCGCTCCCATCTCGGACATCGTGGGCAACAAGGAAGCAAGTGGCAGAGTAGCCAAGTGGGCGATTGAGCTGGCCGCGTACGCTCCTGCGTATGCGAGAAGAGAAGCCATCAAGTCTCAAATTCTTGCGGATTTTCTGGTGGGTTGGGCTGAGGTGCAGTATGAGCCTCCTACTCCGGTAGCCAACTACTGGAAGATGCATTTTGATGGCTCCAAGGTGAAGGAAGGCTTGGGTGCTGGCGTGGTGCTCACGTCACCCAAGCGAGATCAACTCAAGTACATGCTGCAAATCCACTTCAAGGCATCCAACAATGTAGCAGAGTACGAGGCAGTAGTGCACGGCTTGAAGGTGGCCAAGGAGGTTGGCGTGCAGCGCATCATATGCTATGGTGACTCGGATCTAGTTGTGCAGCAAGTATCAGGCACTTGGGGTGCTCTGGATTCCAACATGGTTTCATATCGGTTCCTAGTGCAAACCATGACTGGATTCTTTGAAGGATGCGAGTTCCAACACATACACCGAGCAGAGAATGAGGCAGCTGATGAGCTGTCCAAGTTGGGGTCTTCTCGGCAATACATCCCGGCTAGGGTTGCCTTGGAGCATTTGAGGAAGCCATCTATCAAGCCATCCCCCAACTCGGAATCCATCTTTGTTCCTTCTCTGCCTGGTGAAGAAGCTGTCCCAATGGAGATTGACTGGGAGGCTGCAAAAGAGAACCCGGGGACTGCCGTCTCCATCCCGGGGACTGGCGCCTGCAACCCGGGGACTGTCCCTTCTTACTCGGGGACTGCCCCTCCTAACTCGGGGACTACCGCATTCATTGAGGGAGTTCTCGCTGCATGCACGAGATCTCGGGGACTCGTCCCCGCCCCAGAAGAAGAAGAAGAAGTGGTGGCTGATCCAATGGAAGTGGACGAACCAGTGTTTCCCATCCGGGAGACACCGAGTTGGGCTCTGCCCATATTATCCTTTCTAAAAGACGGTACCTTGCCGAGTGATGAGATTACCTCGAGGCAAATTCAGAGAAGATCCAAGGGCTATACAATATTGAGAGATGTGCTGCATAGAAGAAGTCCTACTGGTGTGCTGCAGCGCTGTGTAGAGCCAGAAGAGGGAGAAGAAATATTGGTGGAGATACACCAAGGAGAATGCGGGCATCACGCCTCTTCTCGGGCTCTGGTCAACAATGCTTTTCGGCATGGTTTCTTTTGGCTCACTGCCTTGAAGCAAGCTGAAGATATCGTGAGAAAGTGCAATGGCTGCCAAAGGTTTGCAAGTAAGATTCATATGCCAGCTTCCGAGTTAAAGACCATTCCCATTACTTGGCCATTTGTTGTTTGGTGCTTGGATATGGTGGGTCCTTTCAAGCCGGCTAGAGGCAACATGACTCACATCTTGGTCATGGTTGACAAATTCACAAAGTGGATCGAGGTGAAACCTATTCGGAAGTGTGATGGAGCCACTGCTGTGAGTTTTCTGAAGGATGTGATCCTGAGGTATGGCTACCCACATAGCATTATCACGGATAATGGCACAAACTTTGCTGAAGGCAGGTTTGCGAGGTTCTGCAGAGATAAGCGCATTCGGCTAGATGTTGCATCTGTTGCGCATCCCGCCTCCAACGGGCAAGTGGAGAGAGCAAATGGCATGGTGCTATCTGGCATAAAGCCAAGGCTGATTGAGCCGCTGCTGAAAATACCTGGGTGTTGGCTAGACGAGTTGCCAGCGGTATTGTGGAGTCTAAGGACTACCCCTAACCGGTCAACTGGCTACACGCCATTCTTTCTGGTTTATGGAGCTGAGGTCGTGTTGCCCACTGACCTAGAGCATGACTCGCCCCGTGTAACGCTCTACACGGAGGCAGAGGCTAGAAAAGCTCGAGAAAATGATGTTGACCTGCTAGAAGAAGCAAGAGAGCTAACTCTGTCACGTTCAGCTGTTTACCAGCAAAACTTGAGGCGTTATCACAGCCGGAAAGTGAACCCAAGGGTTTTCCGAGAAGGAGACATGGTGCTTAGGCTCGTGCAGCGCACAGCCGGGATGCACAAGCTATCTCCTCCGTGGGAAGGGCCGTTCATTGTGAGCAAGGCTCTACACAATGATGCCTATTACCTTGTTGACGCACAGCCATCCCAGAAGAACATGCCGGATAGAGCAGGAGAAGAGTCCAAGCGCCCTTGGAATGTAGCTCTACTCCGCCGTTTTCATTCGTGAGCAAACTATGTATGTACTCTCTTATCCGAGTTAAATCTTCTGTTCGACAATCTGAAATTGAACTCGGGGACTGCCCTCATCCAAGCTGTTCCTTGTGTTTACTCTTCTTTACTTTGTCTATTCGGTTGAACCACTTAGAATTTCAAAAGCATACAAAGTAGTGTGTTTAAACTCACCGGACACTCTGCGACTCTGCTGCTGTCCGCAACCCGGCTTCATGGCAAGCCAGAGAACAAGCCAAAGAGTCAATGAACACATGAAAAATTGCAAAGGAAAGGAAGCGTGTGGCAACCGAGTAGAGTGTTTTTTGCTATTTTTTCTTTCCGTCTAAATGGTGGGCATCGTTACTATGAATTTTTCTAAGTGGCTAAGTATTTGAAACTCCTACTTTGAACTCTTGTGACTCGACTACCAACAAAGCAACAAGTTGCAGGTAAGAGCTGAGATAAAAAAGGAAAGAGCGGATAAAAAATGCAACTCGGGGACTTGCATGTTAACGCAACCCGGCATTGAGCCAGAGTTGCTAAGAACTTTAACTAAAATAAAATGGAGTAGCAACAAGAAACTTAGTTGTTTGATACATGTGCACCCGACATCCCGGGGATCTGATGAAAAGTTAAGATAAGTGTTTCAGGCGGCAGCAGTGTCGGCAGTGGCAGTGTTATCCGCTTCAGTCTTCTCAGCATCGGCGCTCTCGGCATCAACTTCTGTGTTGGCATTGCCGGCTTGCTCGGAGGTTGCCGTGGCGACGGAGATGAGATCCGCAGCCGAGGCGTGAGATCCAGCACGCGAGGGGGTCATCGCGGCGGAATCCTTCTTCCTTCAACTCGGCGAGGCGCGACTCGAGTTGAACAAGATCTTTGATCTTGTTCTTCGGATTGTAGCCCCAGTTCTGCTGGGTTGGCCTCGCATTCTTCCACCTAGGGAGCCCTATCCGGTCCTGGATTGGCTTTCCTGCTTCGGTGGGTACGTTCTTGACGTAGAGGAAGGAGCGCTTCCACTTGCGCACCGTCTCCAACCCCTTGACGCGCGGGTGGCTACCCGTGGAGCGCTGGAGCATCATGGCGCTCCCCGTCATCGTTATCGCGCGAGCGCTCTCTGTGCTCCCCGGGTTGGGGATGCTTTGCTTCCGGAAGAAGAAGTAGCGCTCCCAACTATGGATAGTTGGGTACACGCCGAGGAACGCCTCGCAGACCACGGCGTGGAAGGCGAGCATCACCATGGAGTTGGGGGGGAGATGGTGCGACTGCAACCCGAAGTTGGAGAGGAATTCCTTGAAGAAGTCGGAGACGGGGAGGCCGAATCTGCGCTTGAAGTGCGCGAGGAAGACGACGAACTCGTCCTTCTCCGGCGTGGGGACGATCTCGTTGTCCGGCTGCCTGCACTGCACGCCGGGAGGGACACGGCGGGTATTGACTAGCCATTGGTAGTCCTCCGCCGTGACATCGGAGCCCTCCCATCCGGTGCGGGCGGCTGCATCATCCTCTCCGCGAGCCATGGAAGCGAGAAGATTGGTGGGAGATTGGAGTTTGGATTGGATGAGTTTCTCTCGGTTTCTTTCCGGCGGCGGCGTAGCAAGCGGTTGCGTAGGCAGAGCGCTCGGTGGCGGCGGAGAAACGAAGAGGCAGGGGATTGAAGTGAGCAGGAAAGAAAAGAAGAGGGAATCGAGGGGGTATTTATCTCTCCCCTCGAGTTGCCATTACCAGCGGAGTTAGTGGGATCAATCCTGCAGAGAGATCGTGCGACGTGGGAAGCGAACCGGTTAGAAACGCACACAGCGCATATTGCACGCGTAACGGGCGCAGTTAATCCCACGTCGAGATCGTGGGCGATTTACTGCGGTTGAAGTGACATAACATGCTGGAGGGCCCTGTTCGCAGTTACTGGCGCGTGGCCTGCAGTATCCCAGGCACCGAGGCGTCGGAGTGACAGGGGTGTGACACGTGCCCCGTCGCGACACGCAGAGGTGGATTCGCACTATGTGGGCAGGATTGTGTTTCGAAGATTTCGCTAAGTCTTTTTACTCGGCGTCAGAGAATAGAAACAGTGCTACTCGGAGAAGAAGAGATTCAAGCCAAAGATAAGGGCGGCTCGGAGGTGCTACTCGGCATCTTACAGTTCAAAGACAAGATTTGTTTTTTAAGCTGGAAGGGCCCAGTGAACAAGTTCGCAGGACTCTACCAGTTTCGGGGACTAATGTCGGGGGGTTACCCCCGAGTAGGGGTAAGGCAAGTGCTAAAAGCAAGATCAGAAGAGCAGTTTTGACCAAGTTGGCTGGCTACCCGGTACCCGCTACCCGGTGGACAGCTATTCGGCCGTACCTACCAATGGCCAGGAGGAAGAATCAAGGAAGTTGTATTCTTCTGAGTAGAGGAAGTGGTCCGGGTAGGGGGATTGGATTCCTACTCGGACCAGAAGTCAATGGAGCCGTTCTGACACAGGATCCCGCGTATCCTGTGTCTGTACGACGTGCGGTTCAACTTACGGGGTGCGTGATTATCCGCACCACGGCGTGGCTACAGTGCGGTAGGCGTCTGTCTAGTCCTGTCACTGACAGAGGGGACAAGACAAGGCTAGGGGCCTACCCTATCTCACTGACAAGGGTGGACATGTCCCATCTCCGAACGGCGCAACGACTTACGGGGCGAGTGTCAGCGGAAACCCGGAGGCGTGCGCGGTTCTGCAGGGCTCCTGTCACATCCCGTTGTACTTTATACTTGTTTTCTATTCGGCTGGGCACCAGTATATAAGGTGCCCTGCCTCCTCCTGTGCGAGGGTCGACTCACTCATTGGGAAAACTTAGGGAGAACTAGAAAGAGCAAGAGTGGCTACTCGGCTGAAGGCCTGATTGTACTGTGGCTACTCGGTAACACACATATAAAGAGAGAGGCAGGAGTAGGGGTGTTACCTCCACCCGAGGGCCCTGAACCTGGGTAAGATCTTGGTGTTTGCTTTCTTGATGGTTATTCTATGTTTTCTCAAATTGCTGTTAGGAAACAAGATCAAGAAAAAACAACTTTTACTTGTCCGTATGGAACTTATGCTTATAGGCATATGCCTTTTGGCTTGTGTAATGCTCCTACTACGTTTCAAAGATGCATGTGTGCTATTTTTCATGTTTTTGTGAACAAATTGTGGAAGTATTCATGGACGATTTCTCCGTCTATGGGACTTCTTTTGATATCTGCTTGCACAATCTTGGTAAAGTTTTGCAGAGGTGTGAGGAAACTAATCTTATTCTTAATTGGGATAAATGCCACTTTATGGTTAATGAAGGAATTGTTATTGGACATAAAATTTCTGAAAGAGGTATTGAAGTTACAGAGCTAAAGTGGAAGCAATTGAGAAAATTCCATGTCCCAGGGATGTTAAAGGTATTCATAGTGTTCTGGGTCATGCTGGTTTCTATAGGAGGGTTATTAAAGATTTCTCTAAAATATCAAAGCCTCTTACTAATCTTCTCCAAAAAGATGCACCCTTTGTTTTTGATGATGATTGCAAGGAAGCTTTTAAAAATCTAAAGAAGGCTTTAACTACTGCTTCTATTGTTCAACCACTTGATTGGAATTTTCCCTTTGAAATTATGTGTGATGGTAGTGATTTTGCTGTAGGTGTTGTTCTTGGACATCGAATAGATAAGAAGTTGAATGTTATTTATTATGCTAGTAAGACGCTTGATGCTGCTCAAAAGAATTATGCTACCACTGAAAAAGAGTTCCTAGCTGTAGTTTTTTTCCTGTGATAAGTTTAGACCTTATATAGTTGATTCAAAAGTTACTATTCACATTGATCATGCTGCTATTTAATACCTTTTGGAAAAGAAAGATTCTAAGCCTAGGTTTATTAGATGGGTGCTGCTTTTACAAGAGTTTGATTTGCATATTGTGGATAGGAAGGGTGTTGAAAATCCCGTTGCTGATAATTTTTATAGATTGGAAAACATTGCTTATGACCCTATTCCTGTTAATGATAGTTTTCCAAATGAACAGCTGGCTGCAGTAAAAGTAAACTCGTGAGATAGTCCTTGGTATGTAGATTATGCTAACTTTATTGTTTCCAAGTATTTGCCTCCAACTTTTACAGCTCAGCAAAGAAGGACATTTTTTTATGATTTGAGGCATTATTTTTGGGATGACCCATGGTAGTGCTTATGGAGGACACCGCGCTGGAGATAGAACCGCATAGAAGATTCTACAATCAGGTTTCTATTGGCCTACTCTCTTTAAAGATGCACGAAAGTTTATTTTATCTTGTGATGAATGTCAAAGAGTTGGTAATATTTCTAGACGTAATGAAATGCCTATGAATTATCCTCTTGTAATTAAACCTTTTGATTGTTGGGGTTTTGACTTTCTCGGTCCGTTTCCTCATTCGAATGGTTATACTCATATACTTGTTGCTCCTGATTATTTTACTAAATGGGTAGTAGCTATACCTACAAAGAGTGTTGATGGTGAAACCTGATGGTGCAGGTCTTGCACTCGTTGGGAGACCCCAAGAGGAAGGTATGATGAGCACAACAATAGTTTTCCCTTAGTAAGAAACCAAGGTTTAATCGAACAGTAAGAGTAAGGATTAACTTCAGAAGGTTGAAGCAGCTGAGATGGCAGAGCGCACTACCGGTTCAAAAGCAACGTGGAACCTACACAACACAATCGAATCACTTTGCCCCAACGAAGCAGTGAGGTGATCAATCTCACCGGTTTTTCTGAACACAAAAGGATAAACGTATGGTGTGGAAAATCGTAGGAAAACACTATGAAAGCAGTAGCAGCAGTATGAAAGCAGTATGTGTTTTATCAGTATGAGTAAAAAGGACCGGGGTCCACAGTTCACTAGTGGTGTCTCTCTGTGAAAGATAAATAACATGTGTGGTGAACAAATTATAGCTCGGCAATTGACAGAAATGAAGGCTGCACCGTAGTGCATATGCAAGACATAAATATTACTATGTGATTCATGCGGGCATTATAAGAAAATACATAGTCCGTTATCAATCTGCATCTATGACTAATAATCCACCCTTCGAATATCATCCGAACAAACGTTGGGTATTAAGTTGCACGCAACAGATAATCGCAGTAAGCAAAGTGTGTAATGTAAACAATAACATCATCCTTAGACAAAGCATTGTTGTTTTCTCCCTAATGGCAACAACACATCCTCCATCCTTCACGTTTCTGTCATTCGAGCACAGATGAAAAGGAGTCATGAACCCACTATCGAGCATAAATACTCCCTCTTGGAGTTACTAGCATCTACTTGGCCAGAGCATCTAGTAATAACGGAGAGCATGCATGATCACAAATAACATAAGCATGAAGATAACATCATAGATTGATAATCAGAAGACAAAAAATTCAACATTCATCAGATCCCAACAAACACAACATGTAGCATTACATAAAGATGATCTTGATCATGTTAGACAGCTCACAAGATCTAAACATGAGGTACAAAGTGGAGAGAACAACTATCTAGCTACTGCTATGGAACCATAGTCCAGGGATGAACTACTCACGCATCACTTTGGAGGAGGGCATGGTGGTGTAGACCCCTCCGGTGATGATTTCCCCCTCCGGCAGGGTCCCCGGGAGAGCTCCAGAACCCTCCCGATCTCGGGATGACGGTGATGGCGGCCTCGGGTGTTTCTCGGAAAAAGGTGGGATCCTCCTAGGGTTTTGTCTCGGGGGGATTAAATAGGCGAAAGGGCAAAGGCAGTGGAGGCCTGGGGGCCCCACACCACCCCCGACGCGGCCAAGGGGGGTGCGCCATCCTATGGTGTGGACTATGGGTCTCTTCGGGACTCCGTGGAACCTTCGGGAATTCTAAGACTTCCAGGCTTCGAATTTTCCAATTCCGAGAATATTTCCAGAACAGTTTTCTGAAACTAAAAACAACAGAAAAAATGGAACTGGCTCTGTGGCATCTTGTCAATAGGTTTGTCCGGAAAATCGATAAAAATGACATAAAGTGTATATCAAACATGTGGGAAACAATAAGAAAACAACATGGAACATCAGAAAATAAGGATACATTTATGACGTATCAACATCCCCAAGCTTAGTTCCTACTCGTCCTCGAGTAGGTAAACGATAAAAACACAATAATTTCTGAGGTGACATGCTACCAACATAAACTTGATCATCAATATTGTAAAAGCATAAGTAAGCTGAGATCATAGAACTTAAACACAAGCATGATAAATAGAACTTTAATAATAAAGCATAGTAATAACTTTGCATCATGAGAAGTAACTCAAATAAAAGATCATGAATAACAATGCAAAGAAAGATATATGTTTGTTTCAAGTATGGAAAGAACATGTCAAAGTGATATTTCGCTAGTCCTTAAGAGTGGGGCAAAACATAAATGCCACGACACCTTCAAAGTTCATGAGGAAGACTAGAACAAATAATTAGAGAACAAGCAATAACACATCATGAATCAATTAATAATGTTTCTGGGACAAATGCACATAAAACTCAAAATGGAAAAAATGCTCTCTCAACTGTGCATAAAGTTAGAAGATGGAGACTCAACATAAAAGTAAAAGAAAGGCCCTTCATAGAGGGAAGCAAGGACCACTCATGTTCTAGATCTTTTTACTTGACACTCCTCCCAACCATCTTTCACAAACCATGGCTAACCGAATCCTCGGGTGCCTGCCAAAAATCACATATTGTGGAGGAGTGTATATATTTTAAGAGAGGTGTATGCTTATGTCAACGAATGGTAAACAGAAAGTAAAGTACGTCACAAGCCAACTAGACTTCACAAGAGCGGCTCCCATAGAAGGACACATCTGGGTAGAAGGTCATCCCTCTTTCTCTTTTGTTTACACAAATATGCTTTGACTGATAAATCAGGGGCAAAAATAGTGAAGAGAATTTGTGTTATTAATTTGGGGCTGGGCACCCCGCTGCCAGCTCTTCTATCATTGGATAAGCGGATGAAGCCACTAGTCTAGGGTGTGATAGTACAATCAACAAGTGAGATAAAGATTCTCTATTTACGTCCTCATGAGCTAAAACAGGAGCGCAAAACAGGAGTAATTTTGAAAGTTTTAAAGGTAACACATGAGCAATTTACTTTGGAGTGGAAGTTAAATACCACATGTAGTAGGTATGGTGGACACAATGGGAAAACTTGGTTTTTGGGATTTGTATGCACGAGTAGAGCTCATACTCAGTACAGGTGGAGGCTAGCAAAAGACTAGGAGCGACAAATCAAGAGAGCATAAGAGCCATAATGATGCATAGCGACATAAACATCATTAATCAAAGCATAAGTGGTACCACAAGTTCAAAAACTAAATGATCATAGAGGCTATATGTGACTGGTTCATAGTCATAAACATGGTGTGAGCATGCGCCAAGTCAACCAAATAAAACATTCAAATGAGAACACCACAAATTTATGCTTGAATATGACAAGAACATCTCATGATTCTTTCAATGGCACATTAAACACTCTCAGTTATTCGAGGATAATCATGCTACTCAATAACCACACGTCTTTAAAACTAAAATAACATGTAGCATGATATGAAAAAGTCTAGCCACAGTCTATACAAACTTCTACTTGCACCGTTAAAAATTCTACCTCAAGCAGCAGTTTCTTTTCCCAACAAGCACCATACAAAACATGCTTTAAAAAAAACTCTCTAAATGCTACAGCAAGCAAAAATGATAGGACTCACATATCTCTACTAAAACTAATAGATCTGAATAAGATATGCAATGAAAACGAGAGCTAAATAGGAATTTTTGCAGCAACTAGAAGAAAACTAAGAATACTAGCATAGCAAGTTTTCAAACGAAAACGCGGAGTGTGTATCTCTCCCAAACAAATAATGCTAGGATCCATATATATTATTTCAGCAAGGAAAACAAAAGAAAACAAAGGTAAAAAAAGAAAACAAAAGGAAAACAAACAGACGCTCCAAGTAAACTTCATATGATGTGACCGAATAAAAATATAGTTTCACGAGAAGTGACCTGATAGATAGTTGATGAAGAAGGGGATGCCTTGGGCATCCTCAAGCTTATATGCTTGAGTATTCTAAAAATATGCTTGGATGAACCATAGGGGCATCCGTTGACCTTGCACTCTTCTTGATCACATATATCACCTCTTCTCTTGACCCTTGAAAACTTCCTTCACACCACACTCAAACAGTAATTCACATTAGAGGGTTAGTGCAACAATTAAAATCCAATACTTTTAAACATTATCTACAGCCACTGATGTTTTGTGAAGCAAAGAAATCCACTTGACATCGCAAAAGAGCAAATGCAAGAAAAATGACAGAATCTGTCAAAACATGAACTGTCTATAAAGAGGAATTTTTTCAAGGCACTTACGTTGCTCAGATCGAAAAACTTTAAAAACAAAAAAGTTTTGGAATTAGCTGAGGAATAAGCACAATTTTTTTATATCATTCTGATCTTCCAGGATATTATACAATTTTTTACGGTGGACAGCGGAAATCTGTTTTCTGCGCAGGAATCCGAAAACCAACTCCAACTCTCGTCAGAAACCTTACTTGGCACTACTAAAACATGAAAAGAAAGATACAAAGAAGTTGCTACAGAAGTATACAACCACTTGACTCAAAGAAAACAGATAAAAACAAAGCAAACATAAAACCATGGGTTATCTCCCAAGAAGTGCTTTTCTTTAACGCCTTTTAGCTAGGCCCAAAAAAGTGGAATCAAGTATTTTCAAGTGAAGAAGATGCCCACATAAGAAATATGAATTAAAAAAAGAGCATCAAGAAGAAAGTATAAAACAAATTTAAGTCTAACCTACTTCCTATGCATAGGAATCTTGTAAAGAAATAAATTGAAGAAGCTCAAACTAGAGATCATGGGAAGATAGAATTAGAGCAATTTCAAAACTTTCAACACAAAGAGAGGTGTTTTAGCAACATGAAAATTCCGACAACCATATTTTCGTCTCTCATAAGAATTTTCAGTAGCATCATGAACAAACTCAATAACATTATTACAACATAAACAGAGATCAAAATTCATATCAAGCTCAAAAATAGTGGGTTCAAAATTAAAAATAAAGACCTCTTCTTTCCCACTTTTAGCAATATCAAAACGAGATAATTGATCACTCAGAAAAGGTATAGGACATATTATAGCAATCCTATTTTCAGTATCATTATAATTTATAACATCAAGTAACATTGGACCATCATCAAGAGAATTATCATAAGATTTATCCAAGTAGCATGGATTATCATAAATAACTGTAGCAATATCATTCTCACAAGTTTCGGTCATAGTAGTATCAAGACCACACGTATAACAAGTATCAATTTCATCAAAAAGGGATATTTCAAAAGAAGATCATCACTTTGATCAAATAATGTATGAGTTAAAGAGTTACTCTCATTGGGAGGTAGACATGGGTAGCTCCATTCTTCCTCCTCTTGATCATCACTCTCCTCCTCTTTTTCATCCAATGAGCTTCTAGATTAAACAATTTCTTCTTCCATAGGCTCCTGCAAGGCATTAGTCTCTTCCTTAGGTTGACAGAATTTATTAAGATATTCCATTATGTAGTAATTACATTCCTTGTAATTATCAAATCAATATTAAAGTATAGCATAAATCTCGTATCTATAAGGTGCATCATCAATAGTTTCAAGTAAATAGGCAATTTCGAACGCACCCTTCCAAGCAATAAATTCTTCAATTTGTTCCACATCATATAATTTAACTTCCCTTAACATAAGAAGATATGGTAACATCATCATTATACTCACATTGAAAAGGGAGGTGTTTATACCTCCGACAGTAGCAAGATTTATCAAAGCAATAAGTAACATTATAAGTAGAGCAAAAGTTTTAGCATATTCATGCAATTTATTAATTTGCTCCCATAAGTGTATTCCTTTTTGTGACAAACGGTGTTCCTTATAATATTTTTTTTGTTCATCCGTGAACCCACCTTGCCAATAAGATCTAGTTTCAAAGATATCAAACATTGATAGCAAGCATGATAAAGCAAAAAATAACACCTAGAATACGAACTAATTTTTTTTGTGTGTTTTTGATACAAAGAAGCAAACAAGACAAAATAAAATAAACTAAGAAAAACAAAAACAAAGAAAATAGATTGGAAGTGAGAGACTCCTCTTGCAGAAATTCTCTTCCTCCCCGGCAACGGCGCTAGGAAAATAGCTTGATGGTGTAGGTCTTGCACTTGTTGGGAGACCCCAAAAAAAAGGTATGATGAGCACAACAACAGTTTTCCCAGAAACCAAGGTTTAATCGACCAGTAGGAGGAAGGAGTAACTTCAGAAGGTTGAAGCAGCCGAGATGGCAGAGTGCACTACCGGTTCAGAAGCAACATGGAACCTACACAACACAATCAAATCACTTTGCCCCAACAAAGCTGTGAGGTTGTCAATCTCACCGGTTTTGCTGAAGACAAAGAGGTTAAACGTATGGTGTGGAAAATAGTATGAAAGCAGTAGCAGCAGTATGAAAGTAGTATGAAAGCAGTATGTGTTTTATCAGT
Source organism: Alopecurus myosuroides (assembly GCA_028641055.1). Lineage (NCBI taxonomy): Eukaryota > Viridiplantae > Streptophyta > Magnoliopsida > Poales > Poaceae > Alopecurus > Alopecurus myosuroides. The sequence goes on from CM054062.1 coordinate 179,666,674, forward strand.
ATGAGGAAAAAGGACCGGGGTCCACAGTTCACTAGTGGTGTCTCTCCGTGAAAGATAAATAACATGTGTGGTGAACAAATTACAGCTGGGCAATTGACAAAAATGAAGGTTGCACTGTAGTGCATATGCAAGACATAAATATTACTATGTGATTCATGCGGGCGTTACAACAAAATACATAGACCGTTATCCAACAGCATCTATGACTAATAATCCATCATCCGAATATCATTCGAAGAAACGTTGGGTATTAAGTTGCAAGCAACAGATAATTGCAGTAAGCAAAGTGTGTAATGTAAACAATAACATCATCCTTAGACAAATAATTGATGTTTTCTCCCTAATGGCAACAACACATCCTCCATCCGTCACGTTTCTTTCACTCGCGCACAGATGAAAAGGAGCCATGAACCCACTATCGAGCATAAATACCCCCTCTTGGAGTTACTAGCATCTACTTAGCCAGAGAATCTACTAATAACGGAGAGCATGCAAGATCATAAATAACATAATCATTAAGATAACATGATAGATTGATAATCAGAAGACATAGCATTCAACATTCATCAAATCCCATCAAACAGAACATGTAGCATTACATAAAGATGATCTTGATCATGTTAGGCAGCTCACAAGATCTAAACATAAGGTTCAAAGTGGAGAGAAAAACCATCTAGATACTGCTATGGACCCGTAGTCTAGGGATGAACTACTCACGCATCACTTCGGAGGAGGGCATGGTGGTGTAGACCCCTCCGGTGATGATTTTCCCCTCCAGCAGGGTGCCGGGGAGAGCTCCAGAACCCTCGCGGTCTCGGGATGACGGCGACGGCTGCCTCGGGTGTTTCTCGGGAAAAAGTGGGATCATCCTAGGGTTTTTATCTCGGGGGGATTAAATAGGCGAAAGAGCAAAGGCAGTGGAGGCCTGGGGGCCCCACACCACCTCCCGGCGCGGCCAAGGGGGGCGCGCCGCCCTATGGTGTGGGCCCCCCTAAGGCCCCCCTCCGGGTCTCTTCGGGACTCCGTGGAACCTTCGGGAATTCTAGGACTTCCGAGTTTCGAATTTTCCAATTCCGTGAATATTTCCAGAACAACTTTTCTGAAACTAAAAACAACAGAAAACAGGGAACTGGCTCTGTGGCATCTTGTCAATAGGTTACTCCGGAAAATCGATAAAAATGACATAAAGTGTATAGCAAACATGTGGGAAACAATAACAAAACAACATGGAACATCAGAAATTAAGGATACATTTATGACGTATCACATACCTAGCTACATGTGGTTTTAAGCGCCGCTCCAAGTAAATTTCTCATGTGCTACCTTTAAAACTTTCAAAATTATTCCTGTTTTTGCCACTGTTTTAGCTCATGATGACGTGAATAGAGAATCTTCATCTCACTTGTTGATTGGACTTTACACACATAGAATAGTGGCTTCATCCGCTTATCCAAATGATAGAAGAGCTGTCAGCGGGGTGCCCAGCCCCAAAATTGGTTTACTATAAAATTCTCTTCAGTATTTTTGCCCCTTATTTATCAGTCAAAGCATAATTGTGTAAACAAAAGAGAAAGAGGGATGACCTTCTATACCAGATGCGTCCTTCAATGGGAGCCGCTCTTGTGAAGTCTAGTTGGCTTGTGACGCACTGTATTTTCTGTTTACCATTCATTAACATAAGCATACACCTCTCTACAAAAAAAATGTTTTCAATACCTCTGTTTAATAAAATAAAAAGCTCTCGCACATGAGTTAATCCCTTCTTCCCTCTGCGAAGGGCCTTTATTTTACTTTTATGTTGAGTCTCCATCTTCTAACTTTATGCACTGTTGAGAGAGCATAGTTGCCATTCATAGTTTAATGTTCATTTGTCCTAGAAACTATTATTAATTGATTCATGATGTGTTGTTATTTGATCTCAAATTATCTGTTCTAGTCATCCACTTGAACTTTGAAGGTGTCCTGGCATTTATGTTTTGCCCCACTCTTAAGGACAAGCGAAATATAACTTTGCTTTGTTTTCTCTATGCTCGAAACAAACGTATAACTTTCAGGTGCATTATTATTCATGATCTTTTATTTGTGTTACTTTTCATGATGCAAGGTGATTGCTAAGTTTCATTGTTAAAATTATATCTATCATGCCCGTGTTTAAAGTACTATGATCTCAGCATACATATGCTTTTACAATTTAGATGATCAAGTTTATGTTGGTAGCATGTCACCTCAGAAATTATTTGTATTTATCGTTTACCTACTCGAGGACGAGTAGGAACTAAGCTTGGGGATGTTGATACGTCATAAACGTATCCATAATTTCTGATGTTCCATGTTGTTTTCATGCCATATTCTACATGTTTCCTTTACACTTTATGCCATTTTTATCGATTTCCTAGGACTAACCTATTGACAAGATGCCACAGAGCCAGTTCCTGTTTTCTGTTGTTTTTAGTTTCGGAAAAGTTGTTCTGGAAATATTCTCGGAATTGGATGATTCGAAGCCCGGAGGTCTTAGAAAGTCGTCGCACAAACGGAGTCCGGAGGGGAGCCACATGGGCCCCACACCATGGGTGGGCACCCCCTGGCCACGCCCAGGGGTGGTGTGGCCCCTGGCTTCCCACCGATGTTGCGCTCGTGCCTATATAGTCCCCTCGAAGGGTTAATCCTAAAGACCCAAGTCTTTTCCACCAAAAAGATCCGCAACCGCCGTCATCGGCAACCCTAGTTTGGTAGGGTTCTGGAGCTCTCCCCGGCACCCTGCCGGGAGGGGGGATCATCGCCGGAGGGATCTACACCACCATGCTCGCCTCCGGAATGATGCGTGAGTAGTTCATCCTTGTACTACGGGTCCATAGGAGTAGCTAGATGGTTGTTCTCTCCTCTTTATGCCTCATGTTTAGATCTTATGAGCTGCCCTACATGAGCAAGATCATCTTATTGTAATGCTACATGTTGTGTTTGCTGGGATCCGATGAATATTGAATGCTATGTCCAATGATTATCAGTCTATCATGTTTTGTTCATGTGTATGTTATTTATGATCTTGCATGCTCTCCGTTGTTAGTAGATGCTCTGGCCAAGTAGATGCTAGTGACTTTAAGAGGGAGTATTTAAGCTCGATAGTGGGTTCATGTCTCCCTTTCACTCACGCTCGAGTGGCAGAAACGTAAACGGGTGGGGGATGTGTTGTTGCCACTAGGGAGAAAACAACAATGCTTTGTCTAAGGATGATGTTATTGTTTACATTACACACTTTGCTTACTGCGATTATCTGTTGCTTGCAACTTAATACCCAAGGTTTGCTCGGATGACATTCTGAGGGTGGATTATTAGTCATAGATGCAGTTGGATGACGGTCTATGTATCTTGTTGTAATGCCCGCATGAATCACATAGTAATCATCATGTCATGCATATGCACTACGGTGCAGACTTTATATCTGTCAATTGCCCATCTATAATTTGTTCACCATAGATGCTATCTATCTGTTTTGGAGAAACACCTATAGTAAACTATGGACCCCGGTCCATTTTCCTCATACTGATAATACAACCACTGCAATCTATGTTTTCATAGTGTTCTTACTGTTTTCCTACTGCCATCACTGTTCTCTTTTCATCTACTGCAAACAAGTAATGTTTTCCACACCATATGTTTAACCTCTTTGTTTTCAGCAAAACCGGTGAGATTAACAACCTCACTGCCTCGTTGGGGCAAAGTGATTTGATTGTGTCGTGTAGGTTCCACGTTGCTTCTGAACCGGTAGTGTGCCCTGCCACCTCAGCTGCATCAACCTTCGGAAGTGATTTCTTTCTCCTACTGGTCTATTCAACTTTGGTTTCTTTCTGAGGGAAAACTTGTTGTTGTGCTCTTCATACCTTCCTCTTCGGGTCTCCCAACGAGTGCAAGATCTGCACCATCATGCTCTTCATACCTTCCTCTTGGGTTCTCCGAACGAGTGCAAGCTCCTGCACCATGAGGCCGTCACGGTGGTGTGGACGGATTTCCTCCTCCACCGCTGCACCTACTCCACGTTGGCCCGGTCGCCGGATCCGGGGATGGTGGCACCCGGTCTATGCTTTCCAGCCGCCGAAACAACCACCGTTGCCTCCCCCGGCGAGCGTCCTCCTCTAGCACCACTGCGGAAGACGGCGAGGATGGCCCCATCCGGTTAGAGCAGGTCACCCTCCAAGTGCCTCGTCCTCTGGATCCACCCATGTTGCCTCCCTCTCCTTTGTACATGTCCTCGAGCAAGCAGGGGCATGGAGGCCTCGATCTCCACTGCAGCCTCAGGCATGGAAAATATATGGCTTGGTGCACCGCCTCTCCCAGATCTGGACGAGCTTGACAGCCTCGGACTGGATCTAACCTCCATAGGCCCAGATCTAAGCTCATCTATTTTTTTGTCTCGATTTTGGATTTGTTAATATTGGATTTGAGAATTTTCTATGAAATTCCATTTTTGTGTACCTTTTTTCATGTCTGTCCCCTGTATTGATCAGAGGTGACATTCGACATACGTTGTATATTCTTGAATGTGTCGATAGGGCTTCTACCGAGCCCTGGGGCTATCCTTTTTTCATCCAATATACTTCTCTTAGTTCCTTTCCATTTGTTTAGATATATGCATTTTTTGTTTGAATTTGTGATGAAGCAATGATGCGTGTATGAAACTGTTTGTGGCATTTTCTTTCATGTTCTCCCAATATTCGGGAGAAAGGTTTATGTTTATTCAATGTTATATCAAGGTTTCTTGGATAGGGTTGAATCTACCTATGTTAAATATTGATATATTTTTGAATTTCTCTTTGCATAATTTTTCGGTCTGTAAATATGTGTGAAGACTATATGGAATTTTCAGTGCAGTTTCAGAGATGATTTATCAAATTTTCAGTGCAGATTCAGATATGGTTTAGTGCAGTTTCAGTCCAGTTTCACGGATGATTTCGGTGGAGGCACCTGTATATAATTGAATGTATTGTATGGCATGTAAAAAGACTTGGTTCAATTTGTGGGATTTTTTTCTTGAAAAATTGTTGTGAACCTTGTACGAAATAATTAGTAAAACCTACATGTTAATCAAATCTCTTTAGTTATGTGAGATCTGGAAAAAATATGTTCATGTTCTTTGAATCAAATCTGAAACATATTTTGGTACTGAATTATTGTTCGGAAAAATATTTCGTTGAATTAATATCCCTCTAATCATAAGCAATTGTTTCATTGAATTAATCCGGGTGCGATTAGAAAAAGGTTTCCCTCTCGGAAGGAAACGGAAGGGCAAAACGAGTTCACGCGAAAGCGTCACATGGTGGGCTCGTGCGCAAGGAACCAGACGGAGGGAGTATATGTATTTCTTTTTAGATTCGTTTTTTGAAAACGAAATATGTTTAGAACCGTAATTCGGAATTAGGAACCGTTTTTATATTTCAGCTCCTCGCGTCGAGATCTTCGAAACTAGATCCCATGTTGATAGGTTTCGAGAAACTTTTTTTTGCACTTTGTACACCCTGTTTTTTATACTTTATACTTTCGGTAGCACGCGCGTGTGTACACCATGTATATCCAGTAGCACGATGCTCGTCTTCGCCTCAGTATTTTTTTACGGCTCGGCTTCGCCTCGATAACCATTTATAGAGATCTTGAAGGGGGTTCATAGCTCATTGTGCGCATTGGTCGAAGCGTGCATCTGTCATAGTGCGTGCTACGGCTTGGCGTTGCCTCGTACTACCGCTCGGCTTTGCCTTGAACAAAACGCCTATGACGTTTTATCTAAAAAGTACACATGTGTTGTATCTGAAAAGTATAAAAAAGTTGTTACTGAAAGTATACAAACATTGTTTCTGAAAGTATACATGTTGTATGTGAAAGTACAAAAAAAATTGCTACTAAAAGTATACAAACAATGTTCTAAAAGTATACATGTTGTATGTGAAAGTATAAAAAAATTGCTACTGAAAGTATACAAAAACTGTTCTGAAAAGTATACGCACGGTGTACCTAGGTGTACATCCGCCTGGACGTACATCCACCTGGGTGTACGTCGGCCCTTCACTGGGTGTACAAACGGCTGAGTGTACATCCGCCTGGTTGTACATCCACATGCATCTGGGTGTACAACCGTCTGGACGTACACCCGTGTTGCACGTGGGTGTACGTCAGCACTGCACTTTGGATGTACTTCGTTCACTACACCTGGACGTACATCTGTGTGTAACTGGGCGTACATCCGTGTTGATTCTGAGTGTAAAAAAAGGTTTCTCGAAACCTATCAACATGAGATCTAGTTTTGAAGATCTCGACGTGAGGATCTCAAATATGAAAACGGTTCGTAATTTCGAAATATGGTTCACGAGATATTTTATTTTAAAAAAGAAATCACGAAATAAATGTGTTCACACCCCACAGCCCGTACGTGAGTGGGAAAGGGAAAATCCCTCCAAAACTCTATGGTGGTGACACTTGTCACGCATGCGGTCACCCTGTGGAGGCTAGGAGGAAATAGAATATGACAAGTGTCGCGTCCACAGCGCGCGCGGAGTGACCTTCCGGAAGACTTCTCTTTTTCATCCAATTAATCTCCTACAAAGTCTTTAGAAATCATTTTCTTAGGAATCTTCAAATATTAGTTCTGTGATATATACCGAAAAAGCAGAAACAAAACATTTGAAAAACATGAAAATATGAGGGGCATTCTGTAAGATGTAGTGGACTTGAGAAATGACAAAGGATAGAGGCAAAAGGTTATTTCAGGAAAAATTGTAGCACGAATCTCCAAGTTTTGTACGTCATAGATAGTGCGGGGGCTAACTTACATGTGGAGTTGCATTTTCCGTTCGTCGTACACAGATGTGTATGCTTGCTTGGAGATTCTATAGCTCGGAGGAGATTGCCTTGTACAGGTCTTCAGTCATGCGTAGGCGCTCGAGCAACCAAGACCAAAGAAGTCGCGCACACCATCATGCCACGGAGCGCGACCTCGCGCGTTTTCCGATCTCGCGGCCGCAGCTCGGCCGAGTTGGGCAGTGTACCACTGGTAGCTTCGAATCTGTAGTCGATTTCTTCCGTGTATTTCTGCAATGATCTACGCGGGAGGTTGAGGATCGTATTTAGGGAACTTTTCTTTTGGCTAAATTAGATCTAATCGATGGAACGGGAGAATTCAAAATTCGTAATCTATACTATATGAACCGATCAGATCTTTGATCTAAACCGGGTGTCGCGCCCCCGAGGAGAAGAGATAAATCTTTCCGGGGACGGCGCGTTGCTAAAGTGGTGGAGAAACCTAGTATCGGCGCCATGAGGCTAACTGCTCTAATACCGTGTGAAAATTATAGAACCCTAAAAATTGTTGTGTATTGATTGAGCCCTCATATGGTGTATATAAAGAGTTACAGAAGGTACAGAGGATTAGAGTACAAGGCAAGTCATACTCAAACTGAATCTATCCTAACCCGTGTTGTACATCTATTCTAACTGCATAAGGATTGATTTTTTTCTGCTAAGTTTATTGTTTATGTTAATTTGTTCGTCTTCTTCGATCCCTACCATCTATATCTCTTATAAAGCAAAACCTCACTAGGAGTCATTTATTATTTTTCTATCTTCACATGCAGCCCATCCACGTCACCTTTAAATCTAGACCATACACTTCTCACCGCTAGCTGTCCATTCATCCGAGCAGACACGTACCTGATAGTGCACAAACTTGACCCAGTCTTCGCGTGACCGTACACGTCTCCGTTAATCCTAGCAAGGCACCCCAGGTAAAGAAAAAGAGCAGGCACACACACGACCGTGCACAAAAGTTCACCGAACCTTTGGTCCCTCATTTATTTTTCCCCTCCAACCGTACACATTCATGGATCTGGTAAGTAAATCTTTTCAACCGTTCCGTATTCGTCTTCTCCTCCATAAGCCTTCCCCAAATCAACGGTGGACATGGATCACGCCGCTCGCCCAGATTGATGCAGCCTCCCCGGATGCCATTCTTTCATGTCCGTCTTTCCTCGTCGCATACCACAACATAGTTTGCCGCCAGCTAGAACTCCCGGACGGCGTATGCATCCGCACTTCATACTTTCCCCTCGACCTCACCCATGGGCCATGGCAGCCTTACCCTATCTTTCCGCACACCTCAGCCCGACCCCTTAGCGACAGAGACCGACCTCTCCACCAATATCATCTCTCCTCCTCTGCCCCTCCACTTCACCGGTGGCCCGTGATGTCATCGCCAGTTTCGCCTCCATTGCTCTCGACGGGCACTCATGCATTGGTTAGTGACAATTAATCCTCTTTCATTTCCTATGTTAGTAACTGATAATGATTACTCATGCTCCAATTGTTTCTGACTTTTCGTTTCTAGGCACTATGTACATATTTCTGCTTGCTTCCTATAAATTGGTCTGCTCACGGCTTGTTATCGTCAGTCTCAGGTGCATTTTGCTCATATTCGTCATGTCGCTTGGTTTTTCAATTTTTTAGCTTCTCAAATATTCTTTAACTGCTGTACAACAGGGGTCATGTTGACTACCCTCTTCAGCCCCAACCCTACCGTCTCTTCATTTTTCTAAGGATTTCACAGAAGAAAATCTGGAGAGCACCATGTTGATAAACGTACGTACCTATCTATTTTTCAAGTTTCTTTCTCTTTAGGTAAACCAACGGAATATTATTTGGTGCCCTATGTGGTCTGATGAGCTTCCATGTTTTTCTATTAAAGTACCTTTTCTCTGTGGGTAAACGCTTGATTTTTTTCGTACAGGTTTTTTTCTAGGAGCCAGCATAGCCTGTAAGTTCATGTCTCCCTTTTTCCTATGAATATTGTACTATACAGTTTCCCGTACATTTTCTCCCGTTTCACTTTGACCTCTCAATTTATCCAGCAATACTATCTTACTCACTATACCATGGATGGTTTCTTCACACATATTTTCTAAAATTGGTTGTACCTTTGGTTCCATGGATCAGCTCATTAACCCCTGCTCAAGTGGGCTGCTCATATTGAACATTCTATATACAAATTCATCTTCCATTCCACAAACATTTTTCTCTCGGTGAAGGCATGTACAGTTAGCAGGAAGAAAATAGCTATGTATACTGACGCATTGTTCTTTTCTCAACTCAGCATGCCTATGTTATTTACAAAATGCACTCCTATTTTTCTACAGAAGGAACCTGGCAGAAATATTCAACTCTCATTCAATCGTTCATCAAGAGAAGCTCATAAAAACTATTGGGGGATTCTTCAAATATGAAGAGTACTACAAAGACACTTGCGTTTTCCACTTTCAATGGCGGCGACACACATACAGAAACCACCACGCAACTATCCAAGGATCATCAATTTAGAGGCGCCAAGTATATCTTCAAGTACATCAAAAAGGGTTATTTTACATAGGCAGACTTTTTTTACACACATTATTCTTTGTCCAATTGTTCTAGCTGAAGAAGCTACCCACCTCCACAACTGAAGATTATTTTACACACATTATTCTTATATTATATCCAATAAATTCTCCCATTTATATGTAATCAAATAATGATATATGTATCTCTCGCATTTGAGTACTCATACTATCAATATATGCATTACTCTTCGATACATCTAAATATACTATATATGTAATACAACAAATACCTGCCGCAACGCGCGGAGAATTCTTCTAGTTTTTACTATATGAAGGAGTCGTTTTTATCAAAACAAAAGTCATCATTGAGTACGTATTAATAACCTTCTATTACGGTCACTAGTAAGGGCATCTCCAGCCGTCCCCCCCAGAACCCCCCAAGCGGCGTTTTTCGCGCCGTTTCGCGCCAGTCGCCCCCCCAGGATCCGGTTTAGCGCCGCTTTCCTCCGTTTTTAGCGCCGTTTCGCGCCGCCGAACCCAGGCCGAACCCAGCGCGCTGGGTTCGGCTTTGGGGGGCGAAATGCGCGCGTGGGCCACAACTGTCGGCGACGGAAGACGATTTCCCTCCTTTTTTCGGCGTTTCCCTCCACTTTCCCCCTTCATGTATGTCTCCCCCCCACTCCATTCCCGCCATCCCCCACCCGTCCCCGAGATCTAGACGCCATGGCTCCCGCACGATTTACAGGACCCCGCGCCGCCGCTACCGCCATATCCATTCCCGCCGCCGCCAATCTTGGCAAGAAGCCACGCAAGCCGAGAGCGCCGAAGGAGAAGCCGCCCGGCATGACCAACAAGGAGTGGACCGCCGAGAGAGCGCGCCTGGAAACGGCCAACATCAAACGCCGGGGGAGGGAGGCGGTGCAGCGGCAGAGGCAGCTGATGGCGCAGCTGCATGCGGAGGAGCAGGCCGCCGCCGAGGAAGAGGAGTTGGAGGACGAGGTCGCGCCGGACGAGCCGCCTACTCCGGTCGCAGCCGCAGCGCCGCTCGCCAAGCGGAAGAGCCCATTCGGCCCCGTCTTCGCCGGATGGAAGCAGTTGTCGTCGCCGTCGCCACGCATGTCCCCGCACCCGACGCCTGCGTGGTTCGTCGAAGGCGACTCCCTGGGAGGTTTCAACCCCAACCTCACCTTCCCCTACCACCCGCTGATGATGTATGGCGCGTCGCCGGGCTACGCAGCTTCCCCGTCCCACCGCCGTGCGATCATGGCCGGACTTCAGCCCCAGGACAGCAGCTACATGGAGGAGATCATCGTGGCCGGCACGATGGCGACGGCGGCGAGCCCTGGCTTCCTCGAGCAGAGCGGGGAATTCTTCACGCATGGAGGTGGCGAAGGGTGCTCTGCGGGCACGCAGGCGACGGAGGTGCAGGGCGACGAAGACGAGGTGGACGAGACGCCGGTGGCGTCAGAGGGGCCAGATCCGGTCGGCGAAGGCCGAAAGCGTCGTGGTCCTGGCCATCCCCGCAAGGAACCCAAGGTACCCCCGTCCCCCGTCGAGCCTCGCATCAAGTGGTTGAACAGGGAGGACGTCCTCCTCGCCGAGGCTTGGAAAACGATCAGCATGGACACGATCGTCGGCGCGAACCAGCACGTCGACAACTACTGGAAGCGGGTGAAGACTGCCTACGACGAGCGCCTGATGATCGATCCCTACTACGCCTGTTGCATCACCGACCGCGGCCAGAAGGCCATGGCGAACCATTGGGCGAACATCCAGGCGTCCTACAACAAGTGGCACGGCATCCAGGAGGAGATCTCGATGAGGCCGCAGAGCGGCGCCAACCGCGAGATGGAGATCGTCCGGATGCTCGAGGCGTACAAGAACGACGAGGGCTCCGACTTCAAGTTCCTCCACGTCTTCGTCGTCATCGAGAAGTGCGAGAAGTGGGCGGAGGTGCGGCGGTCGATCAGCAAGGGCAAGGAGTACGTTCCCGACGCGGTGGTTGCAGGCGCGTCCGAAGGGCGTCCGCCGATGGGCCACAAGAAAACCAAGTTGGCAAGGGACGGCGCGCCGGCAGCGGCAAAGCTCCAGGCGTCCATCGAGACCTGCATCGCCGACGCCCAGGCCCAGGCCGGCAAGAGGGAGGAGGTCGCCAAACAGCGATGGGCGGCGCTCATGGACAACTCGCAGGTCAAGCTCGACCTCCTCAGGACTGGCACAACGGCGAAGAAGAGGAACAACGATCTCGCCTTCCTCACCGGCGGCGACCCGGCCGCGATGACCCCCGAGGTGAGAGTTTGGTTCCTGGCGCAGTGCAACCTCATCCTGACCGACATCAGCACGCCCCCGGTCCCGACTACGTCGTCTGGTGGCACCAGCTACACCACCGCGCCGACGAGCACGCATGTCGACCTGGAGGATGCCGCGACCGTCGTCGACAAGGATGCCGAGCCCGTCGTCGACCTGGAGAATGACGCGCCCGTCATCGACAAGGATGCCGAGCCCGTCGTCTGCTCCGACGCCGTCATCGACCTGGAGGATGCTGCACCGAGCTCGCCGCCTGCTCCGACGCCGGCCGACGCGTCTGCCTGATCGCCTACGTTTGCCCACGTCGCGCGCGCCCGTCTGTGTGATTCGATTTAGACTCTATTTGATCGCCCACCTATGGCGTTTTTTGTAATATGATTGCCCAAAACCATGGCTGCCGTGATCGCCGAACTAGGACTCTATATTTTGGGGCGGGAAGATGAAGTTTCAAATGATATCGCCCCCCCCCCCGGTTTTGGTGCGGGGCGGCGCTTTCGCTAAAAAGCGCCGATCTGAAACCTTTGGGGGGGGGGGGGGGGGGCTGAACGACTGGAGATGCCCTCAACGTTGATAGCAGAAACAAGAACAACGTTCTGCCTGAAAGATCTTTTTGACTGGTGTTTTTTCTTTTTCTTTTTTGAGATAAACTGGCGGTTGTTAGAGGAGCTGTTTTGACCGCAAACTCGACGTGTACTATTTTTTTTTAGAAATGGGGAGAACCCCGGCCTCTGCATCGAGTGATGCACACAGCCTTTATTGATTATTAAAACTCATAGCATCCAAAAGTTTACAGCCCTTGTTGAAACCTTACATGAAACAGGATAACTCCATTATTCCGAAAACAGTTTAAATAAAAGAACTACGAAATCCTATTATGATGCTGCCACGTATATTGGGAGAAAAACTCCTGTGCCACCGTAAGGAGACGAGTGCAGCCATCCACCATAAGCTTCCTCTGGTCTGAAGGCAGAAGAATAGCCCATAGTTGGATCCAATGCGCTGCTGAGTGAATAACCTGTAGAACATGAAAATATTTCTTTTTGTTAAAAACAACATTGTTTCGACATGTCCAGATAGCCCAACAAATTGCGGATACACCAATCCTAATCCTTTTCTTAGTTTTCACATCAATCCCATTAAGCCAATTTCCAAACATATTAGTCACGTTGGAGGGGGGAGTAATATTAAAAGTACAGAAGATCACTCGCCAAATAAGTTTAGCCAAAGGACAAGAAATAAACAGATGTTCTACTGACTCATTACTCCCACAAAAGGAACAATGCATATCACCTTTCCACCCTTTTCTTGCTAAATTATCTTTAGTCAGAATCACCTTCCTATCCAAAAACCACATGAAAATTTTGATCTTAAGTGGTAATTTTAGTTTCCATAAGTAAGTTTTGAGAAAAATAGTGTGTCCATTCATCATATCCTCATACATAGATTTCACAGAGAAGCTCCCATTCTGTGTAAGTGTCCAAACAAACTTATCATTATCCGAGGACAGAGAGACATTCATAAGACGCAAGCACAAATGAGACCACATATCCCAAGTAATGCCTACTAAATTCCTACGAAAGGAAATATTGATTGGTGGTGCATTCTGAAAAACATCCGCAACCGATATATTTTTAGACTGCACAATATGATATAAAAGAGGGTATTGATCAGATAAAGGGGTTTGGCCTAGCCAAATATCCTCCCAAAATCTAGTTGTTTCACCATTACCAATTCTAAAGGAACCTCTACTAAAGAAATCCCTCTTAACTTTCATTAAACCCTTCCAGAAAGGAGAATCAGTAGGTTGTGCCTCAACTTGAGCTAAAGGTTTACTATGTAAGTATTTATTTTGTAACAATTCCTGCCAAATACCCTCCTCATGAAGTATTTTAGACAGCCATTTAGCCAATAAACACTTATTCTTAAGCTCTAGCACTTCCACACCTAAACCACCTTGATCTTTGGGTCTACAAATAATATTCCATTTTGTTAATCTGTATTTACGCTTGGTGTCATCACTCTGCCAGAAAAAACGTGATCTGTAAAAGTCAAGTCTCTTACGGACGCCCTTAGGAATCTCAAAGAAGGAAAGCATAAACATGGGTAAACTTGTTAACACAGAATTAACAAGAACTAATCTATCCCCATAGGATAATAATTTTCCTTTCCAACACCCAAGTTTGTCCTCAAAACGGCTCTCCACTGGGTGCCACTCTGAATTAGTAAGTTTTCTGTGGTGGATAGGAATGCCCAAATATTTAAAAGGTAGCAGACCAGACTCACAACCAAAGATTTGTTTATACTGGTTTTCCACCTCTTTAGCCTTACCGAAACAGAAAACTTCACTCTTGTGAAAGTTAATCTTGAGACCCGACAATTGCTCAAAGATACACAAGATTAATTTCAGATTTAGAGCCTTATCAAAATCATGCTCTAAGAATAGCACCGTATCATCTGCATATTGAAGGATAGACAAACCCCCTTCAACTAGATCAGGAATAAGACCTCCAATTTGTCCTAATTCCTTAGCTCTAGCAATTAGAATAGCAAGCATATCAGCCACAATATTAAAAAGAATTGGAGATAGAGGATCCCCCTGCCTAAGTCCTTTTTTAGTTTGGAAAAAGTGGCCAATTGCGTCATTAACCCGTATACCTACACTTCCACCCTGAACAAATTGAGTAATCATATCACACCAACCCTGAGAAAAACCTTTCATACGTAAAGCCTGAAGGAGAAACGGCCACTTAACCTTATCATAAGCCTTCTCAAAATCAATTTTAAAAATAACCCCATCCAATTTCTTCCTATTAAGTTCATGGATGGTTTCATGCAAGATAACAACTCCTTCCAAGATGTTTCTCCCAGGCATGAAAGCGGATTGCGATGGTCTAACCACCTTCTGCACTACGTGTACTATTATGGTCAGAAATCTTGGGACATCAATTGCCTGGATCGACTGTTTATTCCATGTCACTTGACGTCGTTCTCCTACGTCACCCTGCCCATATACGTGCGCACCTTCACGGCACACGTACGTTCTTTTCTATCTTCGTTCTAGAGAAGACGTGCAGCGGCACGTAACACTCCAGGGATTAATTGACTGACTCTTACGTGGGAGATGCCGGGCCTCGTCTCTAGTTTGCACGCACGTGTGAGAAATACTGGCTGCAACTTTCTTGGATAATCATAGGCAGACTTTTTTACAGTTGCACTCCTTCCACGAACTCTCCTAGGCTATACATGCATGTCCCCGTCTCGAGCTTTTGCCATGTATACTCCGTATATGCTACTACCTCTCACCTCTATCCCGTTTTAGCTGCCGTGAGTTCTATATAAAATTTGTACTTTAATTCTACATCCGCGACATGTAAGACATGACAGAGGAAGTAGTATACTGTAATTAACTTGATCCTTCATCTTAGAGGCCGTTCCAATCTCGCTCTTTAATTTCGACCTTTGTGTGAACACCGGACATGCATTATGGACCACGGGAGTACTACTAGCTGGAAGGATGCCCGGCACGTCGGAGCAGATCTCTCTTTAATAAAACTAATAAAATGCTTAAACCTTTTTTTTTTTAAATAAAGGCTCTGCCCCAGCCTCTGCATCAAATTGATGCACACAACCGGTTTTTCATTAATATAAGAATCAAAGAAGTATAAAATAAACAAACCCGAGGCCGCATGCCTCGCGGCATCACCTCCACCAGACTACCTCTAAACTAATGGCAAAAGATAAAAGTAAAGATAAATACACAACTTCTAGACAAAGCCTTCAAGAAGGAAAAGTCACATGTGCGCCGATGATGACGAGTCCGATCAAAGACCGAGTTCGGGATTTTCATCCCCAAAATCAAGCTTCGAACCATCACCTTCAGCAAGGTAACGACGCAAGCGCGTGTCAACTTTGCCCGAGATGTTTCCACCGAAGTGTGTAGACTCGACACTAAATCTTCTACCATCACCACCTCTCCGGCCAACGAATAGCCAGATACCACTGGAGGAGAAACTGGAGGCCGATGACGTTCCATACCGCTCCGCCTCTAGCCGTTGTCACACCACCTTCTGTCGAACAACAACAGGCATGACTTGACACCGCAGAGAAACATCGTGCGTAGCACCTGCCAGGATCAGGCATATCGCCACCGCCGGCCAGGCATGACCTGACAGCTCCTCTGAAGTCGTCATGCGTAGCACCTGCTGCGTCGAATAGAACCTTGTCTCGAAATGGAGGGGGCGTCCCATTCCGCCACCAGCCTCGGAACTCTGCAACAACAGAAGAGAACGCCCCATACCGCCATCGACTGTGATACAAAGTCAGAGACCATCACCAACTCAAAGATCAGCCATCGCATCATCCACATGACCACGAAGACCACCACCGTCGAAGAAGCCGGGCCGACGCCCCATCTCCAAACTCTTGCGGTGTCAACGACACCACAACGAGCAAATTGCGGCCAGCGCGCCACCGCTAGACTAGCTGGAAGAAACCACGCCGCCACGCAACATCGGCTGCCGACAACGACCTCCTCCCCGCCGCAAGCCGTTGCAGATCCTGCTCCATAGGTCCGATGACCTGGAAAGTCGAGGCTGCCACGACCTCGGCCCCGCCGCCGCTGGTCCCTCCATCCGGTGAAGACTCCAAAGCGATGCCCGCAAGAGGGAATACGACGCCGAGACGCCGCCATCGCTCGATCCCGATGGGATCTGAGGTTTCCCCCGGAGATGCATCAGATCCGGGCATGAGAGTGATAACGACATGCGCCCAATCACATCTACAGCCCCAACCCTAACCGGAGGTCTACCGCACGCAAGCCATCTCCGACGAAGAAGACGAACGCCGCCACCATGTCCGGAGATGCCGCTCCGTACGCCCCCCGTCATGCGAAAGTAGCCCAGGGAAACCATCCACGTCGTCGACGGGCAGTAGCACGAGCGCAGCCATGGTAGATCTAGATCCAAAGGACTCTGATCAGCCCCGGACGATGCCGCCTCTACCAGCCCTGCCATTTGCCGTGGAGTGCATCCTGGTCGCCGCCACCCGCACCACCGCCGTCGGGATGGAGAGAAGGGGCCGCCCCACCTCAGCCAGCCGCCGGCGAGAGAAGGGCCGCCGCCGCCACGCCACGCGGGACTTTGCCCTGTGACGCCTAGGGCGGCGGTGGCGATAGGTAGGGGGCGTGGGGAGAGGTACTGGAGGCAGCTAGGGGGAGCACCCCAGGGGCGGCGGCGGCGCCGCCTCGGGGGTGAGAGCGTATCGCCTTCTACTAGTGGTAGATGAATTACACCGAGGGCTTCAAAAATGCTTAAAAGTTGAAGTTGTCTCTAGAAATATGTAAGATTTAGTTGATTATAGCAATCAAAAGGCTAAATTTAATAGAAATAAAATGTATGTATGTGTTACAATTTAGAGATTGTTATGGTTCAGGTATGTACCCGATTGATATACATAAGTTGAAATCAACAATTTGAAGAAACATATGATGTGGATAGCTTCCAATAAGATGTGGTGCATGTTACCGCACAATATTTTTATGAACTTTTTGATAAATAACATATACAAGGCTACGTGATTTCGAATAACAATTAGATAATTTTCATCATTGGAAATAATTAAATAATTGAAAATTTTCTACTTGGTTGACAAAATAATTCTCATGGTTCACTTGCACTTAATTTAACTGTGTAATTACATAACTGATGTTGTGATATTTGCAATGGAACGATAAAGCAGAATAATGTGGATAATTCTATAGCTAAAATAAAAGATAACATGAATGATTTCATGTAGAGATACATAATAAGTAATAAATTATAGTGCGATGATGTGGACAATTAATTGGCTAAGAAACTAAGAGATGTGGATGGACTGCATGCTGAGATAGAAACATTAATTACAGTTAGTAGGGTTTTGCTTTATAAGAAGTATAGATATACAGTTTGGCTTTTCTAAAATTGTACTAAGAGTCGCAGGTGCAGTGCACTATTGTCCAAAGCCTTTGCAACCACTTTTATTTTCCATCGCTATAAGAGTCATTATAAACAGATTCTATGACTCCGGGATAATAAATATTTGCATGTTTGTTCACGTACTTACGGTTAAGGCTTGAGTAAATACGGAATAAAACTAATGTTTAACTTATGAAGTCAAAACCTAATCAAGCTAGGTTCACCTATGTGCACCAACAACTTATACTAAGCAATATAAGCAACTATATGATAGCAATATATGTAATTCAAACTTGATGACTATCATAAATTAAATTGCATAAGTAAAACAATCGGGTATGAAAATAACTAAGACACGTAGAGACGATGATTTATCTCAAAGTTCACTTCCTAATGGAAACTAGTCTCCGTTGGAGAGGTATGGAGTCACAATGATCCCAAGAGCCTCAATGGATCACCTTATTCTCCTCGTGTCTGCACTGATGTGGAGTGACACGATCCACTATGGGACCTTTGGGGACGGTCAACGGTCCCGTACAAGGTTGAGGCAATCTTCACAACTTAACTGAGGCTCCCAACGGTATCCCGTGAGCTACCAAAACTCCGAGATAGAAACAAGGTCCCGAAATCTTCCCAAGATATCAGACAACAACAACCATCTAGGTCACTCAAATATCCAAGAGGAACAAACTCTAGGACACTCCAAGTAACCAAGAGTAACAAACTTCTCAACTTTAACTAAATAGAATCCTCGTAGAGAACTGAAACTAATGCAACTGATGGAATGGCAAGAACACAATATGTGCTCAAATCCTCCACTCTCAAATCCCACCAAAAGCAACAAATGCTATGGAGCGAGGGGAGAAGAGAGGAAGAACAAAAATGAACTCAACAAGTGAACCTCTAAGATTTGGATCCAAAGACTTCCCCCCACTAAGAGGAAAAATAGATTTTTTTTATCTCAGACTGTAAGGCTTGCACCCCACAACATTTTATTTCAAATTAAAACGAGTGTCAAATACAAAGAATTATATGTACAAAAAGGAAAAGAAACAAATACCTATTTCTAAGGAATATTGTCAATCCACCTTGACAAATCAAGGACATGCTTGCTCTTCACCCTATGCGGATGCATGGTGGCCTCCTCAATAAAATTCCTTTTCCATGGTATGAAAGAAGGGAGCACATTCCAAAAGACGGTCTCATTCATCTGTTTCCAAATGTGCCAAGAAGCAAGAATAACCACCTCCACAAAGAAAGGCTCAGAAAACTTTCTTCTAGCTTTGGACAATACCTGCTCAAAAGAGTCCCTTGGCTCCCACTGAATTTGTAGATAATTCCAAATCCTCAACTGAAATTACACTAGAAGAACATGTGCATCCAATCCTCAACAGAACCAGTAGAGTAGAGCTCACAGTGAAAATGCTATATAACATTCTGTCTCCTCCGTAAGATATCTTTGGTATTGATACGATCAATGAACAATAACCACGCAAAAACATTAACTCTTAAAATCATATTGTTGTTCCATATACAAAAAATATTGGACTAGCTGCCACATCCTTAAAACAATGTTGATAAAATCTACTAGCGTTATATATTCCAAATTTCCAAATGGTACTCCAGACATCATTGCTATTAGGCTCAATATGAACATTGAGGATAAATTGCTGAACTTGTAAGAATTCTGCATAAGCTTGTAGCAACAATGGCAATACAAAGAGCTGGGACAGATCAGAAGATGACATCACCTATTTTACAGATAAATTCGAGTCTAGCACAAAAGAGAACAACCTTGGACATTCCTAATATAATGGTTTTTTGTTCCAGACATCAAACCAAAAAAGAGCGGTATCACTAGACTGAACTTGAACCGTGCATATCTCCTTGTAAACCGGGGCAAGTTTAATAATATCACGCCACCAAAAGGAACCACAGGGGTTACCTGATTGGGGTACTCCATGTGGATAGTATTGCTATACCAACTTAACCATCGGTAGATCAAGCTTGTTAAAGAATTTGTGTAAATGCTTTAGCAACAAACCCTTATTATGCTTTAAAAAATCCACAATTCCGAGATTTCCACTTTTCTTTTGCTTCCAAACCATATCCCAAGCTGCTAGAGATAAAGTCTTTGTCTCATCTTCACTTTTTCTCCATAGTCATTGCCGCAAAATCCTATTGATGTGTTCAATAATTCCTGGAGGAATACTAAGGGAGCAAAGGAAATAAATGGGCATAGAAGATAGACAAGAAGATACTAATTGTACTCTCCCACCTTCTTCCAAAAAAGGAAGAACTAGGTGTCAACTTCCTCTGAATTCTATCTACCAAAGGCATGAAATCCACCAATTGAGGTCTAGTTGTACCCATAGCTAGTCCCAGGTATGCGAAGGGAAATATACTAACTAATCAACCAAAATCAGCCAGCAAAGATACCTCCTCATCTGAAATCTTAATGGGAAGCATATAGGACATGTGAAAATTAATAGATAGACCAGTTGAATCGGCAAACTTGCTATGTGCTTGTTTCAAGACCTTAAGCTGCCGTGAGTCTGCCTCCACCACGAGGATTGTGTCATCTGCGTACTGAACCACATGGAAATCTCCATCCTCCCCAATTGGTAATCTCAATAATCCCTTTTGAAGCACGTCATCTATTACAAACTGCAGCAGCTCAGCACCAAGAACAAACAACAAAGGAGATAGAGGGCCCCCCTGCCTCACTCCACGTCTGCATTTGAAATTTCTACCACGCACCCCATTCACAAGGACAACATATGTGCCAGTTTGCAAGATATTCCTTACCCAAGCAATAAACATGTCAATAAAACAAAGACTTCTTGACATTGCAAAAAAAAAACTCATGCTCAACTGAATCAAAAGCCTTTTCACAATCCAAGTTAATTACCACTATTCTCTTTTTAGATGCCTTACATTGGTGGAGATACTCAAAAGACCAGCCAAACAGTCATGGATAGATTTACCTCTAATGAAACCATATTGATACTTGTGAATGTATTGTAACATCCCATGTTTGTAAGTAAAGGCTAAATAGGGTTGTTCATGCCATGTCATGCATATATTTTGACCCTCGGAAAGTTTGAATTTAAAAATTAAATAACAAAATTGTTAAAATCACTTAAAAGGCCAATTTGGAATCGTCGTTCAAAATACTTTTAAATTTGGCAAACAAAAATATGATGATGTTGAAAGTTTCACAAGGAATCAAAATATTATTCTTGTCAATTTTTATCTTTCTAAAAAGATCCTCAAAATTTTATTTTCTATTCTGTTTTTTAAAACGGAAAAGGGTTTTTCGGTATTTTCCTGCAACTAGGGGGTTTTCTCAAAAACCTCCCTTTGTGTCCTCTTCCTCCTCCCCGGTAAGCAGCTTTGTGGCCGACGTTGTCGTCGTCACGTCCTGTCTGCGCCTGTTTCCGCGGATGAACACCCAGAGAGGCGCTGTGATCCTCTTCCACTTGTTTACTGACCCCCTGGCCATTCCTCTCCCTCTCTGTTTCTTCCCTGGCCGAAACCATAGATTTTATAGGCGAGCTCACCGCTGTCGCTCCAAGTCTCGCCCCGCCCCGTTTAGCTTGCGAGGAGCATTGTCGTCATCCACTACCACGCCTCGAGACCGTTGAGATGCTAGGATGCCACGAAACGCCGAGAATTCACCATCTTCTTTGTCTCCGACCGAGCCCCGCCATGGTCGAATTCGTCTCCTTCCGGACTCACCAAGCCTCACCGAGACTTCCACGAGCACTAGGGTGAGCTCAGATCCCTCCCCATATCCACTCCATGTTGTAAATGACGGTCGATTTCAACACCGCCGTCGAGTTCCACCGACGGCCTCCGCGAATGTCCATGCCAGTGAGTCTCCGATGAATCAATCCCGGATGCGCCGCCACTAGATGGCAGCCTGCGGTTCTGCGCAGCGATCTCATGCCTTAGCGCTACCCCTCCCGCACCTGTTCGCTGTCGTCGTTCGCCACTGTGCTGCTCCGGCCATTGCTGGCGTCAGCATGACGCCACCATGATGTGGCCGCGGGCCCCCCTTGTCAGCGGTTTATTATTTTTTTAAATATTTAATAAATGAGAAAACTCTCACAGGTGGGTCCCACAATTATTTAATTCCAAAAAATAGTTAATAATTGAAAAATCAATAACTTTTAATCTGCAATTCAGAAAAATATAAATAATAAATCAAAATCTTTATAAAAATACAATCAAAATCTTTATGACATTTTCAAATATGTTTGAATAAGTTCAAAATTGACCATTATTTAAAAATTGTTTAAAATCATTTGAAAATGGAGAAACTAACAATTTATTCAATAAATACTGAAAATTGCAGGTTATATACCAAAATGCTCAGAAAAAGAAATTCAACTCATTCATGATGTTTTCAAATCCATTTGAGCAATTAAAATTTGACACACTTTTGTGAATGCCCGAAATGCCCCCTTATGTCCATTTTGGGGCTAATTTCCATAAGAAAGCATAATTGTCATGCGAACCCTAGTAAACCATCGAACATGTTTAGGGCTTCATCGAAATGCAATAAATTGCTCATGCATACATATTGCACATTGCATCGATCTCATGTGTTGATTGTTTCTATTTCGGTATTTGGTTCTTATCGGTAGAATGCGACCCCGAAGAGAAGATCGACATCTGCAATGACGAATACTTGATTTTAACCGACAAGTCAAGCACTTATTCCTGAAGACTTAATATGGTTTTCTTGAAGCAATGCAAGGATAACCTTTTATCTGCTCATATATGTTTTTGAATGGCTTTTGATTCTCGTACTTTGCATTCGATTCTAAGATATTTGGTGTCAGTAGATATAGTTCTCCTATATAGTGGATCGCCTTAATATCCCGATCCACTGCTCCTAGCCGCCATATTTTTTATTGTGTGCATCGTTAGCGCCTCATATTTGCTATGCATAGCCATACATGCTTATTTAGCTCTTCTCCATCCGGTTGATGAATCAGAGCTGCGAATGAATCTAGTATGACAGGATAACGTGGTAAGGTGAGGATTGTGTGGTTAACTTGACTAAGGCTTGGACGGGAGGCCACTTGGGAAGTGGTTTTTTTGTCATGTACTTGCCAACCCTACGAGTAAGGTCAGGTGCGGAAGCCAAGACTAAGCGTACAACCATGCCCGATGGCCATGAGCCTTGCCGACTAACTATCTTGTTTAGGTTTATCCATGAGTCACGTAGTTTGGGATTTCCATTCGGCAATGCGAATAAAACTTTAAAAGGTTTTGTAAAAATGCTCCGCCTAGGGCATGACCAGGGTCACGTGATGGACGTACACGGATCTTGCCCCGCTTCACAGAGACAGGTGCCGTCAGGAGGATGGCCAACTCCCCATTGACGGGGTGAACCTGTCTTGGGTTGACTCATGAATAGGGTTGTGCAAGGTAAAGGTCATGGATAAACCACCCTCTGCCGGCACTTCCCGAACTAGAGCTAACCCGGTGGCACTAAGAGTTGGTTGGTACATATGGTTAAAGTTAACCCCCTGCAGGGATAAATATTTTCGAGAAGTCGTGTCCGCGGTTAAGAATGACTTGGTGAAAGTACTAGGCCATAGATAACTTTAACGTGACGTAAAAGCTGTTGACAAGGAATGAAGGGTGCATGCTCGGAGATGCC
This sequence comes from Alopecurus myosuroides, assembly GCA_028641055.1. NCBI lineage: Eukaryota > Viridiplantae > Streptophyta > Magnoliopsida > Poales > Poaceae > Alopecurus > Alopecurus myosuroides. The sequence goes on from CM054062.1 coordinate 179,689,959, forward strand.
GAGGAGGTGATCCTTGTAGCACGAGATGGTGGAAATGATGTTGGTGGAATGAAAATATGACGATTACAGTAGTTGAGTCGTTTCTCATCCGTTTTGAAAATACTCCATGAGACGTGCTATTCTTCCTCAGTTTGGAAAACAAAGATTGCTTTACGCAAATTAACCTTCATAAAACCCTTTTTGGAAATAGCAGATATATAACAGGTGAACGGACAACGACGTCGCCTAGAGGGGGGGTGAATAGGCGACTAAAACTTTTCCGGTTAAGGCTTGCTAAATGCGGAAATAAACTAGGTGTTTAAATTAACAAGCATACAACCTAATTATTCTATAGTCAACTAGATGCACCAACAACTTATGCTAAGCAAGACAAGTAACAAGGTGATAGCAAGATATATAACTTCAAGCTCGAAGGCTATCACAATGTAAATTGCATAAGTAAAAATCTCGGGTATAGAAATAACCGAGGCACACAGAGACGATGATGTATTCCCGAGTTCCTCCCACAAAGGGGAGTACGTCTCGTTGGAGGGCTGTGAGCTCGCCACGAAGGCCTACTCAACGCCACAAAGGGCTCACCCTATTCTCCGATGAACCCCGCCACAAAGGCCTAGTTCACCTTCCACTATTGGCAACCTTCAAACCCGAGGCACGCATCCACAACTCAATTGGAGGCTCTCGGTGTCACCACAATCTTGGGGCACACATCCACAACTCAATTGGAGGCTTCAAAAACACCACAAGTCGTCTAGGGTCCAAGACCCAAGAGTAACAAGCTCACAATCTTTCACTTCCACGAATCCTCGTGGAGAGACCAAACCGATGCAACCGATGCAAATGGCAAGAGCACAAGTGCTCAAATCCTCCACTCTCAAATTCCAACAAAGCAACAAATGCTTATGGGGGAATAAAAGAGGAAGAACAATGGAGAAACACCAAGAATTCCAAGATCAAGATCTACTAGGTTTCCCTCACTAAGAAGGAGGATGGATTGGTGGAAATGTAGATCTAGATCTCCTCTAACTTCTCCCTCAAAGATATGCAAGAATCATTGGAGGGATTGAGAGAGGAGCAAGCTTTCCAAAGTCAACAATGGTGGGGAGAGAGAGGGAAAACGAGCTGGGAAAGTCTTAGGGACTTTGGGGAAGAAAGCCCCTTAAATAGGTGCTAAAAAAACTAGCCGTTTTCCACTTTTTCCGTCCATTCCGGAATGGTCCGGAAAATTCCGGACCCCGGAATGACCCGGCATGGCCCGGAATCGATTCCGGAGCGATTCCGGATGGAAACATAGCCTTTTCCCGTTATGGCCGGAATATTCCGGAGCCCAGAAAAATCCGGATTCCGGAATCATCCGGAATATTCCGGATTGCAAACCGGAGACAGAAAACCGATACGAGAAATGCAATAACTTATGCATATGAACTCCGTTTTCGATGTTCTTGGGCTCGTTGAAATCGCAACGACGAGCATTACAAGAATATGCAGAGAAACATCATTGTCCATAAATGGAAGATAAAACCAAATGGGTAAAGGTTTAGACCTCTCAAATAGGAATACCCGGTGAAACCTCCAACACGAAAACACACATAACTTTTGCGAATGAACTCCGAATAAGGTGAATCCAAATGGGTTGGAAAGGTAATAACAAAGACTATCCAAAAAAAAGGAATGGAGAAGTTACCACACGTGTAAGGTGTGGAAACATTCTCAAAGCTGAACCGGATATTTTCACCACCGAAATCGCAACAAGTTTTTCTTACCAAAACCGTTTTCGATAAACCTTGGCTTGCCATGAAGATCACGACAAGCACTAGAACCCAAAGGATACAAAAGCCAAATAAGAACCAAGAAAGATGATATGCAAAGTATGCAAAGGTTTGAGCTCTCCACAACAATTCGATCACGTTACTCACTTGAGAGCCCCTATTGATAGTACGACTATCTATCCTGTAACCCGGTCTCCCGAAGACACAAGACCGGTAAAATAGAAAACCTATAAATATTATACCTTTTCCTTGAGCTAGATGATGACGATCTTGACTCTCTCAAGTTGGATCTTCTTTCTTGATTGCGCTTGCTAGCACAAGCTCCGCTTGATGAAGACTTGCAAGTTGCTCCCCCATACACCATTATGGGAGAGACTAGCTCCCCCATACACCATTATGGGAGAGACCCTTCTCGGCAAATCTTCACAAGGACACAATCTCCAAAAGGGTGGCAAGCATCAAGCATAGAATATCTTCTAGATGCTTCACTTGAGCTTCCACGTCAAGCTAGATGACGAACACCGCTTGACGACGACATAGACCACGGGCTATATGAAATCTTCCTTTTGGTTCATGCCCATGGAAAGATACCTAACCACACATAGAAATGCCACACACACATATCATGGGTTAGTTCACAAAGCTATATTTACAATTGCTTACCATACCATGAGATACACAATCCCACTTGGTACAAATTGTAGCTTTGAGTGTTGATCGCTTGCTTGATCAACCTTGTATCTTTGCTTCTTACTTCAAATGATGATGTCTTGAAGATGATAATGAAAGATCACCTAATCCTTTTCTTCAAGACACACTAGCAATGAGCTCAACTCAAACCATAACCATTCCTCATATAAATCCATGAATATAGCAATGGCCATCAAGGAAGCTAATAGAGTCCAACACATGAACTCCATTATTTCCTATGGACAAGATCTACAAGGATAACTCAATGCAAACATTAGTCCATAAGGATTGTCATTAATTACCAAAACCACATATGGGGGAACCATGCGCTTTCAATAGGTTAATTAAGTTTTGTTGAGTACCTCACGTATTCAGGATTTCTTAAATTTGGTTCAGGTGAAGTCTCACTCTAGTGGTGGTTTGACATGGAGATCGATGAGTAGTTTGGGGTTCCTAGGTAGTAGCCTGGAATCTATGGGCTGAGACGTCGCCTTATGTTGTGGCATGTTAGGCCTTTTGGTATCTTGTTGACTAGCAACATAATTTGCCTTCTGTTGTCTGATGTAATGTTGGGTCAAGTGATCTCTATTTATAAAGCTATACTATAGTAATACTTGCTTTATACAGCTTCATGTCTACGGTTACTGCTTTGATCGGTTGTTAGTTTTAAGCCATTGGTTAAACGATTTAGCTATGCCTGTGTTGACTGTCGTAGTTGAGGGGTTGTGTGCCGATGATCCATATCCGAGCACGCCCGTCGATGTTTACTCGGCCTAGGATTGGTAAACCCTGTAACCTTCGACATGTGTAACACTTCCTATGACACATAGCATTTATGTTTAGCCTTGGTCTTGTTCCGACAGTTTCAGATGAATCATGGATTCTTTGATATGCATACTTGGTTATGACTAGCATGGACATGAGGAGCAGTAGTTCCGATGTTTTCTGGCCTGCGTGCCGATGATTCCGGTCTATCTGCCGTTGTGTATTACGGGCGGGACTGGTAACATCGAAGCCCTTGTAGGTTCATGACTAGGATCGCATAACACTTATGCATACCTCTGGGTCCGGGGTCGCAACATGCATTCCATCATCTTCAACTGTAACCTATTAGCCAACAGTTTTGTGAGAAATTTTAGCTCTAAATTTGTGAGAGATACGGTTCTATAATTAAAAAAATTTCTCGTGGGATGGGTTTTTAGGGACCAAAGTGATATAGGAAGTATTAATTTTTTCCTAAGGAAACAACTTGATGAAAAAACTCATCAGCTAGATTATAAAAATATTTCGTTATAATATCCCAACACTTCTTTAAGACATGCCATTAAAACCACCAGGACCAAGAGCTTTATCAACTGGCATTTTTTGCACCACCTTATCCATCTCCTCGTGAGAAAAGGGGTGAAATAGATCCTCCAGACCCTGAACTTTGGGAATTAAGCTTATAAGATCCAAATGCATGGATATTTCTCTAGAAGTACCCATTAGGTGCTTATAACAAGATCATGCAACAACAACCATCCGATCATGGTCAAAGATAACATGACCATTTGGAATCTGGAGGCTTGAAATAACATTTCCTATAAATCTGTGAGAAGCCGTGGGATGAAAATGTGGTGTTTTCTTCCCCAACCTTTATCCAACGAGTGATCAAGGTAAAGATATAGTGAGAGTGAAGTGAAAGGTTGATCGGGAACGTCTGTGACAGGAGGATCGGTAAGACTGTTGGAAGCGGATCTCTCAGGAACAAGAATGACATCACCATGCTTAATTCTTTCGTATTTCTTTTAGAACTAAAAACCGAGGCAACCTCACGAGACGGAAACAATACAAAGCCAAGGATGGATGAATTACTCTATGTTAACCCGTGCTCGGAGGCATAGTGGACTATGGATGCATTGCCTACATACATCTAAATAGCATATGTATTAATTATACTAAACTGCATTAATTTTATCTTTTTTATCACATGCTACTAATGCAATGCTGCAGGCGAAACCCTAAGCCCATGCCTACTTTTAATCATTGATAACAACCCTCTTTTGCTATACAAGAATTGATCGATTAAAAAGGAATTATCAAGCTTTCTATGGATTCAATGATTGGTCTCATAAAGCACCTACATCCTGGTTCGATAAAACCTTGGGTCTCAAGGTAAAAAGCTACGTACTACATTTGGTAATCCGGATCGAACCTTGAGACCCAAGGTTTTAGCAAACCGGGATGTAGGGGCTTGATGAGATCAATCGTTGAATCCACACAGAGCCTGCTAATTCTTGTTTTACAAGACCAAATCTTGTATTACAAAATAGGGTTGTTGTCAATGATTAAAAATAGGCATGGGCTTAAGGTTATACCTGCAGCAGTTTATTGGTAGTATGAGATAATAAGATAAAGTTAAAGTAGTTTAGTATAAATAAATACATATGCTATTTAGAGTTATGTAGGCAATGCATCTTTAGTCCACTATGCCTCCGAGAACGGGTTAACATAGAGTAATTCGTCCAACCTTGGCCCTGTTGTCGGTGTAATGCTTTCGGGGGGGGTCCCGGATCGTCGGATGGGCGGGATAGGCCATCACGGCGGATGGTCCCGATTGAACAAGCTATAGTCAAATGCCTCCCCTCCCTCGGGGGGGGGGGGGGTGCGCCCCGGAAGCACAGTTGACCCGTGACCTCCCATTGCAGGAAGAAGGCGGCGCGTGGCGCATCGTTGGGAGGTAGAGGTTACACGTGGGAGGAGGTCCCTCTGCCTTCTGCCTCCACGTGTAACCTGTCACGACCCCGGACCCAGAGATATACATACTGTTATGTGCTCCTAGCCATGGACTCACAAAGGCTTCAGGGTTACCAGCCCCGGCCGCAACAAACAGCGGCAGGCAGACCGGATTCATCGGCACGTAGTCCGGATCCCCGGTCTACTACTCCTTGTATCCATGCTAGTCATAACCCATTATGCATACCCAAGCGTCCACGAGTCGGATGAAACTGAAGGAACGGGACCAAAGTTATACAGAGCTGCTATGTGTCCAGAAAGTGCAACAACAATCGAGGGTTACTGGGGTTACCTCGCCCCAGGCCGATCACATCGACAGGCGGGCTCGGACATGGATCATCGGCTCCACAACCCCTCGACTGCGACAACTATGCAGGCATAGCCAAAACTGTATAACGATGAGCTCGAAACCAACAACCGATCAAAGCAGTACTCTAGACATGAAGCTTTATTAAACAGGTGTTACTAGAGTATAGCTTACAAGCAGAGGTCACACGACCCAACATTACAACAGACAACGGAAGGCAAAATATGTTGCTAATCAACAAGAACCAAAAAGGCCTAAGAGGCCGCAACATAAGGCGACGTCCCAGCCCATAGATTCCAGGCTGCTACCTGGGAACCCCAAACTACTCGTCGAGGTCCACGTTGAACCACCACTGAAGTGACGAACTCCACCTGAACCAAAATTAAGCAAACCTGAGTACGGGAGATACTAAACGAGACTTAGTTAACCTATTATATATCTGCTGGTTTCAGAAAGGGTTTTATGAAGGCTGTTTTGCATAAAGCAATCTTTGCTTTACAAATCGAGGAGGAATAGCACGTCTAAAGGAGTATTTTCAAAACAGATGAGAAGACTACTCAACTTCTGAGGTCATCATCTTTTCATCCACCAACATCATTTCCCAACACCTCACATGCTACAAGGATTACCCCTCCCGGCATCTCCGGGGAGGCACCCTTCATCTATTGCCTCCATGCTTTGTCAACATCTTTTACGTCATGTTCATGTTATCTATGGCCAGAAATACTTCCACCAAGCCGTCCTTAACCGCGGACACAACTTCTCGAAAAGATTTATCCCTGCAGGGGGTACACTTTACCCACACGTACCAACCGACTCTTAATGCCAAGCTATTGGCACAATTCGGACGATGTGCCGGCAGAGTGTGGTCGGCCACGACCTTTACCTTACCCGACCCTATCCATGAGTCAACCCAAGACAGGGCCACCCCGTCAACAGGGAGTTGGCCATCCTCCTGACGACACCTGTCTCTGTGAGGCGGGGTCAAGATCCGTGTACGTCCATCACTTGGCCCCGGTCACGCCCTAGCGGAGCATTTTGTTTTCAAAACCGTTTAAAAGGTTTTATTTGCGTTGCCGAATGGAAATCTCAAACTACGTGACTCATGGATAAAGCCATCTAAGTTAGTCGGTCGGCGAGGCTCATGGCCATCGCGCATGGTTGTACGCTCAGTCTTGGCTTCTGCGCCCCGACCTTACTCCTAGGGTTGGCAATTACGGAACAAACAACCACTTCCCAAGTGGCCTCCCGTCCAAGCCTTAGTAAAGTTAACCACACAGTGCTCATCTCACCACGTCATCATATCATACTAGGTTATCGCAACTCTCATTCATCAACCGGATGGAGCAGAGGTAAACAAACATGTAAAGCTAAGCGAAGCAGATATGAGGCTCTGGCGATGCGCACAAGCAATCTATGGCGGCTAGGAGCAGTGGGTCAGGATATTGAGGCAATGCAGTGTATAGGTGATTTATATCTAGTAGCATTAAATACTTTAGAATCGAATGCAAAGTACGAGAATCAAATGTTGTTCGAAAACATATATGAGCAGATAAGAGGTTATGCTTGCCTTGGTTATAAGAAAACCAGATAAATACTTCTGGAATAAGTGCTTGACTTGTCGGTTAAGATCAAGTATTCGTCATTGGAGATGTTGGCCTTCGCTTCGGAGTCGGGTTCTACCGAGAGGGAACAAACACCGAAAAGAAGAAGAACAACAATCAACACATGGCATCGATGCAATGCATGATATGTATGCGTGAGCAAATTAATGCACTTAAATAAAGCCCTAGACATGATCGTTGGTTTGCTAGGGTTCGTATGTACGTTAAACATTTTTACTGAAATTATCCCGAAATAGACCCCGGAGGGGGTTTCGGGCGATTATAAAAGTAAGTACAATTTTAGTTGCTCAAATGGGTTTGAAAACATCATAACCATATTGCATTTGTCATTTTGAGCAAATTGATATATAACTTTTAATTTTCTAATTTTGGTGAATAAAAACTTATTTTTCTATTTTTAAATGATTAAACAACATTAAATAAATGTTCAAAAATCAACTTTCTCAAACATATATGAAAATGTCATATTTGGGTAGACAATATTTTTCTGGTCATCTCCATATTTTTATTTTCTTTTTCTGAGTTATAAAACAGTAGTTATTAGAATTACAAAATTAGTCATTTTGTGGAAAAACAGAAAAACAGGATTATGATGTCAGCTTGACGCGATGATGACGTCACCAAGCCTTGATCTTCACAGAAACCTCCAAATTTGACGAAATCCACGCGGGATTTCGAAATCAAACCACACAGTGAGGGAGAGGAGGTCAAGGGGAAGCTGAGGGTACCGGTGGCGGACCAAATGGTCGCCGGAATGCCCACCGGCGGCGAGGAACCGCGGCGGCGGCAATGGGTGCACGGCGAGCGGGAGCTACAGGGGGTTAGGGAGCGAGCGGAGGGCATGAGGATGCTCACCATGGCAAGGGGAGGCTAGAGGATGGGTCGGTGGGTGGAGGGAGGGCCGGAGACGGCGGCGCCATCCATCTCCCCGCGGCGGCCGGAGAAGATGGCGGGGGCGGATTCCGGCGATGCAGGCCATCCCGGCTCCCGAGCGCTCTCGAGGTGACAGAGGGTGCTCCGGTGGTCCTCCTGGTTCCCTCAATTCGGCCGGAGATGGCCAGAATCGGCAGCGCGCGGTGGCGGCCGGAGGTGACAGTAGGGTTTCGGTAGGGTTCCGTTTCCAGCAGAGAGGCAGAGAGAGAGGGAGCTTCGAGGCAGAGAGGAGAAGCAAGGAGGAGCACGACGTTCTGGTGAGCTATCCACACACGGGGGCGCGCTCAAAGAGGCAGGAGGTGGCGGCACTGCTGCCACGCAGCTGCTACTGCCTTCTGTCCAAGGAAGAAGAAGAAAGAAAAATGAGTTTTCAAGAAAACCCCCTGAAGTTTTGGGAAAAACCAGCAAGGTCCTTTTCTCTTTTAAAACAGGACAGAAAACAAACTTTTGAGGGCCTTTTTGAAAGGATAAAATTTGGCAAAAATACATTTTGGAAAGCTTATGAAATTTCCAACAAAACCATAACTTGGGTTGGTGCATTTGAATTATTTTTCAATACAAAATTTTGGAACCCAAATTAAGTACTTTTTGTGGGATTTTCTGAAACCATTTAAATTCAAATTTTAAATTGGTTCAAACATGGTTTAAATTATTGTTTTCATGCATGTATGAGATGAACACAACACCACAACCCTTTGGTAGCAAAATTAGGGATGTTACAAATCTACCCCCCTTACAAGAATCTCGTCCCGAGATTCCTGAAGGAGAAGAAAGAAGGAACACCGGTTTTGAGCGATCTTCTCGAACATTACGGTTCTCTTCTTGAAGAGGTTGACCTGTAGCACTTGCGAAGATCTCCAGCGGCTACACCTTAGGTGAGAGGGAAACTCTTAGGAAATGATCTTCACGAAGATCGAGTATCCCATGAGTAACTCATGACAGGATGTTCATAAAGAACTTTTGAGTTATCAGGCATGAAACACATCAAGGTAACGGAGTGAACAGATGAAGGTTTCAAGTTTGCGGACGGGTGGTCTTGAAAGGATGTTTGAATATGAGCTTTGCACAAGACTTTAAATCCTTTTGGAAAAGAAAGGTTGAACAACTTGTGAAATCGAGGTTTCTTCGAAATATATTACCAAGATGGGAAGGATGGTCTTGGATACCAAAACATAATATCCACAGACGAGGAAGAACACGAGAAAACACTGTAATCGTGCATCAGAGAGAATTTGATACAGGATCATGTTCTCTCTTCGGGGTGGACACAAAAGATGAAGGAACTTTCATTCCGTTAAATTTTGTCGGAATCCTTGTCAAGGATAGGGATGTTACTTCACGACACAAGATGAGTAACCAAAGGAAGTTGGAACACCATAGTTAGGGAATAATTCTTGGTCACACCATAAAGATGAGCAACCAACGAAGATTGAAACACCGGAGGGAAATAGGGAACCTCTTTCATATGTGGTTTTGACGTAGCAATACGTTTTTCACATGGTTAAGATCCCATGGCTGAGTGACTGGCAGATTCACACAATGTGTGAGAGGAACAGAATTTCAAGTGTAGACCACTTGAAAAAGGGAACTGCTCAATGGCGGTTACAAAACACCACGAGATGGTTCTCATGATGAACTTGTTTCCACTAGAATAAAGGTTTTGAAGGTTCAACGGAGAGATGTTGGAAAGATAAACTTCCAGGTTCTCCTGGATGTTCTAGATACCGACAGCAAGCTCATGGCAAGCTTTCTATAGGTCATCAAGTGAATGTAGAACTCCGGTTTGGAAGAACGGAGAGGGAAACTTGTTAGATTGAGCCACACAGGAAAACTCACGGGGAGTGGTTGCTCTTACGGATTCAGAGGGATATGACATTAGGCCTTTCGGCTAATTGTGTTAACCACAACATCAACCATGCCGGATTTTCGAATGGACCTGATTCAATACCCTTGAGAAAACACCAACCATCGTTGTTGCTTGAGATTCAGCTCTGGTTAGTGGATTTATAGCTCAGGCTCGGTATGTTTGAGCGAAGAGATTGCACCGGTTACAATTGAGGTACATTTACTAGATTCTCAAGAATAGACCACACATGCATGACCGGGGATTATTCCCGAAGGAACAAGGAAACTATACTCGAATCCACGGCGACAACTTTCACCAAGAGCACATGGACCAGAGTAGGTTACTTCAAACATCCAGAACACAATCTTCGTAATGAAACAAAGATGTTTCTCGAAAGTTTCCAACATTGTTGCCATTTGTTCAGCATGAACCTCTTGCAACTTGGATGATTAGAAATGTCATCGATGGGCTCGAAAACACACTTATCAAAACACTCCAAGAAGAGGGATTCACATGATATATGAACGAGGCAAAATATTGGTCAGACTAATGGACATGAAGGTGTACTTGGGAAAAACACCATGAGTGAAAAACCCATCAATATTTACCTTGAATCTGGACTTGATCTTACGATAGGCCAAACCAAATCAAGGGTGGAAAGATAGCATGTTCATTAAGGAGATACTATCATGCTTCAACACAAGGGAACTAGACACTCCTTAACAGAGGATCAAGTTAGGCGGAGCTTTTGCCTTTCAACTCTCCAAGTTGTTGTTTAAGCTCAACCACTAGTCCAAGGTGTCTAGCGTAGTTTCTTGGAGAGAGGAGTGGTTCAAACTACCCCTTGCTTAGACATTACAGTCAGGTAACAACCTGGTGATACTTCTAGAAAGACAACCAGAATATCACAACCTACCGTTAGGTCTAGGAATTTGAAAGGAGGCTTGCTTTTCAAAGCAACTGATATGAACATGAGAGCTTGGCATGAACCTAACTCTCTGACCGAGGATATGCACCGGAATGGACGGGTTTGGTAACACAGTCAACTTCAAAAAGAGGCTGGGTGACCAGTAGTGCTAAGAAGGATACAGATGTTTCTTAGAATTTTCAAAGCAATAAGAATTGCTAGGAACATCTGATACACACATCAATGCACTGACCCATCATACTCAAGCATTCAAACTTGGATAAAGGGGGAGTGAATACGGTAAGAGCATCACTTCATCAATAAGGCCATGAAACTTAACACAACCTCTTGATATATAAGAGTGTGATACTCGAAGGTGGAACAGAACAGAAGCTAATGAAACTTCTTTAATCTGTGGATTACAAAACTTTGACCTGGTCCTAGAGATGAACGAGGTACTGGAGTTTGTTTCTCCTGACATCCCAAGGTGGAATGTTCTGACGGAAACCAAGAGCAAATGTATTGGAGGAATCCAACACCCATATGCGACTTGGTGTCCATAACAATGGTTAGAGATTTGGAAGCAACTGAAGGGTAGAATCATGCTTAGGGAAGATCCTCGGATCAAGTTGAAGCACAGGGTAATACTCATTTGTAAAACCCATGCAAGAGAGTTGGTATAACTGAAATAGGAACGAATATGTGGAATTCAGGATGATCACTCTTAATGTGATCCTTTTTGGTTCCGGTAGAGAACCTATGGCTATGAGAGTTGGAATTTTCTAGCTATCCTGAGGTAGAAGATATTCCTCAGGATTCAACGAAACAGAACTTGGGTTAAAGGTCAGCATCCTGTACTGATAGAGTGAGCATCACATGGTTATAAAACCACATGATTCAACCCACCACAATTCAGCACATTCCGGGACCTTCGGTTCAAGTCCAAGGTTGAAAACATTGAAAAGGATTAACTACTATCTTAGTGCCTTGAAGGACACTACGAATAGCAATCACGAAGTATCTTTCGAAGGACACCGATAGCTCCGGAAGAATTTGAGCAGAGGATAACGGATACATTCGAGATGGAAGGAAATCTCGAGGTTTAGGATTTGAAACTCTAGAACTGGAGTATGTGGAACCCACACAACTCTGAGGTATTAGGATGGAAAGAAAATCTCCCATTTGAAACGAGAGATATCGGAACATGGAACACACACGACTCTAGAAACTTTAACACTAGGTCAACTTGGGTGAAAACGTCCTTGCCAAAGGAGGCACCTAGGTTTTGAATGACTAGAAGAGATAGCAAAACCTTTCAAATCAAAACAGGTAAGGTGACCCAGAGTTAGAGCGATACCAGATAAGGAGTAAAAAGAATCCTAAGAAGGTTTTCACAATCCATTTGGAGTTTCAAAGTAGTTTTCACAAACACTAGACTGAACATCGACCAAGGAGTAAGGTTTTCCTACAGGCAGTCCTGCTCTGATACCATGACTTGTCACGACCCCGGACCCAAAGATATACATACTGTTATGTGCTCCTAGCCATGGACTCACAAAGGCTTCAGGGTTACCAGCCCCGGCCGCAACAAACAGCGGCAGGCAGACCGGATTCATCGGCACGTAGTCCGGATCCCCGGTCTACTACTCCTTGTATCCATGCTAGTCATAACCCATTATGCATACCCAAGCGTCCACGAGTCGGATGAAACTGAAGGAACGGGACCAAAGTTATACAGAGCTGCTATGTGTCCAGAAAGTGCAACAACAATCGAGGGTTACTGGGGTTACCTCGCCCCAGGCCGATCACATCGACAGGCGGGCTCGGACATGGATCATCGGCTCCACAACCCCTCGACTGCGACAACTATGCAGGCATAGCCAAAACTGTATAACGATGAGCTCGAAACCAACAACCGATCAAAGCAGTACTCTAGACATGAAGCTTTATTAAACAGGTGTTACTAGAGTATAGCTTACAAGCAGAGGTCACACGACCCAACATTACAACAGACAACGGAAGGCAAAATATGTTGCTAATCAACAAGAACCAAAAAGTCCTAAGAGGCCGCAACATAAGGCGACGTCCCAGCCCATAGATTCCAGGCTGCTACCTGGGAACCCCAAACTACTCGTCGATGTCCATGTTGAACCACCACTGAAGTGACGAACTCCACCTGAACCAAAATTAAGCAAACCTGAGTACGGGAGGTACTCAACAAGACTTAGTTAACCTATTATATATCTGCTGGTTTCAGAAAGGGTTTTATGAAGGCTGTTTTGCATAAAGCAATCTTTGCTTTACAAATCGAGGAGGAATAGCACGTCTAAAGGAGTATTTTCAAAACAGATGAGAAGACTACTCAACTTCTGAGGTCATCATCTTTTCATCCACCAACATCATTTCCCAACACCTCACATGCCACAAGGATTACCCCTCCCGGCATCTCCGGGGAGGCACCCTTCATCTATTGCCTCCATGCTTTGTCAACATCTTTTACGTCATGTTCATGTTATCTATGGCCAGAAATACTTCCACCAAGCCGTCCTTAACCGCGGACACGGCTTCTCGAAAAGATTTATCCCTGCAGGGGGTACACTTTACCCACACGTACCAACCGACTCTTAATGCCAAGCTATTGGCACAATTCCGACGATGTGCCGGCAGAGTGTGGTCGGCCACGACCTTTACCTTACCCGACCCTATCCATGAGTCAACCCAAGACAGGGCCACCCCGTCAACAGGGAGTTGGCCATCCTCCTGACGACACCTGTCTCTGTGAGGCGGGGTCAAGATCCGTGTACGTCCATCACTTGGCCCCGGTCACGCCCTAGCGGAGCATTTTGTTTTCAAAACCGTTTAAAAGGTTTTATTTGCGTTGCCGAATGGAAATCTCAAACTACGTGACTCATGGATAAAGCCAGCTAAGTTAGTCGGTCGGCGAGGCTCATGGCCATCGCGCATGGTTGTACGCTCAGTCTTGGCTTCTGCGCCCCGACCTTACTCCTAGGGTTGGCAAGTACGGAACGAACAACCACTTCCCAAGTGGCCTCCCTTCCAAGCCTTAGTAAAGTTAACCACACAGTGCTCATCTCACCACGTCATCATATCATACTAGGTTATCGCAACTCTGATTCATCAACCGGATGGAGCAGAGGTAAACAAACATGTAAAGCTAAGCGAAGCAGATATGAGGCTCTGGCGATGCGCACAAGCAATCTATGGCGGATAGGAGCAGTGGGTCAGGATATTGAGGCAATGCAGTGTATAGGTGATTTATATCTAGTAGCATCAAATACTTTAGAATCGAATGCAAAGTACGAGAATCAAATGTTGTTCGAAAACATATATGAGCAGATAAGAGGTTATGCTTGCCTTGGTTATAAGAAAACCAGATAAAGACTTCTGGAATAAGTGCTTGACTTGTCGGTTAAGATCAAGTATTCGTCATTGGAGATGTTGGCCTTCGCTTCGGAGTCGGGTTCTACCGAGGGGGAACAAACACCGAAAAGAAGAAGAACAACAATCAACACATGGCATCGATGCAATGCACAATATGTATGCGTGAGCAAATTAATGCACTGAAATAAAGCCCTAGACATGATCGTTGGTTTGCTAGGGTTCGTATGTCCGTTAAACATTTTTACTGAAATTATCCCGAAATAGACCCCGAAGGGGGTTTCGGGCAATTATAAAAGTAAGTACAATTTTAGTTGCTCAAATGGGTTTGAAAACATCATAACTAGATTGCATTTGTCATTTTGAGCAAATTGATATATAACTTTTAATTTTCTAATTTTGGTGAATAAAACTTATTTTTCTATTTTTAAATGATTAAACAACATTAAATAAATGTTAAAAAATCAACTTTCTCAAACATATATGAAAATGTAATATTTGGGTAGAGAATATTTTTCTGGTCATCTCCATATTTTTATTTTCTTTTTCTGAGTTATAAAACAGTAGTTATTAGAATTACAAAATTAGTCATTTTGTGGAAAAACAGAAAAACAGGATTATGACGTCAGCTTGACGCGATGATGACGTCACCAAGCCTTGATCTTCACAGAAACCTCCAAATTCGACGAAATCCCCGCGGGATTTTGAAATCAAACCACACAGTGAGGGAGAGGAGGTCAAGGGGAAGCTGAGGGTACCGGCGGCGGACCAAATGGTCGCCGGAATGCCCACCGGCGGCGAGGAACCGCGGCGGCGGCAATGGGTGCACGGCGAGCGGGAGCTATAGGGGGTTAGGGAGCGAGCGGAGGGCATGAGGATGCTCACCATGGCGAGGGGAGGCTAGAGGATGGGTCAGTGGGTGGAGCGAGGGCCGGAGACGGCGGCGCCATCCATCTCCCCGCGGCGGCCGGAGAAGATGGCGGGGGCGGATTCCGGCGCTGCAGGCCATCCCGGCTCCCGAGCGCTCTCGATGTGACAGAGGGTGCTCCGGTGGTCCTCCTGGTTCCCTCAATTCGGCCGGAGATGGACAGAATCGGCAGCGCGCGGCGGCGGCCGGAGGTGACATTAGGGTTTCGGTAGGGTTCCGTTTCCAGCAGAGAGGCAGAGAGAGAGGGAGCTTCGAGGCAGAGAGGAGAAGCAAGGAGGAGCACGACGTTATGGTAAGCTATCCACACACGAGGGCGCGCTCAAAGAGGCAGGAGGTGGCGGCACTGCTGCCACGCAGCTGTTACTGCCTTCTGTCCAAGGAAGAAGAAGAAAGAAAAAGGAGTTTTCAAGAAAACCCCCTGAAGTTTTGGGAAAAACCAGCAAGGTCCTTTTCTCTTTTAAAACAGGACAAAAAACAAACTTTTGAGGGCCTTTTTGAAAGGATAAAATTTGGCAAAAATACATTTTGGAAAGCTTATGAAATTTCCAACAAAACCATAACTTGGGTTGGTGCATTTGAATTATTTTTCAATACAAAAGTTTGGAACCCAAATTAAGTACTTTTTGTGGGATTTTCTGAAACCATTTAAATTCAAATTTTAAATTGGTTCAAACATGGTTTAAATTATTGTTTTCATGCATGTATGAGATGAACACAACACCACAACCCTTTGGTAGCAAAATTAGGGATGTTACAAATCCCTCCGCAGAGCAATAACTGCGCGCGATCTAGGAGTTTAAAAGGAGGTTGAGGAGAAGAAAGGAAGAGGAGAAAGAAGGGTAAGAAAAAAGGAGGAGAAAGGTAGAAAGAGAGGGAGATAGAGAGTGGCACCTTC
The DNA here is from genome assembly GCA_028641055.1 of Alopecurus myosuroides. Classification (NCBI taxonomy): domain Eukaryota; kingdom Viridiplantae; phylum Streptophyta; class Magnoliopsida; order Poales; family Poaceae; genus Alopecurus; species Alopecurus myosuroides. The sequence goes on from CM054062.1 coordinate 179,706,030, forward strand.
TCCATTGTAACCTACACCCCGACAAGATAATTCCAAATCAGACATGCATGACGTAGGGATCCATCTCACGATGTCCTGAACCTGGGTAAAATCCGTGTTAGCGTGTTGTGCCTTTGAATCTCTCTCTTCCCCTTCAGTCTGTCAATCTTGGAGAGGCGATGTAGAAGTCTCGCTCACCCACTTCCAAACAAAACGGGGGGTTGGACGTAGGTCACTCCCGGTGTCCGTGTTTCGACACTCGACATCTGGCATGCCAGGTAGGGGGCGCCCGAGCTTCTGCATCGTCTGCGATGTAAGGACCCCAAACCAGCAGTCTGAAACCCTCCGTATGCATACATTCACGATCCCAGAAAGATCAGTCGTGAACAACATACACAGTTGGCACACAGAAATACATCATCCATTACACGAATACATAAAGGTATTACATAAATGATCACATGATCAAGTTGAACACAACTGCCACAAAGGGCAGGCAACTTAACAAACACAACGGAAGACAATTAAAACACAACGTAGTTGAGCCCAAGTCACGCCTTAACCTACAGGCTGCTGACCCGGAGACGATCCTAGTTCGCAAAGCCATCAACTCCGTACTTCTCTTCATTGATATCCTTCGGAGGCTCCTTCTCAAAGTCTGGCAAGTAGATACTAGGGGCGAAACCATAATGAGTACATTTGAATGTACTCAGCAAGACATCCATCATATCACTTACCAACATGCAAGTATGCTTATATGGTGGAATAGGTAGGCTATAAATAGGGTTCACTATCAATGGTGTTCATATATGATGACACCACAGTTGCAGGCAGGTTAATCTGTATCTTCGTTGAAGAAGATACTTCAGAAGAAAAATAATATAGTTTTATTTCTCTTGTAGATATCACATGTACAAGAGGTTTTGTAAAGCTTGGTTAAAGAATATTTTCTCTTTGCAAAACTTCTTGGAATCAGTTTCCAGAATTATTGCTTAGAGTAGAAAAGGTTTTTCTTTTGCAAAACATTTTGTTTTGTATAGCAACATCTGGCTTTTCATCATCGACGATACCTCCACGGTATACGCCTTCCTTCCTTTCCGAACTTCACAAGTTCAACACTTCCTGTCAAAAACTCCTTTTCAAAAACTCCTCTTTTGAAAACATTGACACAATGCTAGCTACATGGCCATTCAACTGTCCATATCCGAGGACGCGGCTTCTTCGAAAAAGTTGTACTCTGCAGAGGTGTACTCATCCACCAGATCCAGTACACCTACCGTGAACAACCACGGACTGTAACAACAGTATGCAAACATCAGGTATCTGATCATAACCATCCACTATGTTCAAGCTAGAATGTGTCTATCTCTCAGTTGAGTTTTACCGGTCACCCCCGGCACCGAGCTAATCCCTGCCAGCCAGGATGCCTCAACTGATGCGACCGGAGGGAAACTCAATCCCACACTTTTTATGTCTCAACTCTTGACAACAATCGGTTCAAGGGATTCTGTCCCTTATAGCGTTTGAGATAGAACACACACTAACAAGAACAAACTTCCAGTTAAGCCCCGTGCCCATGTTGGGGTAGGGTGGCAGTACGGTAAAGGTTGTCCGGCGAAGACTAGGTTATGTGTCATTTTTGAAAAACACCATTTTCTCAAAAATGACCACTTCCACATTCCTCCGGAGAACAAGGATCCGCCTTTTCTCCGGGTTTTTCCGTAAAGCCTTTGTTTTGTAGAATCACAATTTTAGGGTGTCCACTTAGGGACTAGTATATTTGATGGCAATAAATACCATAGGGTGGCTTATGGGCTTGGTATTACCAAGTTTAACTACTAGCATAATAGTAACCTATATACTAGTATAGTAGTAATAGCCACATCAAAAATAGTTTTGATAATCAAGTTTTTGTAAAACTTCAGAGGTAAAACATGCATGATAGATAATGGTAAGTATTGTATCAGCAAGCAATCAGGATGGCTTGCCTGGTATCTCCTTGTGTCCCTGGTTTTGGAGTGACTGGAACTTGAAACAGAGCTTCCCGACACTTCCTTCCTCTTCGTTTTCTAACGTCGTAAAAAGAATAAAGGACACACATTCAGAACCAATCAAGGAAAGCAACCATACGTAACAATACATACAGCAAGGAAACTAATAATAACCAAACACAAAATTATTAATGGAGGCAAACAATCAAACAAGCACACTTGGCAGAAATGCCATTTAATAAGACAGCTCAAGGTTGGAGGAAACTATCTCACAACCTCAATATCATGGATTCAGTGGGTGTGCCACTCTCATACCAAGATATTAATAGACCCAAAATACACTTAGTTTCACAAGGGTGAGACTACTAAAAGTATACAAAACATGCACAAATAATAAGCATGGCAATGGGTCTATCAACCAAACCACAAAAAGAAAAAGGTAGCTATCCTACTAAGTCTAAATTCACATCAAGAGTAAATAAGACACATGATTTGCAAAAGTTACTTTTACAATTCAGTGAGCCTACACAAGTGCAACAAGGCAATAGACTCATCACAAAACACACAATTCTCATAGTGAGAACAATAGAAACAATGACTAAAAAGGAGGAATCCTATAGACATGCTTCTACTAAGGGTTTGCTATGCAAGCATGCATAACAAGTAAGGTACTAAAATGCAAACAAGGAACCATGTTATCATAATGGGAATGAAAACATGCCCTCATGCAAGGATACCAAATATCTACCAAACACAAGTTGGCAGGAAAAATAATTCAATACAAAAATGCTAGGGAAACTAGTACTACTCAAACATGAAGAATCAATGGATGCATTTCAATAAATTAATTGAAATACAACCAGAGGGTCCATGTCATAAAAACAGGTGTGAAAAACATCTATACTTGCTATAACAAAAATATCCCATTTAACAAAACAATGCATCAATTTGCAGGGCAACTCCTACATACTAGTAGTAATAAAAAGGGCATTACTAGAGGAATAAAACAACACTCCAAGAATGTATTTTTCCTAGAAAGCCACACATGATTATAACCACTTACAAACAGAATCATACCCATTTTCATTTAGCACAAAAAATCCCAAGCAAAAATACTAGGCACTCAATAGTTAGAGAACTATATAAAAGAAATACATCTAGTGTGGGGGAAATAATGTTTCCACCAAAAATGCAATGAAACCAGTGGGTGTTACACTAGCATAGCAAAGCATTAAGAGGTCACAAGGCCTCTGGTCCACTTGATAAAAATTAACAAAAGACTAAACTAGCACCTAGTGCAATAACCATATTAGTAGAAAATAATAGGATGCTAAAATAAGCAAGGTAATGCTACTCATGCTATTGTTTTCACACAAGTGAAAACTCTAGGGGTCAAGTACTCATAAGAACATCATCAAAATGCTACTGGTCCTATGAACTCAACCCAAAAATATATGGCTACACAACCACAAATTATTATGTCAAAAATTCCACACATGAGGGAATTTTTCCATAACATTATCATAGTGATGACAAGGCTACTCATGCTTTTCTACCAATTCAAATGCAATCTAGCAGAGGTGTTAGCAACACAAAATAAGTACCAACATGGTACTGGATCCAATCAAAAATCCAAGTGCTTGCACATAAATTTAACACTCAAAAATTCTATGCAAGTATAAAACTAGAGATAAAGCATATGCTACTAACATAAATCCTATTTCTTCTCAACTTAATTCCACACAATCTAACATGCTAAAATAGCTAAGTAACACTTAGAAAACAAGTTCACACAACTTGTACATGCTAGAAAACAATATGGCAACACAAAAATAACTTCACACAATTTAAATACCTAAAATGCCAAAATGGCAGAATCAAGCAATTTAAAGATCTGTCCACCAAATTTTCTAGGATGCTCTAAAAATTAAACCCAGCTAGGTTTGGATAGCCCTAAACATATACAAGACCATCCAATTGAGTTTGCATCAAAAATCATTTTTAATTATTTTATAAAAATCACCAAAGTGCTCTCTGGTGTTTTACCAAATTGCATGCCATTTCAAAAATACAAGGAATTTGGAAGCAAGGTTAACTGATCCTGTTAGGAAATTTCAAGGGCTTTCCAATGCAATTGGCCTCACTTCATTCTGAGTTGTGAAATAAAAATGGTACTCATTTTTCTGTTTCTGGTACCTGTTGCCAAAACATTTTTCATTTCAGCAATATTCATCCAAATGTAGATCTACAAGTTGGAGATGGTTTAGATTTAGTTTATGTACCACTGTGAATTTTAGTTTGGTCAAATTCATTTTTTTGGTTAGCTTTTAGGGCCAAAAGCAACTATGCAACATTCTGCAAGAATTAAAAAAAAAACTAGGGATGGGCCAGATCCAACTGGGCCGGCCAGATCCAGATCCCACCGCGGGCAGACCCAGCCTTAGACGCTGACTCACGGGCCAGCCGTCCACGCGGGCGATCCGTGGCCCCACAGGCCAGTTTGACCTGCTCCCGCGCGGGTCAAGGGCGCTGCGTCAGCGTGACGCCACCACTGCGTCACTCGCCGGCGGGAGGGGTCTCCGGCGAGCAAAATCGAGCGATTAAATCCACCATTTCGCGAAACAAAGACATCCTCACGTCGCTCTCGACGCGGGGAAGCGAATAGGCGCTGCCTCGTTTCCAGGGAGGCACCGGAGGGCGGCGGCGACGGACGGCGCACGGTGGCCGGAAACGAGCAAGGCGCGGCGGGGTTCTAGGGGGAGATGGAGAGGGGAAAAGGGAGGCGGGGGTCGCCTGCTCACCACCAACGCGCGGGGATGCTCGGAGAGGTCGTAGGAGGGGCGAGTCGACGGGGATTCGCCGCCGGAGCTCGTCGTGGTCGGAGACGAAAGGTGGACGGCGCGGGCACCACGATGGCTCCCGCCTCGATTCCTTCCGCAGGGAGGGCCAGAACGTCGAGGCGGAGGGAATGGGAACCACGGCTGCCGCCGGTGAGCTCACATTTGGCCGAATCGACGGCGAGCTCAAGCTAGGGTTTTCGGTTTGGGGATGAACTAGAGAGAGAGAGGAAATGCTCAAGGGGGAGAGAGAGGGGGTAGATAGGGGACACAAGCACATGGGGGGCCTCTTATTCACCTCTAATACCTTCTACTCGAAGCAATGGCTAGGGTCTCTGTATCTACAGAGAGGCTAGGTTGAAGAAGGTGACTCGGATTGCAAAAGGGTCCCTGGCAATTTACAAAAAGGTCCCTGTTCTCTCTGAAAACTGTGATTTTCACTAAGCAAACAAAGTCAAAAATTGAAATCCTTTTGCCCAAAATTCTTATTAGTTGAGATGAACAACATATGTGAAAATTGGCTCAATTGGATAAACTTGATAGTTCAAAGTTGTTCAAATTTGAATTCTGACATAAATGGACATTGAATTTATTAGGCTACTTAGGAGCTTCCAAAAATGATAATTTTTGGCACACATTCCTTATTTGGTGTGTTCCTTGTGTGGTAGAAAATTCAAGTCATTTTGAGTTACTTCATAGAACAAACTTGTTCAAATTTCTAAAAGGTGCTGTCCAGAAAACAGGGGTTTTTGGCAACTTAACTTATTCAAAAACTTGTGACCTTTTGGTTTTAATCCTTATTTATGATATAGAGCATGTGGTATTTATTTCATGGCATTTGGAAAAAGTTTGTAGAACAAACTTGTTCAAAATCCCAAATGTTGCTGTGGAGAAAAATCATGTTTTCAGGGCTTTAATGGATTCAATTTTTGGTCTCCTAATGTGTGTGTTCCTTATTTGATATAAGGAAGCAATGGTATAAATTTCAGATAATTTGAAGAAAGTTTCCAATAGTAACTTGTTTTAGTTTTTCTGTTTCTAGAAATATTGGAAATTCAATTTAATAAGGCACTTGGCTTTTCTTTAACAATGCTTTGCCAAAATATTTATGTGACTAGGGATAGCAAGTCAATGCTCTCCAATACCTTTGTTTTTAAACTTGCAAGGTTGGAAAAACATTTGATAAGATTTTGGTGAAGCATCTAAGAATGCCTCTTTTTCTGATAATCCTTTATGGAAATTTATTAAGTGTTTCCTCTTTCTTAACTTAGGACTTGGAATAATATTCAACAAGTATGGGACTCATAAAATAGTTTTGGAAAACTCTTTGATCAATATTTACTTTAGAAAATATGTCCAAGGTCATTGGAAACAATATGTTGAATATTTTGTTTTCAATTTCTTAGCCATGTAAGTTTATATAATTAGTTTGTTTAGTTGCACTCAAACAAATACAACCAAATTTTATTTGTCAAGCAATTAGCAAAACAACTGTGTTATCATGTATTCCAAAATTGGGATGTGACAAGTCTTCCCCCCTTAAAAAGAATCTCGTCCCCGAGATTCGCAAGCGAGGACTAAGGGAGGGCCAACAAACATAATGTTAGTGTTGGAGTGCAGGTGCTTCCCCCCTTTGACTTTTCTTGGGAGGCGGGGTACTCCCCTAAATTAGTAATTTCTTCAAAAAAATTCTCTAGCTATCAATTTACTCAACCGCCAATTTTTAAAAATTCTGATAACGTCACTACAAAATTAAGGTTAGTGCAGAACTACCTGGAAACGTACCGTCAATTATTACATGAGTTCCTAGCTATATCCCACATCGTACATAACACATATGGAGTGGTGTACCACTCTCATAACAAGGTATATAATAATATAAAAATATAGCTTGTGGGTGCAAAGGTTAGGTTGCTAAGGTAAAACAAACAGACAGAACAAATACCCACGGCAGTGGATGTTACTCACCACAAGCAACTATCACTTAACATGTTCATGATTTTAGTTGGATGTTTTTAGTTTCCTAGAATACTCTTAAGCACAATCATAACAAAAGTATAAACTCATTCTAAGGTAAAACATTTAAACAAAAACCAATAAGCAAGCAAACAACACCACAGATGAATAGACTATTTATTCACTAGGTTATTGTTTACTAGCGGTTTTGGAATCCATCAATCATGAACAATTAGCAAACAACCAGTAGCTAAAAACCAATGAATCCAATCATAAAGATACTCTAAAACACTATCTTCACACAACATAAAACTCCTATTACACAGGCATAAAAAAACAGGACTGCACAAATAACACACTAGTATGAAAAATCCACACCAGCATGCTATAAGAGATAATCATATCCTATAAACATAGAACATGAAACTAAATAATTTATGGCATGATAACAGAAGTAATAACTTCCTAAACATGCTATATCAACACATATACTCATAAAATAAAAAGAGGGTAATACTAGAGCAAAAATCACCATTTTCTAGTGGTGAAACTAGTTTACTCTAGAGAAGCAAACAATGCTATCATGATGTTTAAACTTAAACAAGCAAGTCATGAATATAAGTGTACCTAATAACAGTACACCACTCCTACTCATGTTAGTAAGCACAAGCACCAGAGTAATTTTATGAATCAATCATTAAGCATGCAGAAATTTCTTCTAGCAATTTCTGTTTTCTTTAACCAATTACTAGCAAACAAGCAAGGTATAACTCAAACAACCAGTAGCTATGCAATTAATGAAAAGTTATCGAAACCTTATCAAAAATCCATACACTCAATTTAAAATTATTCACCAACAATCTACCAATCAAGAGGAATTTATTTTATTTGCGAACAATTTAATTTTAGCACACGATAGTGAAACATTTCTTACATGATACCCCTAAGGAATATTATGCTAACAAAAGGATCACACCTAAACATCTTAGTATTTACTAATAAGAAATAAACTTCTCACTTGCGTAGGTGAAAAGAAACAATTATATTTTCCATGGTGGAAAATAGAAATCAATCACATAGTGAAACATGCTATTTTCACACATGTGTATGGTTGGGGATTTTCATCCTCAAGCCAAAATGCAATGGGACCAGTGGGCTATGGCCCACTAATACCAAGGAAAAAAAGGTACTAAGCCTCTGGTTACTCATGAAAAAACTTTGCATACAAGATAAAAATATAAGGCTATTTAATCTAGTGAAAAAAACACTAGTGCATATTGATAGCAATGCTTACACATGTTTTACTATTAAGAGACAAGAAAGCTAACATAGGTACAAGCATCTAAATAACAGTACCTAAATGTTACTGGACTCAAAGAAAACATAGCACAAAGTCTACTAAGAAAGAATACACAGATCTAGTTCTCACAATACTCCCAAATAATAAATTTGAAGGTAACAATTGCTATTTCATTTTTATTCGAGTTTTCAATCATGCACACACTTTCTAGGGTATATTTATTGTAATAAAACAATATAATAACACGTCCTAACAACTCCATATAAGTTAGGAAGCAAGATTGAATAAAACACAAATTTATTTCAATCAAGAGCACACAAAGAAACAAAAACAGGAAAACTGATGTTTCCTAGATCTATCATAATCATTCCATCGTTCACTTACTTTCTAAACCCCGAATTTCATAGTACCTACAATGTCTACTAAGATTTGTTTTCCAAAGTAGATACACCCGATATCCTATTGACTAGTAAACGAATAGGTCATCATTTTATTTTCTCGTGACTTCTCCTTTTTACCAACTAGATTAAAAGGTGTCCTAAGTCACTTAATTTCTTGGTTTAGAAAAAGTTGTCAGTAGTTTGCATGATTTGGTTAGGTGTCAACCTAAGATTAGACCAAGCATGTTAGTCTTGTTAACTTTCTATTAAATAATGTTTGTCCGACAAGATACGACTAGTGTCGTCGTACGTCGAATATTGAATTGTGCTCTTTTGATTTGCTTCTGAGGGGGTTGCGCATCATGGCATGTGAAGACTTCTTTTGCACCTTTCTCCAGAGGAGAGAGGTATATAACTTTTAAAAGGGGATTTCTCTTGTTTGATCTTTTAAAAGGGAACATAAAAAGTGCAACTTTTAGCCAACAGGGCAAAACGAGTCTTTTGCAAACAGACAAAACACAGAGGTTTTGGTCAGTAGTGGTTGGTGCATTCACGCCTTTTCTTCTTTGAGGGTTGTCGTTGTTGGAGCTTTATCTGTTGGAGTGCAGCATTGTTAGCAACGCTAGCAGCTCGTGTGGCTTGATGGTCCTCTATTATTAGGCCTAACGGTGCTTTCATTGATTGTGGGGGAGATGGTGGTGGTTCACGACGGGTGGCATTATGAAGCGAACACAAGTATAAGACTAAGCAACAAATTCTTGTTTTTGAATACTATACAAACATTTTTGGTTGCCAAAAATCTAACACGAGGCGATTCAAAAACAAGAGCGGGGCAATCACAAATTTGCAAAATTTGAGCACTCTGTAAACATATAGAAGCCTATAACAACCAAATTCTACACCACACAATAGCACAAAGTCCTACGGACACACATAAGCAAGCCACAACACACAAGCAAGGCTCCATTGGAGCTACGTCGGGGGAGGCGACTCAGGGGGTCATCGCTAAATTACTCCAAACTAGACTGGTCCAAAAATCCTAGAAGTGGCTGAAGAACTATATCTACTTCTGACCATCATCACTGTAGAGCTAGGCAATTATTTTGGTCTTCTCGGGACATCGGCAAGTATACAAGTTTTTGGATGGAAACAAGATAATAGAAGTAAAGTTTTGATAAAACTTTTAACGGACTAAGCAACAATTTGTTTTTGAAACCCCAACTATTTTCTGACAGAAAACTTCAAAGACGAGAGATGTTTCAAAAACAGAGCGGAGCAGTTGCAAATAAGTAAGAAATAAACTCTTAACCGAGAGAGATACCAACTCTGTAAGGCCCGCCCTTCGAACCACTGTTCAAGTACGCCCTTGATATGCATTTAGATCTTTGGAAAAGATAATAAGGAGGGAAAATATACTAAAATTCCCTTAGATAAAAATAATTTAGATAGTAAATAGGTTTTTACTCAAAAATACTTTTCTTTCCTATCTGACGTCCATGCTAACTAAGGTCTCCTAAGGTCAGGATGGCTCTGATACCAACTCTGTAAGGACCCCAGACCGGCAGTCTGAAACCCTCCGTATGCATACATTCACGATCCCAGAAAGATCAGTCGTGAACAACATACACAGTTGGCACACAGAAATACATCATCCATTACACGAATACATAAAGGTATTACATAAATGATCACATGATCAAGTTGAACACAACTGCCACAAAGGGCAGGCAACTTAACAAACACAGCGGAAGACAATTAAAACACAACATAGTTGAGCCCAAGTCACGCCTTAACCTACAGGCTACTGACACGGAGACGATCCTAGTTCGCAAAGCCATCAACTCCGTACTTCTCTTCATTGATATCCTTCGGAGGCTCCTTCTCAAAGGCTGGCAAGTAGATACCAGGGGCAAAACCATAATGAGTACATTTGAATGTACTCAGCAAGACATCCATCATATCACTTACCAACATGCAAGTATGCTTATATGGTGGAATAGGTAGGCTATAAATAGGGTTCACTATCAATGGTGTTCATATATGATGACACCACAGTTGCAGGCAGGTTAATCTGTATCTTCGTTGAAGAAGATACTTCAGAAGAAAAATAATATAGTTTTATTTCTCTTGTAGATATCACATGTACAAGAGGTTTTGTAAAGCTTGGTTAAAGAATATTTTCTCTTTGCAAAACTTCTTGGAATCAGTTTCCAGAATTCTTGCTTAGAGTAGAAAAGGTTTTTCTTTTGCAAAACATTTTGTTTTGTATAGCAACATCTGGCTTTTCATCATCGACGATACCTCCACGGTATACGCCTTCCTTCCTTTTCGAACTTCACAAGTTCAACACTTCCTGTCAAAAACTCCTTTTAAAAAACTCCTCTTTTGAAAACATTGACACAATGCTAGCTACATGGCCATTCAACTGTCCATATCCGAGGACGCGGCTTCTTCAAAAAAGTTGTACTCTGCAGAGGTGTACTCATCCACCAGATCCAGTACACCTACCGTGAACAACCACGGACTGTAACAACAGTATGCAAACATTAGGTATCTGATCATAACCATCCACTATGTTCAAGCTAGAATGTGTCTATCTCTCAGTTGAGTTTTACCGGTCACCCCCGGCACCGAGCTAATCCCTACCAGCCAGGATGCCTCAACTGATGCGACCGGAGGGAAACTCAATCCCACACTTTTTATGTCTCAACTCTTGACAACAATCGGTTCAAGGGATTCTGTCCCTTATAGCGTTTGAGATAGAACACACACTAACAAGAACAAACTTCCAGTTAAGCCCCATGCCCATGTTGGGGTAGGGTGGCAGTACGGTAAAGGTTGTCCGGCGAAGACTAGGTTATGTGTCATTTTTGAAAAACACCATTTTCTCAAAAATGACCACTTCGACATTCCTCCAGAGAACAAGGATCCGCCTTTTCTCCGGGTTTTTCCGTAAAGCCTTTGTTTTGTAGAATCACAATTTTAGGGTGTCCACTTAGGGACTAGTATATTTGATGGCAATAAATACCATAGGGTGGCTTATGGGCTTGGTATTACCAAGTTTAACTACTGTGTCGCACCCTGGCTTCTAAGGGATACTCATCGTACGAACTGGATAGTAGGTGCTTGGATTATGGGGCATAACTGCTCCCACGTCCCAGCTTCCTGGTAGGCCTGCGCTTATGCGCGACAACACAAGCCCTACTATTCCACCGTCGATGTAAACTATCCATTAGGAGTCATAGGCACTACTGTCGACGTACTTCATAACAAGCACGCACGGTACGTCAACAGCTTGAACGAATGATGATCACAACTTATCTCTAAGACACAAAAGATATAAATAAAGTTGCAACTGGCCTTCACTAAGGCAGAAATAGCGAATACAATCATCCAGAGGACACATGTCCCAACATATCATCCATTACAACAGCGGAAGCAATCAAAGGTGTCTGGGTACAGACAAATCCAACAGGCTTAAGAAGCCGGAGAAAATAAATAAGACGAAGCCCATCCACGTAGGTCCTGGATCCAGCCCTGGTCCAGCTAACTACTCGTCTGCAGTCTCGTCGAACTCCACAAAGTAGCCATCCTGGGAAGCATCGTAGTCGTAGTCGTACTCTGCGTAAACCACAGCCCCAACGGGGTTAGTACATCCAAGTACTGGCAAGCAAGACTCACAGTTCATCAAAGAGTTACCCGTCAACACAAGCATTGATGCTTGGGATCAACGGATGAAAGGGGTGATATGAAAGTTGATGCTGGCTGCTCTAACCAACTACAGAAGATAACAACAAGTTCCGGCTAACAGAAAAGATAAGATCGAGGATTGTAACCAACTGAAAGATAACTTCAACCAAACCCATCCTGGATCTCGCCCCTTATCCAAAGAAGCAATCCGAGGATAACTCACACAGTTGGATTAAGATGAATCAAGTTATTTGTGTGAATAACCTATTACTAGTCAAGTTATTAATCATTGGGTGAAACATGATTGATCATTATGTTGAAGTTGTCCTGAGTACTTGTTAGCCAGTACTTTCACCAAGTAATCCATAACCGCGGAAAACACGGCTTCTCGAGAAGATTATCCCTGCAGGGTTGCACCAATTTGGCCGTACACGCAAGAATAACCCGCCAGATGGGATGCCTCCCACCAAGCGGGGTACTCTACACAACCAACCATTCTCCGCATCAAGCCCAAAGCACCTTGGGCGCACGGCTAATCGAGCCCAGAAGAAAATGGACCCTCATAGCACTCTAAGAACGTGTCCCCCTATATGCCGACTACAAAAGTTCCACCCTGCGCTGGGCTCGCAAAAACATGCATGCGGCAAATAGAAAGTACAAACTAAATGAGATGATTTGGACGAGATGCGAATCAGGTCAAGTTGAGGGGGGCGCCCATACTCGCTTCCCACATGCGGGTAGTGCGCTCATCATGGATCAGTAGACAAGACCCTTTTCCTATTAGGGTCAACACTAGCAGGCTCCAAAACCTCTCATGGGCCTCCTGCCGGTGCCTTATCATCAGATTATTATTACCATTAGCAATTAACAGGATTGATTGATTAACATCGAGCCCCGGTACAAGTAATAAGATAGTAAAAGCAGTAACCGATAACAGACTCGAGTAACAGCAACCCTAAGCATGCTAGATAATACTAAGGCACAAACAAAGGCTGTAGGTATGGAGGTGAGGCAGTATCATTGGTTCAGGGTATCATGTGATAGGTTCGGAGAACAAGCAACGATACATAGGGCTAGCAATAGTAGACAAAAGGATAGTATCGACAACAAGTGTGGAAAGGAACTCGATGATTCATGTGAGTGATAACTTGCCTGGAAGCTCAACAGCCGGGTACTGAGCTAGGTCCTGGGTAGTGGTGTCGTAAGGATCGTCGGTCTCAACGTAGTCGTCGTCTAACCGAGAAGAAGCAAACAAACAAAACAGGAATATAAACAATCATTGCCATGGCATTGTGCACAATCAAGATGATGCATGACAATTTAATAGGTGCATCTAGATAAACTGACTAACATGATAACACAAATTAAATGGACCCATATGCAAGGGTGGCATATGGAAAAGGATCCATTGAAATAAGTGGAACAAATGGTTTACAACTAGTTATTAGGTGAGAGTTGTTATCATGATGCATGTATGATGATGATGACAAGATAACAACAAAATAACAAGGATAGATGCAAAGGGAAAAGGATAAAACAAGTTTGGAATTGATTTATTAAGTTTGGAAAATTTGTTACTTAAACATGTTACACAAACAATTATTGTTTTCAACAATTTAAGGTGTGCAAAACAATTTACAATTTTTATATTTGAAAAGAACATCAAATTTTAGTTGAATTACATGTTTCACATTTTGGAATTGGACTTTGGATTATTTAGTTATGAATTAAACAATATTAAACAAGTTTTAATTGAATTTAAAACAAGCTTAAATATTAATTGAATTTTATTTGTTCAAACCATAAATTCAAATTCACATTTGAAAAGTTCACACTTTGGTGGTTTGAAAACATAATTTGCATGTTCAAAAATATTTTATATTAAGCAAGTTATGATTTTATCAAATTTAATTGAATTAAACAAGACTTAAATTGTTTAGGCAATTTAAATTGTTCAAAACAGAAAACAAATTTTATATTTGAATAGAACATTCAAAATGGTGTGAAAAACATATTTTATTTGAATTATTTGAAAACAGTATGAATTAGTTATGAATTATTTCAATTTGCATTTGAATTATTCAAATTTGAAATTTAAAAGTATTTTGAAAACTCAAAACAGAACACAAATAAGTTATTTGGAAAGATTATGAAATTTGGAGCAATAAACATATACAAGTTTTATTTATTAGACTTATGGTTTATAAGTTATTGAATTTTAAAAGTTATTGCTTTATTCTGCTTATTAAAAGAAAATAGAAATTTAACAGATTTGTTTTAAACATTTGTTACCGCACTGGAAGCGTACCCACACGCTGCCAGTGGGCCCCGTGGCATTGTGTGCATGCGTGGCAGAGGGAGACGCTGACAGGGGGCCCTCCCTGTCAGCGGAAGGATAAAAAAGATGGGATTTTTCTCCCGGGGCAGCGCGGAATCGAACCCGCGACCACCCCCTGCGCGCACAGAGGCAGTACCACTGCGTTAACTGAACGTTGCTTGTCAGTAAGGGAGATGGATACAGGTTAATGTTCCTTCGCTGCGTTAACTGAATTCGACTGACAGAAACATGCCTCGCCGGCGTTGAGCCACGGCTGCACTCGTTGCGGTGGTGGATGGATGTGTGCGGGACGTGCACGATGCTGTGGTGGTGTAACGGAGGGGACGAGAGGGAAAAGAACGGGGAGCTCACCGGGAGGTGTCCGTGGTGGTTCTGACGACGGAGGGCTGCCGCGGAGGGAACGAGGACGGCGGCGAGGGTGTAGGGCTTCTCCGGCGTGGCTCGGGTGTCCAGCGGGTAGAGGATGTGGTGGCGAGATGTTCCCGTGCTCAGATGACGGCGAGAGGCCCTGCAACGACGACGTCCTCCTCGGGTTCAGAACATGGCGCACGGTGGCCGGAGAGGGAACGGATCGCGGCGGCGGATTAGGGCTTACCGTGGGGTTCTCTGGTGTGCAAAACAAAGAGGAGATGGTGGCGGTCTCGTTTTGGTGGCTACGGGTGGTGGAGGTGGTTCAGGTAGGCGGCGCCATCGAGTTCTTCAGAGGGTTGCCGGCGGTGACGAAGTTCAGAGAGGGGTAGCTCGACGGGGAGGAGGCGATTGGCGGCGCTGGCGATGGAAGGAGGAACCCTAGCAGCTAGGGCAACTGCCAGGTGCCTAGGGCTGGCTATATAGGCGCGGAAAAGTGAGGTGGAGGCCGCCGGAGTCGCGCGGGGTGCGGTGGCGCGCGGCGATGTGCTGCCGTACTCCAAAAAGACGACCCGCACGAATCTCCAAGCGGTATCGGGGAGGTTAGTTGGGTTGGGTCGCGCGCAGCTAGGCTAGTTGGGCTGGGCTGCTGCTTGTCTGCTGCGCGCGCTGCAGGTTAGCTGCTGCCTTTTATTTTTTCTGTTTTATCTTTTTTTTTTTTTTTAGTTTTTGCTTTTGGAAGAAAATCATAGGTCTTAGTTTAGGGAAAAATCTGAAAAAATTCAGATAGGCTCTTTAGGTCATATGCAATCATTTGGCAACTTCCATTTTCAAAAATTTAAACATTTGATTGCTTTTTGAAATTTGAACCAAATTTGAGTGAAATGGTTAATATTAATAACATTAATAAAATCAACCATTTAAAGAGGGTAACCCCTATGGTAAAAGCAAATTGAGTTAATTTGATTTGGTTATCAACATGATTTCAAAATGGTTCTGTTTGTGTGTTTGAATTTGAATTTTAAATGGTGTTTGGAAAATAAATAATTGATTTAAAACATCATTTTCACAAGTGATTATTATGGAAAACATGGAACCAAATTGATTGTTATTATTTGTGATTTTTATTCAAAATGTTGTAACAGAGCAAGTATGAAACCAATGTTTGAAAAAGGTTTGAATTTGATTTGTGAAAACAGTGGAAAACAATTGCAATAATTAAGAAACAAATGCAAACAACAATAAATCAATGCAATGAGATGATGACATGATGCATTGCTTGAAATAAAACAAAGAACAAAGCATTCTAGGGGTATTTTCATACTTGGGATGTTACAAAACGCCCCCCTTGAAGGAATCGCGCCCCGAGATTCCCTACTGAGAAATGAACAGGTCCGGATACTTCTTGCGAAGATCCTCTTCGGTCTCCCACGTTGCCTCTTTATCAGAATGATGCGACCATTGGACTTTCAAGAACTTGGTGCTCTTGTTGCGAGTCTTACACTCGGTCTCATCGAGAATACGAATAGGGTGCTCCTCATAAGATAGATCATCGTGCAGTTCAATTGAATCATGATCAACTGCACGATCTGGATCTTTGAAACACTTCTTGAGTTGTGACACGTGGAACACATCGTGCACTTTGGATAGTTTTTCTAGAAGTTCAAGACGATAAGCATTTTCTGCACGCCTTGAGAGGATGTTGAAAGGACCAATGTATCTCGGTGCAAGCTTTCCTTTCACACCGAAACGATGAGTTCCTCTGAGGGGAGTTACACGGAGATATGCCTTATCACCAGGTGCATAGACCATATCCCTGTGCTTGCTATCATAATAGCTCTTCTAACGAGACTGAGCAATCCTGAGGTTGTCACGAATGATACGAACTTTCTCCTCGGCTTCCTTAACAATGTCAGGGCCCAAGAGTGAACGTTCACCAGCTCCAGACCAATTGATTGGACTCCTGCATCTGCGACCATACAGTGCCTCAAATGGTGCCATGCCTAGGCTTGCCTGGTAGCTGTTGTTGTAGGAGAATTCAGCATATGGAAGGCAATCCTCCCATTTCATGCCAAAGGAGAGACCACAAGCTCTGAGCATATCCTCGAGAATCTGATTGACTCTTTCGACTTGCCCCTGAGTCTGAGGGTGGTAAGCTGTGCTGAACAGAAGTTTGGTGCCCAAAGCTTCTTGAAAGCTTTTCCAGAAATGAGAAGTGAAAATACTTCCACGGTCTGAGCTTATTTCCAATGGAACACCATGAAGGGGAACAACCTTTGCTGTGTAGAGCTCTGCTAACTGGCTAGCTGAGATAGTTTCCTTTACAGCATAGAAGTGAGCAACCTTAGTGAGACGATCAATAACAACGAAGATTGCATCGTTGCCCTTTTTGGACTTTGGAAACCCAGTAACGAAGTCCATTTCAATCATGTCCCACTTCCACTCAGGAATTTTCAGAGGTTGGAGTAGACCTGCTGTCTTCTGATGGACTGCCTTAACACGTTGACAAACGTCGCATTCAGAAACGTATTGAGCAATTTCACGTTTCATGCCAGGCCACCAATACAGAGTCTTGAGATCCTGGTACATCTTTGTACTTCCAGGGTGGATGGATAGAGGAGTTTCATTTTTCCTATATATCTACAAAATAGTTTCTAGACTCAACTGCGACCAGTAAAAAGGGATCCTACAGGCAGACAGGCTCTGATACCATTTGTCGCACCCTGGCTTCTAAGGGATACTCATCGTACGAACTGGATAGTAGGTGCTTGGATTATGGGGCATAACTGCTCCCACGTCCCAGCTTCCTGGTAGGCCTGCGCTTATGCGCGACAACACAAGCCCTACTATTCCACCGTCGATGTAAACTATCCATTAGGAGTCATAGGCACTACTGTCGACGTACTTCATAACAAGCACGCACGGTACGTCAACAGCTTGAACGAATGATGATCACAACTTATCTCTAAGACACAAAAGATATAAATAAAGTTGCAACTGGCCTTCACTAAGGCAGAAATAGCGAATACAATCATCCAGAGGACACATGTCCCAACATATCATCCATTACAACAGCGGAAGCAATCAAAGGTGTCTGGGTACAGACAAATCCAACAGGCTTAAGAAGCCGGAGAAAATAAATAAGACGAAGCCCATCCACGTAGGTCCTGGATCCAGCCCTGGTCCAGCTAACTACTCGTCTGCAGTCTCGTCGAACTCCACAAAGTAGCCATCCCGGGAAGCATCGTAGTCGTAGTCGTACTCTGCGTAAACCACAGCCCCAACGGGGTCAGTACATCCAAGTACTGGCAAGCAAGACTCACAGTTCATCAAAGAGTTACCCGTCAACACAAGCATTGATGCTTGGGATCAACGGAAGAAAGGGGTGATATGAAAGTTGCTGCTGGCTGCTCTAACCAACTACAGAAGATAACAACAAGTTCCGGCTAACAGAAAAGATAAGATCGAGGATTGTAACCAACTGAAAGATAACTTCAACCAAACCCATCCTGGATCTCGCCCCTTATCCAAAGAAGCAATCCGAGGATAACTCACACAGTTGGATTAAGATGAATCAAGTTATTTGTGTGAATAACCTATTACTAGTCAAGTTATTAATCATTGGGTGAAACATGATTGATCATTATGTTGAAGTTGTCCTGAGTACTTGTTAGCCAGTACTTTCACCAAGTAATCCATAACCGCGGAAAACACGGCTTCTCGAGAAGATTATCCCTGCAGGGTTGCACCAATTTGGCCGTACACGCAAGAATAACCCGCCAGATGGGATGCCTCCCACCAAGCGGGGTACTCTACACAACCAACCATTCTCCGCATCAAGCCCAAAGCACCTTGGGCGCACGGCTAATCGAGCCCAGAAGAAAATGGACCCTCATAGCACTCTAAGAACGTGCCCCCCTATATGCCGACTACAAAAGTTCCACCCTGCGCTGGGCTCGCAAAAACATGCATGCGGCAAATAGAAAGCACGAACTAAATGAGATGATTTGGACGAGATGCGAATCAGGTCAAGTTGAGGGGGGCGCCCATACTCGCTTCCCACATGCGGGTAGTGCGATCATCATGGATCAGTAGACAAGACCCTTTTCCTATTAGGGTCGACACTAGCAGGCTCCAAAACCTCTCATGGGCCTCCTACCGGTGCCTTATCATCAAATTATTATTACCATTAGCAATTAACAGGATTGATTGATTAACATCGAGCCCCGGTACAAGTAATAAGATAGTAAAAGCAGTAACCGATAACAGACTCGAGTAACAGCAACCCTAAGCATGCTAGATAATACTAAGGCACAAACAAAGGCTGTAGGTATGGAGGTGAGGCAGTATCATTGGTTCAGGGTATCATGTGATAGGTTCGGAGAACAAGCAACGATACATAGGGCTAGCAATAGTAGACAAAAGGATAGTATCGACAACAAGTGTGGAAAGGAACTCGATGATTCATGTGAGTGATAACTTGCCTGGAAGCTCAACAGCCGGGTACTGAGCTAGGTCCTGGGTAGTGGTGTCGTAAGGATCGTCGGTCTCAACGTAGTCGTCGTCTAACCGAGAAGAAGCAAACAAACAAAACAGGAATGTAAACAATCATTGCCATGGCATTGTGCACAATCAAGATGATGCATGACAATTTAATAGGTGCATCTAGATAAACTGACTAACATGATAGCACAAATTAAATGGACCCATATGCAAGGGTGGCATATGGAAAAGGATCCATTGAAATAAGTGGAACAAATGGTTTACAACTAGTTATTAGGTGAGAGTTGTTATCATGATGCATGTATGATGATGATGACAAGATAACAACAAAATAACAAGGATAGATGCAAAGGGAAAAGGATAAAACAAGTTTGGAATTGATTTATTAAGTTTGGAAAATTTGTTACTTAAACATGTTACACAAACAATTATTGTTTTCAACAATTTAAGGTGTGCAAAACAATTTACAATTTTTATATTTGAAAAGAACATCAAATTTTAGTTGAATTACATGTTTCACATTTTGGAATTGGACTTTGGATTATTTAGTTATGAATTAAACAATATTAAACAATTTTTAATTGAATTTAAAACAAGCTTAAATATTAATTGAATTTTATTTGTTCAAACCATAAATTCAAATTCACATTTGAAAAGTTCACACTTTGGTGGTTTGAAAACATAATTTGCATGTTCAAAAATATTTTATATTAAGCAAGTTATGATTTTATCAAATTTAATTGAATTAAACAAGACTTAAATTGTTTAGGCAATTTAAATTGTTCAAAACAGAAAACAAATTTTATATTTGAATAGAACATTCAAAATGGTGTGAAAAACATATTTTATTTGAATTATTTGAAAACAGTATGAATTAGTTATGAATTATTTCAATTTGCATTTGAATTATTCAAATTTGAAATTTAAAAGTATTTTGAAAACTCAAAACAGAACACAAATAAGTTATTTGGAAAGATTATGAAATTTGGAGCAATAAACATATACAAGTTTTATTTATTAGACTTATGGTTTATAAGTTATTGAATTTTAAAAGTTATTGCTTTATTCTGCTTATTAAAAGAAAATAGAAATTTAACAGATTTGTTTTAAACATTTGTTACCGCACTGGAAGCGTACCCACACGCTGCCAGTGGGCCCCGTGGCATTGTGTGCATGCGTGGCAGAGGGAGACGCTGACAGGGGGCCCTCCCTGTCAGCGGAAGGATCAAAAAGATGGGATTTTTCTCCCGGGGCAGCGCGGAATCGAACCCGCGACCACCCCCTGCGCGCACAGAGGCAGTACCACTGCGTTAACTGAACGTTGCTTGTCAGTAAGGGAGATGGATACAGGTTAACGTTCCTTCGCTGCGTTAACTGAATTCGACTGACAGAAACATGCCTCGCCGGCGTTGAGCCACGGCTGCACTCGTTGCGGTGGTGGATGGATGTGTGCGGGACGTGCACGATGCTGTGGTGGTGTAACGGAGGGGACGAGAGGGAAAAGAACGGGGAGCTCACCGGGAGGTGTCCGTGGTGGTTCTGACGACGGAGGGCTGCCGCGGAGGGAACGAGGACGGCGGCGAGGGTGTAGGGCTTCTCCGGCGTGGCTCGGGTGTCCAGCGGGTAGAGGATGTGGTGGCGAGATGTTCCCGTGCTCAGATGACGGCGAGAGGCCCTGCAACGACGACGTCCTCCTCGGGTTCAGAACATGGCGCACGGTGGCCGGAGAGGGAACGGATCGCGGCGGCGGATTAGGGCTTACCGTGGGGTTCTCTGGTGTGCAAAACGAAGAGGAGATGGTGGCGGTCTCGTTTTGGTGGCTACGGGTGGTGGAGGTGGTTCAGGTAGGCGGCGCCATCGAGTTCTTCAGAGGGTTGCCGGCGGTGACGAAGTTCAGAGAGGGGTAGCTCGACGGGGAGGAGGCGATTGGCGGCGCTGGCGATGGAAGGAGGAACCCTAGCAGCTAGGGCAACTGCCAGGTGCCTAGGGCTGGCTATATAGGCGCGGAAAAGTGAGGTGGAGGCCGCCGGAGTCGCGCGGGGTGCGGTGGCGCGCGGCGATGTGCTGCCGTACTCCAAAAAGACGACCCGCACGAATCTCCAAGCGGTATCGGGGAGGTTAGTTGGGTTGGGTCGCGCGCAGCTAGGCTAGTTGGGCTGGGCTGCTGCTTGTCTGCTGCGCGCGCTGCAGGTTAGCTGCTGCCTTTTATTTTTTCTGTTTTATCTTTTTTTTTTTTGTAGTTTTTGCTTTTGGAAGAAAATCATAGGTCTTAGTTTAGGGAAAAATCTGAAAAAATTCAGATAGGCTCTTTAGGTCATATGCAATCATTTGGCAACTTCCATTTTCAAAAATTTAAACATTTGATTGCTTTTTGAAATTTGAACCAAATTTGAGTGAAATGGTTAATATTAATAACATTAATAAAATCAACCATTTAAAGAGGGTAACCCCTATGGTAAAAGCAAATTGAGTTAATTTGATTTGGTTATCAACATGATTTCAAAATGGTTCTGTTTGTGTGTTTGAATTTGAATTTTAAATGGTGTTTGGAAAATAAATAATTGATTTAAAACATCATTTTCACAAGTGATTATTATGGAAAACATGGAACCAAATTGATTGTTATTATTTGTGATTTTTATTCAAAATGTTGTAACAGAGCAAGTATGAAACCAATGTTTGAAAAAGGTTTGAATTTGATTTGTGAAAACAGTGGAAAACAATTGCAATAATTAAGAAACAAATGCAAACAACAATAAATCAATGCAATGAGATGATGACATGATGCATTGCTTGAAATAAAACAAAGAACAAAGCATTCTAGGGGTATTTTCGTACTTGGGATGTTACATACTGGCATAATAGTAACCTATATACTAGTATAGTAGTAATAGCCACATCAAAAATAGTTTTGATAATCAAGTTTTTGTAAAACTTCAGAGGTAAAACATGCATGATAGATAATGGTAAGTATTGTATCAGCAAGCAATCAGGATGGCTTGCCTGGTATCTCCTTGTGTCCCTGGTTTTGGAGTGACTGGAACTTGGAACAGAGCTTCCCGACACTTCCTTCCTCTTCGTTTTCTAACGTCGTAAAAAGAATAAAGGACACACATTCAGAACCAATCAAGGCAAGCAACCATACGTAACATTACATACAGCAAGGAAACTAATAATAACCAAACACAAAATTATTAATGGAGGCAAACAATCAAACAAGCACACTTGGCAGAAATGCCATTTAATAAGACAGCTCAAGGTTGGAGGAAACTATCTCACAACCTCAATATCATGGATTCAGTGGGTGTGCCACTCTCATACCAAGATATTAATAGACCCAAAATACACTTAGTTTCACAAGGGTGAGACTACTAAAAGTATACAAAACATGCACAAATAATAAGCATGGCAATGGGTCTATCAACTAAACCACAAAAAGAAAAAGGTAGCTATCCTACTAAGTCTAAATTCACATCAAGAGTAAATAAGACACATGATTTGCAAAAGTTACTTTTACAATTCAGTGAGCCTACACAAGTGCAACAAGGCAATAGACTCATCACAAAACACACAATTCTCATAGTGAGAATAATAGAAACAATGACTAAAAAGGAGGAATCCTATAGACATGCTTATACTAAGGGTTTGCTATGCAAGCATGCATAACAAGTAAGGTACTAAAATGCAAACAAGGAACCATGTTATCATAATGGGAATGAAAACATGCCCTCATTCAAGGATACCAAATATCTACCAAACACAAGTTGGCAGGAAAAATAATTCAATACAAAAATGCTAGGGAAACTAGTACTACTCAAACATGAAGAATCAATGGATGCATTTCAATCAAGTAATTGAAATACAACCAGAGGGTCCATGTCATAAAAACAGGAGTGAAAAACATCTATACTTTCTATAACAAAAATATCCCATTTAACAAAACAATGCATCAATTTGCAGGGCAACTCCTACATACTAGTAGTAATAAAAAGGGCATTACTAGAGGAATCAAACAACACTCCAAGAATGGATTTTTCCTAGCAAGCCACACATGATTATAACCACTTACAAACAGAAGCATACCCATTTTCATTTAGCTCAAAAAATCCCAAGCAAAAATACTAGGCACTCAATAGTTAGAGAACTATATAAAAGAAATACATCTAGTGTGGGGGAAATAATGTTTCCACCAAAAATGCAATGAAACCAGTGGGTGTTCCACTAGCATAGCAAAGCATTAAGAGGTCACAAGGCCTCTGGTCCACTTGATAAAAATTAACAAAAGACTAAACTAGCACCTAGTGCAATAACCATATTAGTAGAAAATAATAGGATGCTAAAATAAGCAAGGTAATGCTACTCATGCTATTGTTTTCACACAAGTGAAAACTCTAGGGGTCAAGTACTCATAAGAACATCATCAAAATTCTACTGGTCCTATGAACTCAACCCAAAAATATATGGCTACACAACCACAAATTATTATGTCAAAAATTCCACACATGAGGGAATTTTTCCATAACATTCTCATAGTGATGACAAGGCTACTCATGCTTTTCTACCAATTCAAATGCAAGCTAGCAGAGGTGATAGCAAAACAAAATAAGTACCAACATGGTACTGGATCCAATCAAAAATCCAAGTGCTTGCACATAAATTTAACACTCAAAAATTCTATGCAAGTATAAAACTAGAGATAAAGCATATGCTACTAACATAAATCCTATTTCTTCTCAACTTAATTCCACACAATCTAACATGCTAAAATAGCTAAGTAACACTTAGAAAACAAGTTCACACAACTTTTACATGCTAGAAAACAATATCGCAACACAAAAATAACTTCACACAATTTAAATACCTAAAATGCCAAAATGGCAGAATCAAGCAATTTAAAGATCTGTCCAACAAATTTTCTAGGATGCTCTAAAAATTAAACCCAGCTAGGTTTAGAGCCCTAAACATATACAAGACCATCCAATTGAGTTTGCATCAAAAATCAGTTTTAATTATTTTATAAAAATCACCAAAGTGCTCTCTGGTGTTTTACCAAATTGCATGCCCTTTCAAAAATACAAGGAATTTGGAAGCAAGGTTAATTGATCCTGTTAGGAAATTTTAAGGGCTTTCCAATGCAATTGACCTCACTTCATTCTGAGTTGGGAAATAAAAATGGTGCTCATTTTTCTGTTTCTGGTACCTGTTGCCAAAACATTTTTCATTTCAAAAATATTCATCCAAATGTAGATCTACAAGTTGGAGATGGTTTAGATTTAGTTGATGTACCACTGTGAATTTTAGTTTGGTCAAATTCATTTTTTTGGTTAGCTTTTAGGGCCAAAAGCAACTATGCAACATTCTGCAAGAATTAAAAAAAAAACTAGGGATGGACCAGATCCAACTGGGCCGGCCAGATCCAGATCCCACCGCGGGCAGACCCAGCCTTAGACGCTGACTCACGGGCCAGCCGTCCACGCGGGCGATCCGTGGCCCCACGGGCCAGTTTGACCTGCTCCCGCGCGGGTCAAGGGCGCTGCGTCAGCGTGACGCCACCACTGCGTCACTCACCGGCGGGAGGGGTCTCCGGCGAGCAAAATCGAGCGATTAAATCCACCATTTCGCGAAACAAAGACATCCTCACGTCGCTCTCGACGCGGGGAAGCGAATAGGCGCTGCCTCGTTTCCAGGGAGGCACCGGAGGGCGGCGGCGACGGACGACGCACGGTGGCCGGAAACGAGCAAGGCGCGGCGGGGTTCTAGGGGGAGATGGAGAGGGGAAAAAGGGCGGCGGGGGTCGCCTGCTCACCACCAACGCGCGGGGATGCTCGGAGAGGTCGTAGGAGGGGCGAGTCGACGGGGATTTTCCGCCGGAGCTCGTCGTGGTCGGAGACGAAAGGTGGACGGCGCGGGCACCACGATGGCTCCCGCCTCGATTCCTTCCGCAGGGAGGGCCAGAACGTCGAGGCGGAGGGAATGGGAACCACGGCTGCCGCCGGTGAGCTCACATTTGGCCGAATCGACGGCGAGCTCAAGCTAGGGTTTTCGGTTTGGGGATGAACTAGAGAGAGAGAGAGGAAATGCTCAAGGGGGAGAGAGAGGGGGTAGATAGGGGACACAAGCACATGGGGGGGCCTCTTATTCACCTCGAATACCTTCTACTCGAAGCAATGGCTAGGGTCTCTGTATCTACAGAGAGGCTAGGTTGAAGAAGGTGACTCAGATTGCAAAAGGGTCCCTGGCAATTTACAAAAAGGTCCATGTTCTCTCTGAAAACTGTGATTTTCACTAAGCAAACAAAGTCAAAAATTGAAATCCTTTTGCCCTAAATTCTTATTAGTTGAGATGAACAATATATGTGAAAATTGGCTCAATTGGATAAACTTGATAGTTCAAAGTTGTTCAAATTTGAATTTTGACTTAAATGGACATTGAATTTATTAGGCTACTTAGGAGCTTCCAAAAATGATAAGTTTTGGCACACATTCCTTATTTGGTGTGTTCCTTGTGTGGTAGAAAATTCAAGTCATTTTGAGTTACTTCATAGAACAAACTTGTTCAAATTACTAAAAGGTGCTGTCCAGAAAACAGGGGTTTTTGGCAACTTAACTTATTCAAAAACTTTTTCCCTTTTGGTTTTCATCCTTATTTATGATATAGAGCATGTGGTATTTATTTCATGGCAGTTTGAAAAAGTTTGTAGAACAAACTTGTTCAAAATCCCAAATGTTGCTGTGGAGAAAAATCATGTTTTCAGGGCTTTAATGGATTCAATTTTTGGTCTCCTCTTGTGTGTGTTCTTTATTTGATATAAGGAAGCAATGGTATCAATTTTAGATCATTTGAAGAAAGTTTCCAATAGTAACTTGTTTTAGTTTTTCTGTTTCTAGAAATATTGGAAATTCAATTTAATAAGGCACTTGGCTTTTCTTTAACAATGCTTTGCCAAAATATTTATGTGACTAGGGATAGCAAGTCAATGCTCTCCAATACCTTTGTTTTTAAGCTTGCAAGGTTGGAAAAACATTTGATAAGATTTTGGTGAAGCATCTAAGAATGCCTCTTTTTCTGATAATCCTTTATGGAAATTTATTAAGTGTTTCCTCTTTCTTAACTTAGGACTTGGAATAATATTCAAAAAGTATGGGACTCATAAAATAGTTTTGGAAAACTCTTTGATCAATATTTACTTTAGAAAATATGTCCAAGGTAATTGGAAACAATATGTTGAATATTTTGTTTTCAATTTCTTAGCCATGTAAGTTTATATAATTAGTTTGTTTAGTTGCACTCAAACAAATACAACCAAAGTTTATTTGTCAAGCAATTAGCAAAACAACTGTGTTATCATGTATTCCAAAATTGGGATGTGACATGCGAGTTGTTCGGCTTTCATGGAGCCATCGCGAGGAAGATCTGGGGTCCAAGGGTCGGCCCTCGAAAGTTCACATCGTCAACACCTCGCCGCTGGATGTCCCAGTGGGCGTGCACCCCCAGATCTGGGCGATCAAGGGGTTGGGGTGTTAGACCGTTTCGGGGAGGACGGAGCGCTGGCGGCGATACGAACCCTGTTGCGCAACCATCCCCTGGCGGTGGGAGACGACGCAACATCTCATTCATGGCTTGAAGGGCTCATCGCCATGGAGAACTACATTCTGCGATGCCATGGTGCCGCTTCGGTGGCCGGCGGACGACCATCCCCATCTGGCGATGGATCCGCCCCACGGGTTGCACTTCCTGCGGAATCTGAGCCAGACCCAGGAAGGGGCCATCAACCGAGAATGTGTCCCCGCCCACAACGGAGGGATGGCCCATGCGGCCCCTCTGGGCCTGGAGACAACGCATCGATCCCACCCCCGGCTACCCTCGGCGATCTACATCGTTTGGTCCCGGGGTGTGGGGAAACCCTCCGCCGGTTCGCGGAGCGCTTTCGTCCTGTGGCGTGCTGGGTGCCCATGGCCCGAGAAGACACCATCATCCTCGTTTTCATGGGCGGCACCCGTCAGCCCTTTTTGGAGCGAGAACTGCAAGCCAGCGTCGTCCGGTACACGGATAACCTATGGCAGATCGTGAAGTGGCACACGCTGAAGGAAGACGCAGGTGCACCGACCAGGACACTGTCCGACTCCTCCAAGTCCGGATTGTTCCCCGTCTGAGACTGTGACCTAGAAGATTAGAGCCGGCCCCTGCTGGTGGGGACTGCAACATGCCAACGCCCGAAGCTCAGGAACCAGTGCTGGAGTCAAGGCCCTAACACCTGCCTCCTGAAAGGAAGGGAGGGCACATAGGGTACGCATAGAAGTCCCTTCTAACCGTCAGTACCCGGTGGACCTATGGTCCCTGTGGCGGTGGTAGGGCCCGGGGGGCGAACCCGGGATCAGGAAAGGGGCCCTGCTCTACCCATCAACAGCTTGATATCTAGGAGAGTAGGACCGAGACCCACTGCTTCGGCAAAGGGAAGACCTCCAGCACCTGAGACCTCCTTTAGGTTGTTGAGATAGCCTGTTGTGGCCACGACAGGCAGTCTCGATACCAGAAGGACTTCGGGGGGAGTATCCCCCATGACACTTCCCCCACCCACGAGAGGCACTTGTGGAATCGTCGTCTCCTGCCCGCTGGCGATGGCTGACCGGGTAGCGAGGATTGTGAAGTGTGCCTATCTCCCGTGAGATCCCGGCAGATCTTACCCAGTATCATCCTCGGGGACGTGGCCACAAGGCATAGGCAGAGCGGGTCCGCCCCCGCAGCACAAATGCTCTAGAAGCATGCATGCATCCCAAGCGTGTTCGGGCAAGGCCCGTTGTAAATTCCGCAGCACGAATGCTCTAGCAACATACGTACATCCCCAGTGTGTTTGGGAAAGGACTGTTGTAAATTCCGTAGCAGGAATGCTCTAGCTGCATACGTTCCTCCTTAGCATGTTTGGGCAAGGCCTGTTGTAAACTCCGCATCGGGTTTTGGGGTTTCTGCCCCATAAAATATTGGCCAAATAAAGTAAAATATTCTCATTCTTTATTGGTCTTTCGCTTTTAACCGGGCAGAAGTGTCTGGGCGGAACCGTCGGTACACCCTGGGGGCTCTCCCAGGAGAAGGCGTCGTGCGAAGTATGCTTTGCTATCCCCATTTTTCATCATTTTTTTTGAAAAGTTTTATGGAGTCTTGTTTTGGGGAAGTTCGCTTGAATTATGTTTAGGTGGCATGGAGTTCGGAGAACTAAACGAGCCAGGGGGATGGGGCAGGGCGTACCCTTTGCAGGTCGTGCCCCGCGGCTTCAGATCGAGACTTCTCAGTCCATCCTCGAGCACTTTTAGTTTTCCGCAGAGTTGGGCGCCCGTTGGCTGTGCGATCTCCACTCGGAAGAGCCGGGAGAACGTGACAGGACCTCTCAGTCCAACCCAGGTGTTGACACACGAACACGTCACGTGTACCCTCGGCGTCTAGCGTGATACGCAAGACACGTCGCCGAAGGAGACTCGCCGAAAGCGCGATACGCAAGACAATCCGGCGGACGCTTTTGAGGACCCGAAACCCCACGCGGCCGGGAGGGACCCCGTCTGGACGCGCGGTGGTGATGGGCTGCCCTAGGTCAGTTCGCCCTTCCTAAGGCTTTCGTAGATCGAAGCTCTCCTGCACGAAGAATGCCGACGAACAAAGAAGAAGATAACTAGGGTTAGGGATAAAGTTTGTTGATGGGTCTTTGCGATTGTGTGTTGTTATTCAATCGTCTGTCGCCCCTCATGTATATAAGAGGCGGCTGGACTTCCCATGCAAGTAAAAGGCTTGGATTAACGTCCAAAAGCCCTAATTTGCATCCAATTCGGATGTTTGACTCGAACCTTCCAAAACTGTTCGGTGTAAAAACTGGTTGCACCTTGCGGGTCGTTTTTTAGTCGGTAAACAATCTCAAATAGAAATCACGTAGAAGACAAAGTTGTTCGTCTTGAAAAGACAAGAACTTTGATGTTTTATGATTTTTCATCTATCATCATCTTGAAGGTTTAATTGTATCTGCACTAAAACGTGTTTGAATCGAATCCGAATCTGTCAATTCTGACCCGTCCGTATTTTACAGATTATCCGTATTTTACAGATTCGAGGTAGTAAACGATCTCAGATCAAAATCTCGTACAAAACAAAGTTGTCCGCCTCGAGAAAACGATTAACTTTCATTTGATGCGTTTTATCATCTAAGACCTCCTGATACGCCTTATGGTCTCGTCAACATCAGAACCTTTCCCAAGCGCGATTTCTCACACCACCTAGGACATGTCCTATGTCGTGTCAGTTTTGAACTAAAAACTGCGAGCATATCATCTTGCGGGTCATTTTCGAAACTCTAAAGGAGCTCAGATGAAAATCCCGTAGAAGACTAAGTTGTTCGTCTCAAAAAGATGAAGAACTTTCATTTGATATGTTTTTCCATCCGATGCCTCCTGGTATGTCTTTTGGCCTTATTAAGATCGTAACTTTTCAATGCTACGAACGCACCGCTCAGACTACCTAGGACTAGGTCGTGCCTGTTTTGGCCTGATAATTCTGAGCTGGCCTAGGACATGTCCTATCATTTGCCTGTTGTGTCCTTTGAATGTCTGAGCCGATCTAGGACATGTCCTTGGTTGCAACTGTTTTGCGTTTTGAAAGTCTAAGCCGAACAAGGATATGTCCTATTTTGCAGCTATTTTTGAATAAAAAGATAAAGCCAAAATCATGTGTCAACATATGCCCCCCCCTTTTTTTGCAAAGCTAGCGTGCCAAAAAATAAGTTGCACTAATTTTATTCTAAGGACGACGTCAACATTCCATCGGCCATATGTTCTTAGCGTGATAGTAATATAACGGTCATACGTGTGTTTTACCCTTCTTACCACACACTCGGGTAGAATTTCTTTAAGTATCTCGCATTGAGAGCTCGAGGCATTGTATTCCCCCTTATAGATTCCACCAAATACGAATTTCTAGGAACCACTCTTGTAATCTTGAAAGGACCTTCCCAACTTGGAAACCATTTGCCAAATTTTCTATCTTTGGATCCAATTGGCAGAATTACCTTCCACACGAGATCACCAACTTGAAATCTCTTCAATTTCACTTTCTTATTGTAGGATCTTGCTATACTTAATTCATCTTTCTCTATGTCTTTCAAAGCAATCAAACGTTTATCGGTGACTTCATCAATATTATCCATCATCAAACTGTGAAAATCAACCGCCGATAAATCATTTTGCTTGGCAAATCTCAAAGCATTCAGATTTACCTCTACCGGTAAAACGGCTTCTTGTCCATATACTAAATGGTACGGAGTCATCTTTGTTGCGCATTCAGATTTACCTCTACCGGTAAAACGGCTTCTTGTCCATATCCTATGTGCCCACAAAGCCTCGGATAAAACTTCATGCCATCTCCTCGGATGATCTTCAATCTTCTTCTTGATAAGCTTGATCAATATTTTATTGCTAGACTCAGCTTGTCCATTGGCTTGGGTATAGTATGGAGATGAATTGAGCATCTTTATTTATGGGATTCCGCAAACTCTTTCACTTCCTTTGCCATAAATGATGTACCTTAATCCGTAGTCAAAGTCTGCGGAATACCGAATCTATGTATAATATGCCCAGTTATGCATTTGATTACCTCCTTGAGGGTCATATTTCTGAGAGGTACTGCCTCAGACCACTTAGTGAAATAATAGGTGGCCACCAAGACGAACCGATGCCCTTTTGAAGAAGCGGGATGAATCATACCAATGAAATCCAACCCCCAACCTCTGAATGGCCACGGCTTGATGGGATTTAACATTTCAGCAGGAGCAAACTGAATGTCACCGAACTTCTGACAAGCCTCAGATCCCTTATAATACCTGAAGCAATCATTAACCATCGTCGGCCAATAAAATCCTGTGCATCGTAATAACCACTTCATCTTTTGTGCCGACTGAGGTGTGCCCATATACCTCCATGTACTTGTCCCATAGCAACTCTCGCTTGGTCCTCATCCAAGCACTTCAAAAGAATATCGTCCACTGTATGGCGATAAAGATCTTTATCAACCAATATATATTTGAAAGCCATGCGCCGAACAGCCATGTATGTCCTCTTACTAGGATCCTGCAAATAGTCTGTAATAGGTTTCCTCCCATCTCCATGGGTACCTGCACTAGTCCTTCATTAGCAGTTGAATCAGTGGGACCCAATTCGGTTTTATTTATAGTAGCAAAAGCAAACATCGGCCCTTTAGATATATGAAACATGCCACGACCAACATGACAGCCAGATTCTTGTTGTGCTAACTCATTTGCAACCCAATTGTCCTCTCTAGAAATATGAGCAATGCTAAAACAAACCAAGGTAGAAATTATATCTAGACATTTAACAAGATAAACATTAAGCGATTCGTCATTGCATTGAAAAACCTTGTTAACCTGTTGTACTATTAGCAACGAATCACCAAAAGCCTCAATATGCGTAGAACCTATAGCAATTAAAAGCTCTAGCCCGAATAATAAAGCTTCATATTCGGCTTGATTATTTATGCAAAAATATTCTAAACGGCACGAAGCCTCAAAAACAACACCATGAGGAGATATATAAACGACACCAACACCTTGACCGTTGTCACAAACAGAGCCATCAAAATATAACCTCCATGTTACTAAAGAAACAAGGTCAATACCAAAAACATGCTCATTGTCAATCTGATGTTCAACAATAAAATCAGCAATGATTTGTCCTTCCATAGATTTTACAGACTCATAAGCCAAATCATATTCAATCAAAGCATAAGCCCATTTACCGATTCTACCACTAAGAATCGTTCTATGCAACATGTATTTAATGAAATCGGTTTGACAAGCTACGGTGCACATACTAGATAAAAGATAATGTCTTATTTTAGTGCAAGCATAGTATAAGCACAAGCATAATTTTTCAATGAACGTGTACCTTGTCTCTGCATCCAATAAGCGCCGTCTCAAATAAGTAATAACATGCTCCTTTCCTTCGGTCTCTTGTGTCAAGACAGCACCAATAACACCTTCTTTCGCGGCAATATAAAGCCTAGAAGGCTCTCCATGCTTGGGTGCTCTCAACACCGGAGGACTAGACAAACAAGTCTTGATATTATTGAATGCCTCCTGTTGTTTTGCCTCCCAAGTAAAATTATCATAGCTTTTTAACCGAAGAATAGGAGTGAATGCACTAACTTTACCTGACAAATTCACTATGAATCTCCTCAAATAATTAAATTTGCCAAGGAATTTTTGCATTTCTTTCTTGTATCTCGGAGTCTGCACTTTTTGGATCTCTTCTATCTTCCTGGGGTCAATCATAAATCCCAAAAACTTTCCAGCCGATACCCCAAAAGCACACTATAAAGGATTCATCTTGAGCCCATACTTCCTCGTCCTCTCAAAAGCCAAATGCAAATTGGCTAAATATGGTTCATTAGCATCTGATTTTACAACAATATTATCAATATAGACTTCAAGTATTACTCCAAGCAAATCGTGAAATATTAAATTCATCGCTCTTTGATATGTGGCACCAGCATTTTTTAACCCAAAAGTCATCACTATCCACTCAAATAATCCAACAAAACCGGGACAACGAAAGGCCGTTTTGAATGCATCCTCTTCAGCCATGAAAATCTGATTGTACCCCGCATTATCATCAAGAAAATTGATAACTGTATGCCCAGAAGCATCATTAATAAGCATACGGCTATTGGCATAGGATACTCATCTTTGTTTGTAGCTCTATTCAAATCTCTAAAATCAACGCACACTCTCACCTTGCCAGAATCTTTCTTCTCCACATGCACAATATTAGAAATCCAATCCGCATACCTGCAAGGTCTAATAAAATTAGCTTTAAGAAATCGAACGATCTCTTCCTTGATCCGGTCATACATATTGGGACTGAATTTGCGGGCCGGTTGTTTATATGGTCTAAAACCAGCCTTGATAGGTAAATGATGCTCAACTAGCTCTCGGCACAAACCGGGCATCTCATGATACTCCCATGCAAAGAAATCAACATACTCTTTCAGTAGCTCGATTAATACAACTTTATAATTGGCTTTCAAATTTTTGTTTACAGAAGTGAGCCTAGGGATAGAACCATCACCTATGTCCACTCCTTCTAATGGATCAGCCGACGTAAAACTTTGTCCCAATTTATCCATGTCATACAACTCCTCTATAGACTCATACATATCGTTCTTATCGGACCGATATTCAACAAGCCGCTTCTTTAACCAATCTTCGTTGGGATCCATCTAATTTAACTTGTTTGAGAGCCGATTACCACCAATCAGTTTTAGAGAAACGGGCACGAAGCCATTCTTTGTAGCACTAAGGAAATCAAAATCTGAAAGGTCTCGCCCTGTCAAGCAAGTAGCATTGGGATGTTGCCAATCCACCAACGAATCGGCCAAAGCAACGCAAGCCGAATTATCCGCCTGGACAACTTCAACTTAATCATCAATCCATTGTATCAAAAATTGGTGCAAAGTAGATGACACACATTGATTTGCATGGACCTAATCGTGGCCTAATATAACATTATAATTACCTTGCAGTTCAGCAACAAAGAAGGCGGTGGCCAAAGTCTTACTTCCCATGGTAAGATCCACACTCATGACACATTTGGCCTCTGTTTTCTCTTTGCCTTTAAAACCATTAAGCACCATGTCGGTCTTCATCAGTTCATCTTCATCTAAACCCAGTTTCTTGAAGACCGAATATGGCATAAGATTAACCACATCGCCACCATCAATAAGCATCCTAGCAACCGGCGATCCATTAATGTGTCCCTTGACATATAGTGGCTTCAAGTGTTTCACCGGTTATTTTGGCTTCTCAAAGATGGCGTTCTTGGGACCAAAGTCCAGCTGCACTATGTCCCCTTCCTCGTCCATGGCACGAAAATCTGTAGGCAAATAATAAACCATGTTAATATCCATACCTACCCGGATCGGCGTATTTTCAAATTCCACTTTCTCTTCATCATCTTCTAATGCGGACGCCGAATCTGGAATTTCATCAGTTGTGGGAAGTGTGGGAGGCGCTATAAATGACGCATCAATTCTCATGTCTTCCTTCTCGGATGGCGTAGGAGTTGGTGTGATTTCTATGCGGATTGCTACCTCGGTATCTTTGCGCATCCACATATTAGCCGGTGTGGGGTGAATTTCGTCAAAATAATCATCCCTCCACTTTTCTGCTTCATCTTCGGACTTTTGTTGATTCCTCATATGTTGGTACATCCTCTTCTTAGTTTTAGTCAATCCAGGAGGACACAACTTTGGCTGAGTATATTTAGGATCCATCGGCTTATCTTGGCTTATACTAGCTTCATGATCATTAGCCGATGACCTTGGTTGAATAGAAAAAATAAGTTCACTAGAATTAGCCGATTTTTCTCCATCAACCGGCTTCTTGAGCTTCAACTCATGAGAACCTATCACAATGGAACCTGCATTATTATCATGACCTTGATGATTGCCAGATTCCAAAACTTCAGTAGATGGTGACTTCGGGTGCCATACTTTCTGTGCACCCTTACTTTGAAATGACCGATTTATACCAAAGATCAAACGGTCTCGAACAGGACGGGTAATTCTATCATGGACAGATTTCCTTGGTGCAGCCCATCCCGGATGAAAAGCATAAGGTGCCATTCGGGGCTGCACCCACCCTCCGTTGAAGTAATTGGGCGCATAAGGTGGCTGAGCCATCCATGGTCCTGGCGCCCACTGTCCGTACGACCCTTCATAATGTGAATACTCCTCCCTTGGAGGTGACCTTGGACGCTTTATACGTGGTGGCCGGCTGTAAGCTGAACCAGCCGCTTGGTGTGTATATCTGTTCAACATCATATCAAAGGTTGGCTTGATCTTCTTATATTGAGCATTCTTCTCGTTCTTCTTCCACTTGCCGACCTCCGGATTCTTCGGTTTGATTTGGCACGAGCTTCTCCTTGAGCATGTTGTTGCCCCCCGGGTGTAGGATTTTTTATAGTGATCTTCAATGTCTTCTTGCCATTGGGTTGCTTGTCAAGAACAATCTCCCTTCCCGAGGCCTTCTCCTTCTCCTTGCTATTACTGGGGTCACCAATAACAATATTATTTTTGTTAGCGGATCCGGCAACTTCATGCCAAATTAGCACCTTCTTCCCATGCAGATCCAAAGTGTTCATCGGGAATGGCTGCTTGTCAATTTGCATATCGGCAAAGCTTAATCGTCCATCATTAATAGCCGATTGTGTCTCTCACCGAAAAACATTGCAATCATTAGTAGCATGAGAAAAAGAATTATGATGCTTGCAATAAGCACTCCGTTTTAACTCCTCAAACGGCAGCAAAGTATGAGACATTCGAATCAATTTGTCCTTCAACATAGCATCAAATATTTTATCACATTTGGCTACATCAAAACTAAATTTTATCTCATCTTCACGATTCTTGAGAATCGACTTTAGAGCATCACAAGTATAAGGTTTGGCCTTTGAAGGCCAAACAAATTCAGCAGCATAAACATCGGCCTCATCGTCAAAATTCTCACTACTATACTCAACCATATCAAAGCGAGGACGATTAGATTTAGACTTATGCTCAATTTTTGTTTCTTTGCTTCGGCTTTCTTGAGCCAAAGCTCTTTCCAAAACTTGGTTGACATTTAAAAACTCATATCCTTCAATTCTCTCTTTAATGTGAGTTTTCAAACCATTAAGCACCAAGTCTGCCATGTCTCTTTCAGAAATGACTAAGCTATACCATCGGATTTTAGTATCTCTAAATCTTTTGACATAATCGGTGACCGATTCATCATGATTTTGCCTAACCGATGTAAGATGTGACAATTTGAACTCATTATCCCCGCTATAAAAATGCTCATGGAATTTCTTTTCTAAAGATACCAAGTATTAATAGAACCATGGGGTCAAGCAGAAAACCATGAAAAAGCGGTACCAGTTAAAGACAAAGGAAATAAACGCACTTTCAAAGGATCACTATTACCAGCTTCCCCTAATTGTGCTAGATATTGACTAAAGTGTTTTCAAGTTGTCTTACTATCTACTCCATTAAATTTAGCAAAATCCGGTACCTTATAACCTTGAGGGTATGGTAAAGCATCAAAATATTTCGGATAAGGATTTTGATACATCCGGCTTACTGGCTTTGGCTCAATTCCGAAGTTATCATAAAACATCTTTTGCAACTCCGCCCTTAAAGTGGCCATGTTTTCATCTACCATGGGCAAAGTTGTTTGCGGTAATGATGCATGCATATTAGTTCTAGTAGTAATTGGATTCATCCGCGCCATTGATGCCGAATTGAAATTCGGCGTTGTGACTCTGCCAAAGGTTGTGTGACTTGATTCGGCGGTACTGCCGAATAAGGCATACTCCTAATAGGAGTGGGACATTCTAGCGCATTCTCAAGTTGACTATCTTGGGTATAGTAAAGATTCATCGACAAATTATGTAGGATTTTCTGTAGTTGCTTTTGCACCGATACTACTAGGATACTTATGAGGCGTATTTTTACCAGATTTTATATATTCTAACATAGCATCATAAGATTGGCGACTAGACTCACTAGCGTAATGATTAATGGCTGCTAATTGATCTTTAGAGAACACTCCATTACTTACAGAGGGTTCGTCTAGGTTGCCGATCATTGGTGGAAGCTTGGCCTTCCCTAGTGAGGTGATAGCACCTTGGCGATCCTTCTTAAAGCTTGCAAGGAAATATTCAGCGTCTTTCTCCTCTTGCTTCTTCTTCAAAGCCTCGAACTCCTCCTTACGCTGCTTCTCTAGCGCATCAAGTTGATCTTGACGCTGCTTTTTTAGCGTCTCAAAAGATTGTCGTTTATCTGCCAAAAGATCATCGAAGCTAGGCATGATGGTGTTTTTGGCATTAATCTCGGAGGGTCGGGGAATCTTGTCGTCCGACATGATGATCATCCCCAGCGGAGTCGCCAAAAAGTGTGTTGACACACGAACACGTCACGTGTACCCTCGGCGTCGAGCGTGATACGAAAGACACATCGCCGAAGGAGGCTTGTCGGAAGCGCGATACACAAGACAATCCGGCGGGCTCTTTTGAAGACCCGAAACCCCACGCGGCCAGGAGGGACCCCGTCTGGACGCACGGCAGTGATGGGCTGCCCTAGGTCGGTTCGCCCTTCCCAAGGCTTTCGTAGATCAAAACTCTCCTGCACGAAGAACACCGACGAACGAAGAAGAAGATAACTAGGCTTAGGGATGAAGTTTGTAGATGGGTTTTTGCGATTGTGTGTTGTTATTCAATCGTACGTCACCCCTCATGTATATAAGAGGCGGATGGACTTCCCGTGCAAGTAAAAGGTTTGGATTCACGTCCAAAAGCCCTAATTTGCATCCAATTCGGATATTTGACTCGAACCTTCCAAAACTGTTCGGTCTGAAAACTGGCTGCACCTTGCGGGTCGTTTTTGAGCCAGTAAACAAGCTCAAATAGAAATCACGTAGAAGAAAAAATTGTTCCTCAAAAAGATGAAGAACTTTTATGTTTTATAATTTTTCATCTGACATCATCTTGAAGGGTTAATTGTATCTGCACTAAAACGTGTTTGAATCGAATCTGAATCTGTCAATTCTGACCCGTCCGTATTTTCCATATTCGAGGTAGTAAACGACATCAGATCAAAATCTCTTAGAAGACAAAGTTGTTCGTCTCAAAAAAACGAAGAACTTTTATTTGATGCTTTTTTCATCTGAGACCTCCTGATACGTCTTATGGTCTCGTCAACATTGGAACTTTTCCTAAGCCGTGATTTCTGAGACCACCTAGGACATGTCCTATGGCGTGTCAGTTTTGAACTGAAAACTGAGAGCATATTATCTTGCGGGTAATTTTAGAGACTCTAAATGACCTCAGATGAAAATCCCGTAGAAGACAAAGTTGTTCATCTCGAAAAGACGCAGAACTTCCATTTGATGTATTTTTTCATCCGATGCCTCCTGATATGTCTTTTGGCCTTGTTAATATCGTAACTTTCCAATGCTACGAACGCACCGCTGAGACTACCTAGGACATGTCCTAGGTCGTGCCTGTTTTGGCCTGATAATTCTGAGCTGGCCTAGGACATGTCCTATCATGTATCTGTTTTGGTCTTTGAATGTTTGAGCCGATCTAGGACATGTCTATTGTTGCAACTCTTTTGTCTTTTGAAAGTCTGAGCCGAACTAGGACATGTCCTATGTTGCAGCTATTTTTGAAAAAAAAGATAAAGCCAAAATCAGTTGTCAACACCAGGGCTCCCGGCAAGAATCAGGAGTACAGAGAATCCGTGGGGGATCATACCCCCAGGAGTTATGCTGGGAAGGACAAAGATCGGCGACGGGATTGGTCCTCCAAAGACCGAACAAGAGGCAATCGTGCCAGGGAGAAAAGGTTATCCTTACAAGGTGGTTTGGACCGCCGAGATTTTTCCTGGCCTACCGGACTCCTGGGAGGTTGGATGCCCTCGGGATTTCGCGATCTGATCCCGCATCCGCTGCAGAGTGCTGTGGAGGGCCGCGTTTCGCGCCCGCAGATCGTCCAACGCCTCGGAATTTAACCTGTGTTCTTACTAAGAAATATTGGCATGAAAATGTTAGCACGCTCGTTGGGAGATCCCAAGTGTAAGGTATGAAGAGTGCAGCGGAAAATTTTCCCTCGGAAAGAAAGCAAGGTTGAATCGACCAGTAGGAGAATGAAATCACTTCCGAAAGTTGTTGTCAGCTGATGTTGGCAGGGCGCACTACCAGTTCAGCAGCAACGTGGAATCTACACAATACAATCAAATTACTTTGCCGGAAATCATTTCCAAAAGTTATTGTCAGCTGATGTTGGGAGGGCACTACCGGTTCAGCAGCAACGTGGAATCTACACAATACAATCAAATTACTTTGCCCAACGAAGCAGTGAGGTTGTCAATCTCACCGGTTTTGTTGAAAACAAAGGATTAGACGTATAGTATGGAAAACAGTACTTGTTTGCAGTAGAGGAAAGAGAACGGTGATGGCAATGAATAAGAGGAAAACAATAATTGCAATAGAAAAACAGTGGTTGTATTATCAGTGTAAAGAAATGGACCGGGGTCCATAGTTCACTAGTGGTGTATCTCCAAAACCGAATGATAACATGTTGGGTAAACAAATTACAGCTGGGTAATTGACAGATATAAAGGCTGCACCGTAGTGCATATGCATGACATGATGATTACTATGTGATTCATGTGGGAATTACAATAAGATTCATGGACAGTTATCCAACTGCATCTATCGCTAATAATCCACCCTCGAAGCATAATCCAATCAAACCTCGGGTATTAAGTTGCAAGCAACCGATAATTGTATTAAGCAAAGTGTGTAATGTAAACAATGTAAACATCGTTGTTTTCTCCCTAATGACAACAACACATCCCCCACCCATTACGTTTCTGTCACTCGAGTGTGAGTGAAAGGGAAGCATGAACCCACTATCGAGCATAAATACCCCCTCTTGAAGTTATAAGCATCAACTTGGCCAGAGCATCTACTAGTAACGGAGAGCATGCAAGATCATAAATAACATAAACACGAAAGAACATCATAGATTGATAAACATTGGACATATCATTGAATATTCATCGGATCCCAACAAACACAACATGTAGAATTATAATAAGATGATCTTGATCATGTTAGGCAGCTCGCAAGATCTAAACATGAGGCATAAAGAGGAGAGAACAACCATCTAGCTACTGCTGTGGACCCGTAGTCCAAAGATGAACTACTCACGCATCACTCCGGAGGCAGGCATGGACGCATGGTGATGAAGAGACCTCCGGTGATGATTCCCCCTCCCGGCACGGTGCCGGGGAGAGCTTCAGAACCCTCCCGAACTAGGGTTGACGATAACGGCGGCTATGGAACTTTTGGTGAAAAAAGGCTCGGGTCTTTAGGGTTAACCCGTGGAGGAGCTTAAATAGGCGAGAGGACAACGTCGGTGGCTGGCCAGGGGGCCACCCCACCTGGTGGCGCGGCCAAGGGGGGTCGCGCCGCCCTATAGTGTGGGGCCCCTGAGGCCCCCCTCTGGCTCCCCTCCGGACTATGTGTACGTGACAGATTTCTAAGACCCTGTGGTTTTTTTTCTTCCAATTCCGAGAATATTTTCAGAACAAATTTTCTCAAACCAAAAACAGCAGAAAACAGGATCTGGCTCTGTGGCATCTTGTCAATAGGTTAGTCCCAGAAAATCCATAAAATTGACATAAAGTGTATAGGAAACATTTAGCATATGGCATGAAAATAACATGGAACATTATAAATTATGCATACGTTTGAGACGTATCAAGTATCCCCAAGCTTAATTCTTACTCGTCCTCTAGTAGGTAAAACGATAAAAACAAATAATTTCTGAGGTGACATGCTACCAACATAAACTTGATCATCTAAATTGTAAAAGCATATGTAAGATGAGATCATAGTATTTTAAACACAAGCATGATAGATATAATTCTAACAATGAATCTTAGCAATCACTTTGCATCATGAATAGTTACACAAATAAAACATACTGAATAAGAATGCACTTGAAAGTTATACGTTTGTTTCTAGCATAAAGAAAACATAGAAAAGTGATATTTTGCTTGTCCTTAAAAGTGGGGCAAAACATAAATGCCACGACACCTTCAAAGTTCAAGTGGATAACGAGAAAAAAAAAATTTGAGAGAAAGTAATAACACATCATGAATCAATCAATAATAATCTTTGGGACTGATGCACATTAAACTCAGAGTGGAAACTACGCTCTCTTAATTGTACATAAAGTTAGAAGATGGAGACTCAACATAAAAGTAAAAGAAAGGCCCTTCGCAGAGGGAAGCAGGGATTAACTCATGTGCTAGAGATTTTTATTTTATTAAACAGAGGTATTGAAAACATCTTTTTAGAGAGGTGTATGCTTATGTCAACGAATGGTAAATAGAAAATACAATACGTCACAAGCCAACTAGACTTCACAAGAGCGGCTCCCATTGAAGGACTCAACTGGTATAGAAGGTCATCCCTCTTCTCTTTTGTTTACACAATTATGCTTTGACTGATAAATCAAGGGCAAAAATAGTGAAGATAATTTAATAGTAACCAATTTTGGGGCTGGGCATCCCGCTACCAGCTCTTCTATCAATTTGCATAAGCGGATGTGCCAGTAGTCCAGATGTGTAAAGTCCAATCGAGTGAGATAAAAAATCTCTATTTACGTCCTCATGAGCTAAAACAGAGACACAAAACAGGAATAATTTTGAAGGTTTTAAAGGTAGCACATGAGAAATTTACTTGGAGTGGCGGTTAAATACCACATGTAGGTAGGTATGGTGGACACATTTGGCAAACTTTGATTTTTGGGAGTTGGATGCACGAGTAGAGCTCATACTCAGTACAGGTGGAGACTAGCAAAAGACTGGGAGCGACAAACTAAGAGAGCAATCAGGGCCATAATCATACATAGCGACAAAAACATTATTAATCAAAGCATAAATGGCATTACAAGTCAAAAACTAAATGATCATAGAGGCTATAAGTGACTGGTTTGTAGTCATAAACATGGTGTAAACATGCGCCAAGTCAACCAAATAAAGCATTCGAAGGAGAACACCACCAATTTATGCTTCAATGTGATAAAAACAACTCATGATTCTTTCAATGGCAAGACAAGTCATGATACAATAATAACTAGTAATCATAGAATTAAAATAACATCCAACATGACATGAAAAAGTCTAGAGACAATATATACGAGCTTTCTTTTGCACCGTTATGAGCAAGAAAATTGTACTACTGCTTTCCAACACCAATCATTTTATACTAAACAAAAACTCTCCAAGAGATATAGCAATGAAACAAGAGAGTACTACTACTCTAATAGAACTAACAACTCTGAATAAGAGATGCATGAAAAACAGGAGCTAAAAGGATTTGCAGTAGCTAGAAGAAAAACTAAGAATACGAGCATGGAAGAAAAGGAGTATTCATATGAAAAGGCGGAGCGTGTCTCTCTTCCACACAAGAATTCTGGGTTCCAACTATGTTTATTACAGAAAATAAAACAAAAGAAAAGAAAACGAAAAAACAAACAGACGCTCCAAGTAAAGTGCATATGATGTGACCGAATAAAAATATAGTTTCACTAGAAGTGACCTGATAAGTTGCTGATGAAGAAGGGGACGCCTTGGGCGTCCCCAAGCTTAGATGCTTGAGTCTTTTTAGAATTTGCTAGGGTGAACCACGGGGGAATCCCCAAGCTTTGTCTTTTCACTCTTCTTGATCACATTATATCACATTCTTCTCTTGACCTTTGAAAACTTCCTTCACACTAAACTCAAAGTAATTCTCATTAGAGGGTTAGTGCACAATAAAAAATTCTCATGTTCTCCTTGGACACAAGCATTATTAATAATTTTTAAACATTAGCTACAGCCACTAATGTTTTATGGAGCAAAGAAATCCACTCAACATAGTAAAAGAGAGAATGCAAGTAAAAAAGGCAGAATTTGTCAAAACCAGAACAGCCTGTAAAGACGAATTTTTTCGGGGCACTTACGTTGCTCAAATCGAAAAACGTAAAACTAGATTTTTTTTTAAAAAAAATAGCTGAGAGCACAAAAATTTTCAGGTCATTTTGATCTTTCTGCGATTTTATACGATTTTAAAAGTGGACAGCAGAAATCTGTTTCCTGCGCACAAATCCAAATCTAACCTCAATTTTTCACTAGAGACTTTACTTGGCACAAGAAATGCGAGAAAATAAAGATACAAAGGAGTTGCTACAGAAGTAAACAACACCTTGACTCAAAGAAGACACAATAAAACATTGCAAAAATAAAACCATGGGTTATCTCCCAAGAAGTGCTTTTCTTTAACGCCTTTTAGATTTTCAAGTGAAGAAGCATCCAAATTGTAACTTGTTATTATAATGGAATCAAAAGGCAACTTCATTATTTTCCTAGGAAAGTGTTCCATAACTTTCTTGAGTGGGAATTGATATTTAATGTTCCCCTCTTTCATATCAATAACAACACCAACAGTTCTAAGAAAAGGTCTTCCCAAAACAATACGACAGCAACATTGCGTTCAATATTCATAACAATGAAATCAACGGGTACAAGGTTATTGTTAACCATAATAAGAACATCATAAACTCTCCCTAAAGGTTTCTTTCTAGCATTATCAGGAAGACGAACATCCAAATAGCAGTGTTCCAAACGTGGTAGATCAAGCATATCATAAAGTTTCATAGGCATAACAGAGATACTAGCACCAAGATCACATAAAGCATTACAATCAAAATCATTCACTTTCATTTTAATGATGGGTTCCCAACCATCATCTAACTTCCTAGGGACAGAGGCTTCACGCTTTAATTCTTCTTCTCTAATTTGCATGAGAGCATTTGTAATATGTTTTGCGAAATCCATATTCATAGCACTAGCATTAGTACTTCTAGCAAGTTTTTGTAGGAACATAAATACTTCAGATATATTGCAATCATCAAATTCAAGATCA
The DNA here is from genome assembly GCA_028641055.1 of Alopecurus myosuroides. Lineage (NCBI taxonomy): Eukaryota > Viridiplantae > Streptophyta > Magnoliopsida > Poales > Poaceae > Alopecurus > Alopecurus myosuroides. Next base: position 179,749,917 of record CM054062.1, read on the forward strand.
TTTTTATCAAAGCTAATGGATAATTGTCTCCCATATTTTGAAAATATTCAGCACTTTTATCAGGAACAGTTTCAGGCAATTTTAAACGTTTAACAGAAGAAGTGGAGGTATTGCCAACACCAATTACTTTACCATTAATAGTAGAAGGTTTACTAGCATGAGAAACTTCAGTTTTACTAGTGGTGGTAATAGTGCAAACATTAGCTATATTATTCTTTCTAGCTATTTCGTCTTCTCTTTCCCATCTAGCATGCAATTCAGCTAACATCCTAACATTGTTATCAATTCTAACTTGAATGGCATTCAAAGTATTTCTTTTGAATTCACCCTACGTGGCGGCAAACTGCGCTCCCACCTACCACCACCACCAACCTCCCACCTCTTCCCTGCGCCGGCGGCCACTCCGGCCTCGGCGGGCACCTCTCTCCGGCGCCCCCCGCGCGGGCGCAGACATGTCTCCTCCCTCCCCTCTCACCACCACCTCCCCCTCCCTCTCCCCCATGACTGACAACGGCGGCTCTCCCCGGGGGCGTGAGGACAGATGGCGCGGTGGCCGGGACAGAGATTCGGACGCATCCCCGCGGTCATATCGCGACGCGCTCACCGGCCCCCTCACGGGCGGCGACAGTGGCGAGGTTGGGGCTTCTCTTGCGGACCCGGGTGAGCGGCATGGCCCGCGTTCGGTGGTGACCAGGGAGGGCACCGACGGCGTGGCGTTCGATGCCCTCGACAACTCCGGTGACTCGCTGGAGGAGGAGGACGACAACCAGGCACCGTGGGAGCTGCCGAGGCGCAAGCGGGTCCTCGGTCGCCGCGGCGGGAAGAAGGCCAAGGCGAAGGCAGCTCGCGACGCCGGCGCCTTCGATGCGTTCCAGGGTCTCGGTCTCCTCTGCACTGAGCCCGACCATAGGGCCAGGGACTGCCCCACGGGTCCCGTGTGCATCCGATGTGGGGAGCCGGGCCACATGTCGAGGGCCTGTTCCATGCCGCGACCCCGCACGCCGCCGGACGCGAGAGACGAGCCCGCAAGGAAGAGGTCCGCGGGCGGCTCGACACGTTCCTCGCCGGACTCGCTGCCTCGGCCTCCTCCCCTCCGTCCAGGAGGGAGTGCTGCGTAGGGCGTTGGGCGCTCGAGCGACGCTCGCGCCAGGTTGCATCGTGGCGCTCCAGCGACCGCTCCGGTGATCAGGGTGGGTGGAGAGACGCAACCGCGGGAAGTGGCCGCGCCTCCAAACGTGCGCGCCTCGCGACAAGGCTCGGGTGGGAGACCGGCGGGCGCCCAGGTGAGGCCTGCGCCTAGCGCGGCCGCTCCGCCCTCACGACAGGGCTCGGGTGCGAGATCGACGGGTGCCCAGGTGAGGCCTGCGCCTGGCGCGGCCGCTCCGCCCTCGCGGAAGGTGGCCTCGTCATTCATGGGGGACGCCAGGCGCAGCCAGCCGGCGCGCCATGGAGCTTCGGTGGAGACGCGCTCACGGGAGACAAACCTTGGCAGGGTAGTTCCGTCGCGCCCGCCAACGAGCGACACGCGCGACGAGAGGGCGGTGGTCTCCCCGCTGCCTCTGGCCCGGCGGGAGGCGCCTATCCGGTCGGTTTCTCTCGGTGGCGAGCTTGCTCGCAGGCCGGCGAGGACGGCGTGCGTTTTTCCACGGACGCGAGAGGTGGAGGAGGCGGAAATCGCACTCGAGAGGCGCTGGTGGCCATCCCTGTTGGCGAGCAGCAGGACATCCGGACTGAGCAGGTCGCAGAAGCCATCACGGCGATTTTCGACCTCCCCACGGAGGTATTCTCCGGCCACCGCCATCGAGACTAGGGGTTCCTCATCTATTTCTTCGCCGCGGAGGATCGTCTCATGGTCCTCAACACCGAGTACCTCCAGACGCCGTTCTTCCGGCTGTGGGTTAGGCCGTGGTCTCGCCGGACTGGCGCGTCGATGGGGGCATTCGGTGTCCATGTTAACCTCGAGATCGAGGGAGTCCCGGCGAATTCCTGGAGCGTTGCAGCTGCGGAAACCATCCTCGCCCCGAGCTCATGGGTGGAGCGTCTAGATCCGTTGACGAGGAGCCTCACTGACATGAACACGTTCCGCCTGTCCGCATGGTGCTTGGAACCGGCACTCATTCCCAGGGAGGTCGATTTTCATGTCATCGAGCCGGGCGAGCCCCCTTCCGCGCAGATGCTGGCCGTGCCGGGCGCCGAGATCACGCCGCCGCACATCCCCACCCTGTTGTATCCGTTGATCGTCCACATCCGGAGCTTCACGGATTACCGGCGCCCTGCCCCGGGCGGCGGCGCGGGTGGAGGCGGTGGACCAACGCCTGGGTGGCCGGTCTCTCGGCAAAACACCTACGAACCGGGAGCGCCGGACTCTATCGCCGGCGGCAGCACGGACCCAACGACGGGAAGCACAGGTGCAGGTGGCTCCGCGGTGGGCCCAGGCAGCGCCAACTGGGTGGGGTGCACTTGTTCCAAAGAGGCGTGATGGACCGCGTCCATCGTACGCTGGCGTCTGGCACTGTGGTTGGACCCCATTCGATGGATTTGGCGGGACGCAGAAAAAGGGTTCATGGTCGTGGTCGTAAAGGGAAAGGAGGATCTGCGCGGGCCCGGGTGACTGCCCCCTCGGCCGGTGACGTCTCCACAGCTGGCGCGGAGCGGGTGGAGCGACCGATTCAAACTCCCGCGCCTCCCGCGGGCGCGTCTGTTGGCGGGAACCAACCGCCCCTGGCAGGTGACGTGGGCTGTGCGGACAGCGGGCCCGCCCACGCCCCTACTGCTGTGGAGGCTTCGACGAGGGGGGCGGGTGAGGATGTGTGCTGCTCCCTCTCCTCTGTCGCTCCAAGACCGTTGGATGGGCCTAGGCCCATGGGGCCTCCTTGTCGCACCCGGACTTCTAAAGGATACTCGCCGTTCCGTTGAACAATAGTAGATTGGATTACGGGGCTTACCGGCACCCGCGTCCTCTTACGAGTAGGCCAACACACGTGTGTGTGACAACCAACCCCTATCTGTTCAGCGTCGACGTAAACTATCCCATAGAAATCAGGATACTTCCATTGACGTACTTCAAAACATACACACATGGTACGTCAACGGCATTGGAACAAGTGATATCACAACAGATCTCTACGACACAAAAGATTGAAATAAGTTGCAACTGGCCCTCACTAGGGCAGAGAATAGCAAATACAATCATTCAGAGGGCACATGCCCCAACATAACATCATTACATCACAGTGGAAGCATTCAACATGTCTGAGTACAGACAAGATCCAAATAGGCCTAAGAGGCCGGAAACGAAAAGACGGAGCCCATCCACGAAGTCTCGGATCCTGCCCGGGTCCGCTATCTACTCGTCAGCAGTCTCGTCAAACTCCACGTAGTAGCCACCATGTAGATCTTCGGAAACATCGTCTGCGGAAACCACAGCCCCAAAGGGGTCAGTACATAAACGTACTGGCAAGCAAGACTCACAGTTCACCAAAGTGTAACCCGTCAGCACCAAGCACAGATGCTTTGGGTCAACGGAAGAAAGGGGATATAAAGATGCTGCAACTGGCTGCTCTAAACAACTACAGAGTTACTACCACTTCCGGCTATCAGAAAGGAGATAAGATCGTGTATCGTAACCAACCTATCAACTAACTTCAAACAAACCCATCCTGGATCTCGCCCCTTATCCAAAGAAGCAATCCGAGGATAACTCACACAGGTGAATTAATGATGGTTCATATTATTGTGTCAATAAGCCTATTACTAGTCAAGTTGTTAATCATTGGGTGTAAGGTTGTTAATCATTAGGTTTAAGTTGTCCTGAGTACTTGTTAGCCAGTACTTTCACCAAGTAATCCATAACCGCGGAAAACACGGCTTCTCGAGAAGATTATCCCTGCAGGGTTGCACCAATTTGGCCGTACACGTATGAATAACCCGCCAGATGGAAAGGCCCTTCCACCAAGCGGGGCACTCAACACAACTCAACTCTTCTTCGCATCAAGCCCAAAGCACCTTGGGCGCACGGCTAATCGAGCCCAGAAGAAAATGGACCCTCATAGCACTCTAAGAACGTGTCCCCCTATATGCCGACTACGAAAGTTCCACCTGGGTACCAAGGGCTCGCAAGATCATGCATGCAGCAAATGGAAAACCCGAACTAAATGAGGCGATTTGGACGAGATGCGAATCGAATCAAATTGAGGGGGGCGCCCATACTCGCTTCCCACATGCGGGTAGTGCGCTCATCATGGATCAGTAGACAAGACCCTTTTCCTATTAGGGTCGACACTAGCAGGCCTCAAAACCACAAAGGGCCTCCTGCCGGTGCCTTATCGTCAAATTATTATTTAACAATAACATTAGCAGGATTGATTGATTAAACATCGAGCCCCCAGAACGTAATAGAAATAGTAACAGAAAGGAACGGGTAACAGACTCGAGCAAAACAACCTAAGCATGCTAGTAAGACACGGGCTCAAACAAAAGGTTATAGGTATGGAGGTGAGGCAATATCAGGGTTAAAGGATTCATGTGATAGGTTCGTAACAGAAACAACTACTACTATGGCTTAGCAGGAATAGACAACGGAAAGTATCGGTAACCAATGTTGGAAGGAACACAATGGTTCATGTGAGTGATAACTTGCCTGCAAACCCAGTAGCCTGGTACTGCGCTAACTCCTTAGAAGGGGTGTCGTAAGTATCGTCGGTCTCAACGTCGTCGTGTATCCGAGAAGAAGCAAACAAACAATGCAGAAAGATAAACAATCAATATCATGGCATAGTGCACAAACAATGGGATGATGCATGACCATTTAATTGATGCAACAAAATAAACTAGTTGACAGGATAACATAACATGATTAAATGGACCCACATGCAATTGGATTGCATATGAAAGGCCCATGAATTAAGGGTGAAACAATTGTTTTACAACTAACCAATAGGTGAAGGTGGATTAGCATGATGCATGGATGAGGAAAACAGAAAAAAATAACAACAATAGAACCAAATGGAAATAAAGTTTACCAAGTTTAGAAATTCATTTATTAAGTTAGGGAATTTTGGTTACTTAAAGGTGTCACTCAAGCATTTGTTGTTTTCACCAATTTAAATTGTTCAAAATAGATAACAAAGTTTATATTTGAAAAGAACACACAATTTTGGGTGGATTACATGTTTCACTTATTGAAAAAGGATTTCAAATAAATTATTTATGAATTAAACAAGTTTAAGCAAGAATTAAATGAATTTAATTCAAACATGAACTTATTTGAATTTTTATTTGTTCAAAACATTAAGTGAGATTCATATTTGAAAATTTTATACTTTTATGGTTTGAAAACATATTTTACATGTCCCAAAAGAATTTGTTTTGATCAAGTTATAAATTTAGCAATATTAAATGAATTAAACAAGATTTAAATCATTTAACCAATTTTAATTATTCAAAACATGAAACAAATTTTATATTTGAAAAGGTGGTTTAATTTTGCATGGAAAACATATTTCATTTGTTGAAATTGGATTTAAAATGAGCAAGTTATTATTTTAGCAATTTTAAATGCATTAAACAAGAAACAGTTGTTTTCAGCAATTTAAATTATTCAAAACAGCAAAAAAAATTTATATTTGGAAAGTACATGAAACATTGATTGGAAAACATATTTAGTTTGTGGAATATGGAATTTTTATGCCCAAGTTATGAATTTTGCAATTTTAAGTGAATTTGACAAGTTTTCAAATATTGCACCAATTTAAAATATTCAAAACAGTAAACAAATTTAATATTTGGATAGAACATTTAATTTGGGACAGAAAACATATTTAAAAAGTTAAAATTGGAGTTGGGATGAATTTCTTATGCAATTTACAAAATTGGGTGCAATTCTGCCATTTTTAGTAACTAGGGACTAGAAAAATATTTTACAGGGGCTTAGAAGTAATTGGCAAGGGCCTATGTGTGATTACTGGAAGTTTCTGTAACAAAACATTGGAAAATAAAAAGTTTTGGTTTTTTGGGGCGCAGGGGGATCGAACCCTGCACCTCACTGTGAGCGCAAGGGGCGCTTAACCAGTAGGGTAGTGCTGCGGTGTGTTGATAGGAGAGGCAGCTCGGGGGGTATGTGTTGCGGTTGCGCGCTGTTTTCCTGAAATTAACTGAATCGTGACAGTTCCTGCACCTCGACAGAACCATGGCCATCGACGGGGAGGCTCGCCGTGGTGTTCCTGCGGGGCGCCGCGCGGGCGGAGGAGCGGTGTGGGGGTGCGGTGCTGCGGCGGAGGAAGGAGGTGAGGGAGGAAGGAGGCGATCGAAGGCTTACCTCGTGCGACAGAAGGAGGAGGCGGACGTGCAGGAACAGAGGGCGACGACCGACGATTGGAGGCGACGGCGGCGGCGCTCCGGGCAGCCACGGCCGGTGGCGCCTTCAGCGAACTTGGAGAGGACGGTCTCCTCGTTCCATTCCCGGCGTCGGCGCACCCTCGAGCGAACCGTGACGCCACCGCGATGAAGGGGCAGAGGGGGTGTTGCACTGGTGGTTGCAAAGAACGAATTCAGAGAGGGAGGGAGGTTCAGAGGGGAGAAGGGAGGTGCCGCGGCGCTAGCTGTGAGAGAGAAGGGCTAGGGCTGAGGGGGGAGGTGTAGGCTTGTTTTTATGGGGGTGAGTGAGCTCGTACGGCCATGAATCGGAGGAGGGGGAGTGGATCGTGTGGTGCTGAAGCAGTTCGTACAGAAGAAGGAGGAAGACGACAAGGATTGGAGGGGGTACTGGGCCAGAAGGGGGAAGTGGGCTGGGGAGAAAAAGAGGATGGGGTGGGCTGCCTCCTTGCTTTGCTTTTCTTTCTATTTTTTTTGTTTCTCTTTTTTTTTTGTAGCAAAACGAAATTGGAAGGAATAGATGCTTTGGGGTTTGCCAACAATTCCAGAAAATTTTGGGTAGCCTACTTAGGTCAAACACAACCCAAAGCCAAGTTTGGAAAATAAAACATTGGTATTTTTGGTGCTGTTTGGATAGGTTTCCAAATTTGAGTTAGTTTGGATATTGATTGAAATACTTAAGACAAGAAAATTAATTAGGGTGATCATATGATTCTAAATGGAAACAAATGAGCACCTTTGTTTTGGTTATTTTTTATAAGTTCAAATTGGTGTGATGTTTGAATGTTTTTTATAGGAATTTGAATAATCTGTTAATTAATGAATTAGTATTGAAAACAAGGATTTTAATAGGGTGAACCCTATTGATTAAATAGAAAAAATGAGTTGATTTGTTTGGTAATTTTTATCATTTGAAATTGGGTGTTGTTGATGTGTTTGATTTGAATTTGAAACCAAGTTGGAAAATAATTAATTGGAATAAAAGCACCAGTTTATTAGTTGATCATTATGGAATAAATGGAAACAAAAGATTAGATAGTTTTGGTAATTTTCATAATTTTCCAAATGGGTGCTGTTTGTACAATGCAATTGGATTTGAATAACCTTTTAGTTAACATTTTAAATAAGTGAAAGATTAGAAGCCACAAATTTAAATAGCTGAACCTTATAGATTAATGGAAACAATTGGTTGTTTTATTTGGAAATGTCATTTTGGAAAATTGTAACATCACAAGGATGAAACAAAAGGTTTGAATTTTGGTTTGAAATTCAAATAGAAAACAAAGGAAAATCAAATGAAAACAGTTGGAAAACAAATGGAAAACAAGCAAAACAATTGCAATCAACATGATGCCATGATGCAAAACATAAAATAACAGATAGCAAACATTCTAATGGCTATTTTTCATACTTGGGATGTTACACTCCTTTGGTGTTGCCGGGCTGCTGCGAGGCGCCTACATGGCCTGGATGCTTTCTGCCCGTGCGTGGTAGAAGATGCACACCAGGATGGGCAGCCACGTAGCCCAACTCAGACCCTGGGAGAAGATGGGCTAGAGGAAAACTCGCATATTCTCGGCCTGGGATCCGAGACGGATGCGACTGTCTTGGCGCCATCTGACGGGGAGGATACGGACGAGGTGGATGAGGAGATCATTATGGAACCCCACCAGTTCGTACAACCTCGACAGATGATGTGGCGGACACACCTACCCGGTTCGCCACACCCCCGGTTGTTTACGCGCGTCCGAGAGCGGCACAGGTGGCTACCGTGCGCCCGATAGCTAGTGTAGGACCACACACACTGGGAGAGTTCCTTGCCGTTGCCAAGCTGAGGCCTGATGCTCAATTACGGGGCCCGACTCTCCCCCGCCGGCTGGTGGCCTTGGACTTCCGCCCGCAAAGGAGTCCTCGGATCGCGGCACGGTCCGGTGAGACGAACTCGGAGAAGCCCGCGGTGCGGAACCTCATGAGGAAGCTTGGACTCTTGAAGGATGATGAGGCGCCTTCGGAGGCCGCCCTTGATGCCTACCACAGGATGTTCGAGATGCCTCTCACTTAGGAGATGATTGAGGCGGTTGCCGAGCTCTACGGATGGTCCCTTCCTGCGTTACATGGTTGCTCGCCACCAGGGGTGGGACTTCGGGTGGTCGATTGGTCGAGGTCTGACCTCGTAGCCATCCCACATCGGGTGTAAAGACATTCCAATGTATTACGAACCTAAGGTGCTGGTGTGTAACGCGCGTGGTCTTAACGACCGCGTGCGTCGTACAGGTGTTAGGAATGTAGTGGCTACTACGGGTGCGTCGATTGTATGCCTTCAGGAGACTAAACTTGCGATTGTAACACCCTCTATTGTAATGGAAACCCTAGGCGCCGACTTTGATGCTTACTTCTGCTTGCCTTTGATTGGTACCAGGGGGATTATAGTGGCTTGGGTTAGTCGTTTGGTGCAGCTGGACAGCGCCCATGTTGACGTTAATAGTGTCACGGCCAAGGTCACGCCCCCTGGTGGGGGGACGGGGTGGTGGCTTACCTGCGTCTATGGCCCTCAGGAGGAGACCGATAAGGTGGCCTTTCTGGGAGAGCTGCGAGCGGTGCGCGCTAACCACCCCGGACCATGGGCTCTTTGCGGTGATTTCAATATGATTTACCGCGACGAGGATAAAAATAACGGCAACCTGAACAGGCGGATGATGGGGCGATTTAGGCGCTTCCTAAACGATTGCGAGCTTAAGGAGATCTATCTCCATGGCCGACGTTATAACAGGTCGAACGAGAGGGCATTCCCAACGCTTGTGCGTCTCGATAGGGTGTTCGCTACGACAGACTGGGAGACACTACATGGCAGCTGCTCCTTGCGGTGTCTGGCGACGGTCGTGGTAGATCATTGTCCATTGCTCTTGGATTGTACCTCTAGGCACCTGGGGTCAAAGCGCTTTCAGTTTGAACGCTTCTGGATGAAACTTGAGGGCTTCGGCGAGGTGGGCGCTGGAGCGTGGGGTGAGATTGACGGGGACCCTGACCCCTTCCGCCGCCTCACGGCGAAGATGAAACGCACGGCACGTAGACTAATGAGCTGGAGCGATAAAAAGGTGGGGTGCATCCGTCTGCAGCTGCTCACAGCGCAGGAGGTGGTTCTCAGGCTGGATATTGCCATGGAGTCCCGTCAGCTATCCCTCGACGAGCGCCTCCTTAGGGCACGGCTCAAGCAAACCTACCTCGGGTTAGCCTCCTTGGAGCGCACGATGGCTCGCCAGAAGGCAAAAATCTCTTGGCTTCGGGAGGGGGACGCGATCACGGCATTCTTCCACCAGCACGCGTCTTACCGCCGGCAGAAAAACGTTATCCATGATCTCCGGGTGGATGGAGCATTGATTTCGGATCACTCTGCCATGGCAGAAGCCTCCTACATGCACTTCCAAGGCCTACTTGGCACACCGTGCGACCGGGAGTTCTCACTCGACCTTGACATCCTAGGCATGCACGTCGAGGATCTGTCGAAGTTGGAGGCTCCCTTCACGGAGGAAGAGGTGTGGGAGGTAGTGAGGCGACTCCCACATGGGAAGGCACCGAGGCCTAATGGCTTCACGGCCGAGTTCCTCCAGAGCTGCTGGGGAACTGTAAAGGGTGACTTCATGGAGGCCTTCGATAAACTCTTGTCGATGTGCGGGCGCGGCTTTCAGGGTCTGAATCAGGCACTGCTGGTCTTGCAGCCCAAGAGACCGGATGCGGCCACTTTGGGTGACTATAGGCCCATCAGTCTTATCCACATCTTCGCGAAACTTGTGGCTAAGACGCTCGCGGTCCGGCTGGCGCCTTGGGTGGGATTGCTAGTTGACAGCAACCAATGCGCCTTCATTCAGAAGGGCTGCATCCATGACAACTTCATGATGGTTCAACAAACGGCTCGATTCCTAAATGGGATAAGAGAGCCATGGGTGATGCTTAAACTGGACATTGCCCGGGCCTTTGACTCGGTCTCATGGAGTTTTCTCTTCGAGATCTTGGCGAAGGTTGGCTTCGGGCCAAGGTTCCGCGAACTAGTCACGATCCTTTTGTCCACCTCGAGCACTAGGGTGTTGCTCAACAGGGAACCGGGCCCGCCGATATGGCACAGACGGGGACTCCGGCAAGGTGACCCGCTTTCGCCCACCTTGTTCGTGTTGGTGATGAACACGATGAACAGGGTTCTGGTGAAGGCCTTGGAGAAGGGGGTACTTCGACCACTTGCACGCCGGGACCTGGTGACTTCGACATCACTTTATGCGGATGATGTGGTAATCTTCTGCCACCCAGATGAGACGGAGCTGCACGCCATCCGCGCTCTTATGGAGCTCTTTGGACAGGCATCGGGGCTTCACACCAACTTCGCGAAGTGCTCGGTTTCTCCGATTGCCTGCTCCGAGGCGGAGGCCGCTAGGGAGGCAACGGTGATGGAGTGCCCGCTGGCACCCTTCCCCGTCAAGTACCTCGGCATCCCCCTTTCCATTGGGCGCCTGCCCGGGGAGGCTCTCCAACCTCTGGTGAACAAGTTGGCTGATAGGCTGCCATCCTGGAAGGCGGCGATGATGCCGCGAGCTGAACGGCTAGCGCTGGTCCGATCGGTGCTCGCGGCTATACCGCTTCATCAACTGGTTGTTCTGAGCTTGAAAAACCGGTACTCAAACAGGTAGCTAAGATCCTGAGGGGCTTCATGTGGTCTGGGCGACTGGACGCCAACGGGGGGCATTGCCATGTCAACTGGGCGAGGGTGTGTCGCCCGCTGCGTCTGGGTGGCCTCGGGGTACCAGACTTTGCTCGCACCTCCATTAGTCTCCGACTGCGATGGATGTGGAGGATGCGCACGGACCCCCTACGACCCTGGCGCGGGCTTGACATGCAATTCTCGAAGCACGAGCGGGCCATCTTTGACGTCTCCACCTACATGTTTGTGGGGGACGGGAGATCGGTGTTGTTTTGGGAGGACAGATGGTTGGACGGCAAGGAGGTGAGGGAGATAGCGCCGGATCTCTTCACACTTATCCCGAGACGAAGCCGGAAGCGCCACACGGTGCAGCAAGCGCTGGTTGAGCGCAGCTGGATCACGGACATCACAGGTTGTCTCAGTCCGGTGTCCCTCTGGCAATACGATCAACTTTGGGTTAGGTTGAGGGACGTCCAACTCACCGGGGAACCAGACGCGCTTGTGTGGCGTTGGACGACGGATGGCCAGTACTCCTCACGATCCTGCTACGATGCGCTCTTCGAGGGCTCCATGGTATCGGATTCATGGAGGTTGAACTCAAAGACGTGGGCACCCCCGAGGGTGAAGTTCTTCATCTGGCTAGCCTTCCAGGACAGATGTTGGACAGGGGAAAGGCTAGCACGCAAGGGACTCCCCCATGCGGCTCGTTGCCCACTCTGCGACCAGACGGCTGAGACGATGACACACCTCCTCACTGGTTGTCCATTCTCCAGGACGATCTGGCACGAGGTCCTGTCATGGTCCAATCCACTGCGTCTCCTCCCATGGACGACGGTGCTTTCGTTGGGTGGTGGAACCAGGTGCTTGGCGCGACCTGACAACCTTCAGCCCTCAACGACCTCCCTAGTTGGCACGATCAAAGCAGAGGCGAGCGACTGGGCGAGGGCGGGGGCTCGCGGACTACGCCAACTTCTCCCCTAGTTAGGCCAGGTTGAGTTGTATGGTGTGGGGTTGCCCTTTCTAGGGCTTTTACATAAACTCTCTTTTCCTATCAATGCATTGAAACGCAAAGCTTTTTGCGTTTTCGCGAAAAAAAGTATTTCTTTCTTTAACATCATGAGGCATAACCTTTATTTTAAGAAGATCAACATCAAGAGCAAGGCTATCAACTTTAGAAGCAAGAACATCAATTTTGCCAAACTTTTTCTCGACGGATTTATTAAAAGAAGTTTGTGTACTAATAAATTCCTTAAGCATGTTTTCAAGATTAGAGGGTACAATTCTATTATTGTTGTAGAAATTACCATAGGAGTTGACTGATACGTCCAAAACGTATCTCCTTTTCCGAACACTTTTCTTATTGCTTGCCTCAAAACTTGTCAGTTTTGGATACCACTAACACGGACTAATGTTGTTTTCAGCAGAATTACCATGGTGTCTTGTTTTTGTGCAGAAAAATCGACTTTCGGGAAATTGCCCGAAAAAGATCCCATTGAGCTTATATCACCAGAAGACTCCGGGAGCGAGAAGGACATCTGAAGGGGGCAAGGAGTGGCCTAGACCACCCCTGGGCGCCCCCCCTAGGGTGCACCGTCTGGTGGTGTGGGGGACACATCCACCCCCTCGGGCTCCCCTTTCGACTACATATGCCTCGTAAACCTAAAACACGAGGGGGTTCATTATATTCCACAAATACACAACAGAGCGTCGCCGCCACCTCGAAACTCAATTCGGGGATCAGAAGCTCCTATTCTGGCGCCCTGCCGGGACGGAGATTTGGATGAGATCATCGCCATCGACACCATCACCTATTCTCCATCAACCATCCATGTTTCCCCTGTCCATGTGTGAGTAAACACCGTTGTAGGATGAGAAGGATGGAAGGGATTGGATGAGATTGATCATGTAATAATGCCAGATTGTCATGGCATAGTGCCTAGTATCCATTATTAGTGTTTTCTGCCGTTGTTGCAACTTGTTATGCTTAATGGTTATCACTTTGGGCCCGAGTGCCATGATCTCATATCTGAACATGTTACTGTTTCATGAGTATTGTTATTTTCTTGATCATATCTGTAAGTTGTTTACACATGTCATTGTCCGGAACCCGAGGCCCCAAAGTGATAGAAATTGGGACAACCGGAGGGGATGGTTTTGATGTGAGGATCACGAGTGTTCACGATGTGTTAATCCGGTGCTTTAATAAAAGGAGCACCTTAATTACCAGTAGTTTCCATTGAGGCCCCGCTGCAACGGGCTCGTAGGACAAAAGATGTTGTGCAAGTTTCTCATTGCGAGCACGTACAACTATATTGGAACACATGCCTATGGTTTACCTAGAACTTGGATGCTTTATTATTATTATCTGCAATGCCCATGTTTAGATTATTACATGACCTATCTTATTCATGCAACGCCCGTTCGTCCATTCCCTCTATGCCTACGGTACTCCCATCCTTCTATTTCCCGCAATTGCTACTGTTGTTACTATTTTACTCCTGCTGTTATTTTACTACTACTGCTGCTATAAAACTGTTACCAGTGATAAATTGTTGCAAGCAAGTCTACTTTCAGGTGCAGCTGAATTGACAACTCAGTTGTTAAGGCTTATAAATATTCTTTGTCTCCCCATGTGTCGAATCAATAAATTTGGGGTTTACTTCCCTCGAAGACTGTTGCGATCCCCTATACTTGTGGGTCATCAAGACTATTTTCTGGAGCCGTTGCCAAGGAGCATAGCTTTATTTATTTGCTCACTTGAACATGATATTTTTTGCTGCAAGCCTTTCATCATGGGTAAGACTCGTGGTGGAAAAGTTCCTATATTACCATCCACTACAAGGAGAGGTACAACTCTGAACACTTATGTTGCTCTTGATTCACCGTCTGTTATGAGTAAGCTTCTTACACCATCACATGCTACACATACTGTTACTTCTGCTGAGTCTGAAAATGCTTCTGATACTTTTGATGATGCTTCTACTGTGCTTGATGATACTGGTTCACTAGGTCCTTTCCTAGATGCTACAATTTCTAAATCCAAACAAATTGAAAGTGCTGAAATTCCTGTTGAAAATATTGGTACACCTGTTAATTCGCCTGAGTCTATTGATGATCTTGATGAAACCTATATTGAACTTAATGATGACTTTATTAAGGAAGCTCAAGCTACTACCGGTGCAAGTGCTCTTAAGAGTCTTCTTGCAAGACATGCTGTGAAATATAAATCTTGTCTTGATGCTAAGTTTGCCACATCTCCCATACACATTAGAGACAAGGATTATGATTTATTTCTAGATTTATCTTATATATCTATTATTGAGAAGGAACCTTTTTGTGGAACTGAAAGTAAAAGTGCTATGGAACACATGAATGAGCTTTCATCTTTGAGTAGTTTATTTTCTGATGATACCAAATTGCGTACTTATTTTGTTACCAAGATCTTCCCTTTCTAATTGAAAATGAAGCTAAAACTTTGTTTAACAATCTGTCACCTGGATCTATTACTAGTCCTATGGATTTGGTTAATGCTTTTTTAAAAAATATTTTCCTGCTAGTGCCCAACATGCTGCTATGCAGGATATCTTTAACTTTGAGCAAATTGAAGGAGAGAAATTGCCTGAATCTTGGACAAGGTTTTGTTCATTAATAAGAGCTAGCCCTGGCTATCCTTTACCTAATAATTAGAATCCTACATATATTTTATAATGGACTAACTGTTGAATCTAGGACATACCTGGATAGTTGTGCTGGTTCTGTTTTCAGGAAAAGAACTCCAAAAGAAGGTGAGGAATTAATGGTTAAAATAGCCAAAAATAATGATGATTGGAATATACCTGAGCCTACACCTACACCAGATCCAACACCAATACAAACACCCAAGAAGAGAGGGATGATTGAATTAAATGATGAAGTGATGAAGGAAGCCAAGAAATCTCTTAAAGAGAGGGGTATTAAATCTGAAGATGTGAAGAATTTACCTCCTATAGAAGAATTATGTAAGCCTATTCTTCATCCATCAACAGTTGAGGTACACTCCCTCCAATACTTTGATAATAGAGATATTCCCTACTCTAGACCACCTGATCAATGCTTAGATGAATTCGATAATTATGTTGTTAAGCAAGACAACTTTAATATGAGAGTGCAAAATCATCTTATGGAAAACTCTAGAGCTATTGATAATTTGCATGGTATTATTGAGAGAACTTCTAATGATGTTAAAATGCTTGTTAAACATTTTCATATGGTTCAAACTCAAATTTATGAACTCACTAAAGTGCAAAAAGATATGCTAGCTAATGCTTTTAGAGAAAAACATGTTTGTGAAATAATTACTAGAAGTGTTGTTTCTACTCAGGACCCCTTGTATCCTAAAGGACATCCTAAAATAATTGAACAAGATTCACAGCAACCTAAAAACTATAGTTCTCCTTCTAAGAAAAAGAAGAAGAGACATAAAACTGTTGTAGAATCTCCTGAACCTACTAAAGATCCTAATAGTATATCTATTTCTGATGCTGAAACTGAAAGTGCTAATGATAAAAGTGATGTTTCTGATAAAGAGGAAACTGTAGCTGAATCTGAAAAGCGAACTAAAACTACAAAGTATACTAAGGAGGATTTCATTGCTAATAAACATGGTAATGAAAGAGAACCTTGGGTACAAAAACCAATGCCTTTTCCTAATAAGAAAAACAAATCAAAGGGAGAAGAACATTATAACAAGTTTTGTGAATGGATGAAACCTCTGTTTTTGCAAATCCCTTTGACTGATGCTATTAAACTACCTCCTTATTATAAATATGTGAAAGATATTGTCTCTACCAAAAGGAAAATTCCTAGTGAAGAAATTTCCACTATGCTTGCTAATTACTCTTTCAATGACAAGGTTCCAAAGAAGCTTGGAGATCCTCGTATTCCTACTATCCCTTGTTCTATTAAAAATAATTATGTTAGAACCTCTTTATGTGACTTGGGAGCTGGAGTTAGTGTTATGTCTTTCTCTCTTTATAAGAGACTCTCTCTTGCAAAATTTATACATAATGATATATCTTTGCAAATGGCTGATAAATCTATTGCTATTCCTGTTGGTATATGTGAGAATGTCCCTGTTCAAATTGCTACTAGTTGTTTGATATTAACTGACTTTGTTGTGTTAGAAATGCCTGAAGATGATAATATGCCTATTATTCTTGGGAGACCATTTCTTAACACTGCAAGGGATGTTATTGATTGCAATCAAGGAAAAGTAACTTTTAATGTTAATGATAAAGAGCATACTGTTTATTTTCCCAAGAAGATTGATAGAAGATATGGTTTAAATTCAATTGAAAATATTGAGACCATCAAGATTGGAGAATTTTATTGTCCCATTCCAATGCCACCAAAAGAATATGAAATTATTATGATTGGGACTATGTCTATCAAGGTTGAGGTAACATAATTATTTAGTGATATGCAAAGTTTTGCTTCATATAAAAATTGTTCTGGTACCAAGACTTGATAACCCTTGTTAACAAAATAATTTTAGATGAAGAGGACTATGTTTTCACCTTCCCCATTATATTTTCACCATGTTTACTTCTGTTATCACATTTCTACTTAAGTGTAGTTATGTTTTCCATCATCCACATTCATGTTTTCCTCATGTTTTCATCCTGATTATTGTGGTTATGCATGTTTTCACCATCCACATTTTTGTTTTCACCACGTCCACCTTTGTTTTATTTGGTTATTTTCCTTTTTGAGTGTCTTAGAACCTCTGTAGTTCTGGTTTTGGTTTTTTTTTCCACCTTTCCACATTTGTTTTTCTAGGTTTTAATTAATTATTAAATTCTAAAAATACCTCAAAAATGAAGTTTCTCGGAAAATTCCAGAAAAATTATAATAAGTTTTTACGTCAAAATGAGGCAGAGAGCCACCTACGAGACCCAGGGGGACCCACTAGTCATGCACACCATACGGGGGCCCGGCCTGCCCCCTAGGGGCGCCTATGCATGGTGTGGGCCCCCTGGCCCTCCACTAATGCTCTCGCCTGCCAAAGATTCCTCTCTCACCCCCACAAACTCAAAACATTTCCTGGAACCCGTGTTCTTGCTGTTCTTCCTCGGTATTTTTCGATCTCTTTGCTCAGCCCACCATTGTTGCTGAAATTTGGTGCATTTGCTCTCCGGTATGTGACTCCTCCAATTATCCAAGTAGAATTTTGTTTGGTGGAGTATTTCTTGAGTATTTTGGTACTGTAGATGACAGATTATGTGAGTTTGAATGCTTGATTAGAGTGGAAATAATAAACTTTTGATGCATGTTTAGATATCTTATAAGTCTCTATGGTAGTTTCCAACTTATGGTTGCTTGAAATCAATTTTTGTGATGATTGTTGAAAAAATTCAGAAATGGACAACCATAACTTTGGAGAAATATTTAGGAGTGATGCTCGTAGAAGAACAAGGCCCTCACATTCATCCACCTTGTTGAGGCCATCCTATAACGAAGACCTTATTGCACCAAACATAGATGATGCGGGAGGTGATGGAATTGCTAATCCATCTAGCTTCCCATGATATACATTTTTGAAAAGTGCTGGCCTAATGGATGACTTCTTGATGCTAATTGAAACAGTTGGTTTAACTAACTATATGTAGGATGAAGGTCTCAAGTATGCTACTCTCACAAAAAAAATTGTTGAGAGCTTTAAATTCCATAACTCACCATATAGCCCCACTTTTGCTTTTAAGATATATGGTAGTTCTTTTTCTTTGCCCTTGGAGACTTTTTTTTGTAACATTATAGGTATCAACACTTCCGGGACATCGTGCAAAATTCAGGAGAGACCCGCTGATCTTATGGAGCTCTATCGACGAATTACCAATGATGATGGCCGCTCATCCCAGCGCGGGAAGATAAGAAACATCCAACTTCCTGCCATCAGATATTTCACTTATTATCTTGCTACTAGTATCCTTGGTAGGGAGAACAGTAGCACCATTTTTAGCTATCATCTTGCTTTTCGTGATGCTGCACTTAACCGTAGCAACAAGTATAACCTTGGCTTTCTCATTACTCGCCGCCTAGATGCTAAGGGACCCATTTATGGGGGCATTATTGCTACACGTTTAGTAACTGCTCTAGGCCTCCTTATTGATCCCGATGATGAATTGATTGCTCCTTATAGACTTAATCTTGCTTCCATGAAGGCTCGTCATTTTATAACTGCTAACTCTACTGCTGATCATTTAGTATATAGAGTTTTATTTGTTGACGGAGCGGAGCGGGAAGTTATTTTGTCGCGGCTTGTTTTGTTCAAAGTTGACAGGGCACCGTGGTCGCACCCAAAGGGAGAGATAGATGAGCAGCTACGCTTGATGGAGTTTGACAGGCAGCAGATGAGGAGAGATGCGCCTACTGAGGACTACACCACGTAGTACACCGACGCATCCTCGAGCACATATCAGGAGGAGGGCTCCTCCTCGGCACACTACGGGGGCGCCACCTCATGGAACCCTTGGGATTGATCTCCACTTAGGCCAAAAGCCTAAGCTTGGGGGAGGTATACCGACATCACACTCATCTCTATATTATGTTTGGTTCTTTGTATATCCATATTTTCGTTTCGTTCGTTTGTTTTCGTTTTGTTTCGCTTCTTTCGCTTATCTTTGTTTTTGTTATTTTGTTCTTGCTTTCCAAAACACAAAAAGACCAAAAATATTTCTGTTATTTCTCTTTATTTGCTTCTTTAGTTCCTTTTGTTGGTTTGCTTTCTTTTATCGTTTCGGTTTAATATTCAAAAATACAAAAATATTTTGCTTTGTTTGCTTATTTCCTTCTGTTCTTGTCTTAAATTCAAAAATCCAAAAATATTTGTTGTCTTCTTTGGTTTTGTAAAGTTTGTTGCAGAGTCCACCGGACTACCGTGTCTCCTTTGGAGCTTGGTTATCATTCTATATTATTCAATCCACAAGTGAAGAGCAATAATGACGATTTACGATGATTCAAGTTGTGGTGAGAGACCGGTATGAACTCTATTTGCTTTATTTTTGTACATATACTGATCCATGTGAACATTCTTAGTTTGTTCATGTAAGTTCTATGCTATTTAATTGATGCATGTCATATGAATGTTTGCTTGCATTGTTTTATTCATAGAAGGGTATCACATTGTGGTATCTCCCTCTGATTTTTTTCGCTTGAATCGACTTGGCACATGCTCACGCATGCATATGACTGAAAACAAAAAGTCAATTAATCCTCGATGATTTATTTTGCCTCAGAGTATTTGTATCATTTTTATGCCCCTGTTAATTTTGTTTTGTCGCAAGCATGATTATGACAGTTGTTGCTCTCTTGATAGTCGCTAGCCGTCTATTGCTAGCCTTCACATGTACTGAGTATGAGCTCTACTCGTGCATCCATCTTCCAAAAACCAAAGTTTCCAAATGTGTCCACCATACCTACCTATATATGTGGTATTTAACTGCCACTCTAAGTAAATTTTCATGTGCTACATTTAAAACCTTCGAAAAATTATTCCTGTTTTGTGCCCCTCTTTTAGCTCATGAGAACGTAAATAGAGAATCTTTATCTCACTTGTTGATTGGATTTCACACCCTGGACTAGTGGCTTCATCCGCTTATCCAAATGATAGAAGAGCCGGCAGCGGGGTGCCCAGCCCCAAATTAATGCAACAAATTCTCTTCACTATCTTTGCCCCTAATTCATCAGTTAAAGCATAATTTTGTAAACAAAAGAGAAAGAGGGATGACCTTCTACCCAGATGCGTCCTTCTATGGGAGCCGCTCTTGTGAAGTCTAGTTGGCTTGTGACATACTGTATTGTCTGTTTACCATTTGTTGACATAAGCATACACCTCTCTAAAAAAATATTTTCAATACCTCTGTTTAATAAAATAAAAAGCTCTAGCACATAATTTAATCCCTGCTTCCCTCTAAGAAAGGTCTTTCTTTTATTTTTATGTTGAGTCTTCACCTTCTCACTTTATGCACCTTCTTGAGAGCATGTCTGTCATTCTTAGTGTAATGTGCTTGTCCCAAAACACGGTTGATTGTGGTATAACTTTGATGCTTGTACCTTTGATATCTTTAATTCTAGTCTTCATTTGAACTTCAAAGGTGCCCTAGAATTTATGTTTTGCTCCATTATATAGGGAAAGCGAGTACACTTTATCATACCCTATTATGAGCATTGCAATCATGCAGATTGATATACTGCATGTTGTTTATTATTAGTTTGTTGGCATCTCTTCATGGTTTGCATAACTGCTAGGTGACTTTTATCTTGCATACATCTTATTATGAATTTCCTCGGGACTTGATCATATAGTGAGTATATTTACATCATCTGAAACAAATGTGTTCGTAAAAGTCTTTTATCACACTCAGTTGTCACTGAATTTCTTGAGGACAAGCAATAAGCTAAGCTTGGGGGAGTTGATACGTCCAAAATGTATCTCCTTTTCCGCACACTTTTCTTATTGTTTGCCTCTAAACTTGTAAGTTTTGGATACCACTATCATGGAGTAACGTTGTTTTTAGCAGAATTACCATGGTGTCTTGTTTTTGTGCAGAAAAATCGACTGTCGGGAAATTGCCCGAAAAAGATCCCATTGAGCTTATATCACCAGAAGACCCCAGGAGCCAGAAGGACACCTGGAGGGGACAAGGAGTGGCCTAGACCACCCCTGGGTGCGCCCCCCTAGGCCGTGCCGCCTGGTGGTGTGGGGGCCACGTCCACCCCCTCGGGCTCCCCTTTCGACTACATATGCCCCGTAAACGTAAAACACGAGGGGGTTCGTCATATTCCACTGAAACACAACAGAGCGCCGCCGCCACCTCGAAACTCAATTCGGGGATCAGAAGTTCCTGTTCTGGCGCTTTGCCGGGACAGGGATTTGGAGGAGATCATCGCCATCAACACCGCCACCTCATCTCCATCAACCATCCATGTTTCCCCCGTCCATGTGTGAGTAAACACCGCTGTAGGCTGAGGGATGGAAGGGGTTGGATGAGATCGATCATGTAATAATGCCAGATTGTTAGGGCATAGTGCCTAGTATCCATTGTTAGTGTTTTCTAGCATTGTTGCAACTTGTTATGCTTAATGCTTGTCACTTTGGGCCCGAGTGTCATGATCACAGATCTGAACATGTTATTGTTTCATGAGTATAATTATATTTCTTGATCATATCTGTAAGTTGTTTACACATGTCATTGTCCGGAACCAGAGGCCCCAAAGTGACAGAAATTGGGACAACCGAAGGGGATGGTTTTGATGTGAGGATCACGTGGGTTCACGGAGTGGTAATTCTTTTCTCTGGTGCTTTATTAAAAGGATAACCATAATTACCGGTAGTTTCCCTTGAGGCCCCGCTGCAACGGGCTGGTAGGACAAAATATGTTGTGCAAGTTTCTCATTGCGAGCACGTACGATTATATTGGAACACATGCCTATGGTTTTCCTAGAACTTGGATTCTTTATTATTATTATCTGCAATGCCCATGTTTAGATTATTACATGACCTATCTTACTAATGCAACGCCCGTTCGTCCATTCCCTCTATGCCTACGGTACTCCCATCTTGTTGTTTCCCGCAATTGCTACTGCTATTACTATTTTTCTCCTACTGTTATTTTACTACTACTGCTGCTATAAAACTGTTACCACTTATAAATTGTTGCAAGCAAATCTAATTTCAGGTGCAGCTGAATTGACAAGGCTTATAAACATTCTTTGGCTCCCCTTGTGTCGAATCAATAAATTTGGGTTTCACTTCCCTCGAAGACTGTTGCGGTCCCCTATACTTGTGGGTCATCATTGACATAACCATTACCATTATTAGAAGGATATGGCCTATAATTGTTACTACTAAAATTATTCCGGTAAGCATTGTTGTTGAAATTATAGTTTTTAATGAAGTTCACATCAACATGCTCTACTTGAGCAACCAAAGAGGCCAAAGGAACATTATCTGTATCAACATAAGTTTTACCGTTCACAAGCATAGACATAATAACATCAAGCTTATCACTCAAAGAAGAGGTTTCTTCAACAAAATTTACCTTCTTACCTGGTGGAGCTCTCTCAGTGTGCCATTCGGAATAATTTATCATCATATTATCAAGAAGCTTTGTTGCAGAACCCAAAGTGATGGACATAAAGGTACCTCCAACAGCTGAATTTAGAAGGTTTCTTGAAGAAAAATGCAGACCTGCATAAAAGGTTTGGATGATCATCCAAGTAGTCATTCCATGAGTGGGACAATTCTTTACTAAATATTTTATTATTTCCCAAGCTTTAGCAACATGCTCATTATAAAGTTGCTTAAAATTCAAAATGCTACTTCTTAGAGATATAATCTTAGCAGGAGGATAATATTTTCCAATGAAAGCATCTTTACATTTGGTCGATGAATCAATATTGTTTTTAGGCAAAGATAGCAACCATTGTTTAGCTCTTCCTCTCAAAGAGAAAGGATATCATTTCAGTTTAATAATATCTCCATCTACATCCTTATATTTTTGCATCTCACAGAGTTCAACAAAATTATTAAGATGGGTAGCAGCGTCATGAGAACTAACACCAGAAAATTGCAATCTCATAAAAAGGTTTAACAGGGCAGGCTTAATCTCATAAAAATCAGCAATAGGAGCAGGTGGAGCAATAGGTGTGCTTATAAAATCATTGTTGTTTGTGCTAGTTAAGTCACGCAACTTAGTGTTCTCAGGAGTACTCATTTTAGATTGATTAAAAATAGGATGAAAATAACAACTAGAATAACAACTATTTATTGTGTGTTTTTGATATAGAGAAGAAAACAAGACAAAATAAAATAAACTAAGCAAAACAAAAACAAATTAAAGAGATTGGAGGTGAGAGACTCCCCTTGCAGAAATCCTCTTTCTCCCCAGCAACGGCGCTAGAAAACTTTGATGGTGCTGTAGTGCATGCTCGTTGGGAGACCCCAAGTGTAAGGTATGAAGAGTGCAGCGGCAAGTTTGCCCTCAGAAAGAAACCAAGTTTGAATCGACCAGTAGGAGAAAGAAATCACTTCCGAAGGATGTTGTCAGCTGATGTTGGCAGGGCGCACTACTAGTTCAGCATCAATGTGGAATCTACAAAACACAATCAAATTACTTTGCCCCAACGAAGCAGTGAGGTTGTCAATCTCACCGGTTTTGCTGAAAACAAAGGATGAGACGTATAGTGTGGAAAACAGTACATGTTTGCAGTATAGGAAAGAGAACAATGATGGCAATGAATATGAGGTAAACAGTAATTGCAGTAGGAAAACAGTAGTTGCAGTGGTTGTATTATTAGTGTAAAGAAATGGACCGGGGTCCAAAGTTGACTAGTTATGTCTATCCAAAACAGATACATAACATGTTGGGTAAACAAATTACAGCTGGGCAATTGACAGATATAAAGTCTGCACCGTAGTGCATATGCATGACATGATGATTACTATGTGATTCATGCGGGAATTACAACAAGATTCATTGACAGTTATCCAACTGCATCTATGACTAATAATCCACCTTCGGAACGCAATCCAATCAAACCTCGAGTATTAAGTTGCAAGCAACAGATAATTTCACTAATATACATCCCCCACCCGTTACGTTTATGTCACTCAAGCGTGAGTGAAGGGAAATCATTAACCCAATATCGAGCATAAATACCCCCTCTGGCAGTTACAAGCATCAACTTGGCCAGAGCATCTACTAGTAACAGAGACCATGCAAGATCATAAATAACATAAACATGAAAGAACATGATAGATTGATAATCATTGGACATAGCATTCAATATTGATCAGATCCCATCAAACACAACATGTAGCATTACAATAATATGATCTTGATCATGTTAGGAATCTCGCAAGATCTAAACATGAGGCATAAAGAGGACATAACAACCATCTAGCTACTGCTATGGACCCGTAGTTCAAGGATGAACTACTCACGCATCACTCTGGAGGTAGGCATGGTGATGAAGAGCCCTCCGATGATGATTTCCCCTCCCGGCAGGGTGCTGGGGAGAGCTTTAGAATCCTCCCAAACTAGGGTTGACGATGACGGCGGCTACGGAACTTTTATTGGAAAAAACCTCGGGTCTTTAGGGTTAACCCGTGGAGAATCTTAAATAAGCGAGAGGGCAACATCGGTGGGTGGCCAGGGGGGCTACACCACCTGGTGGCGCGGCCAAGGGGGAGGCGCCGCCCTATGGTGTGGGCCCCTGAGGCCCCCTTCTGGGTCCCCTCCGGACTCCGTGTACATGAGAAATTTCTAAGACCCTGGGATTTTATTTCGTCCAATTCCGAGAATATTCCAGAACCACTTTTCTGAAACCAAAAACAGCAGAAAACAGGAACACAAAGAGGTTAAACGTATGGTGTGGAAAACAGTATGAAAACAGTAGGAGAAGTGTGAAAACAGTGAAACAATGTGTGTATTATCTATATGAGAAAATGGACCGGGTCCACAGTTCACTAGTGTGTCTCTCCATACAAGATAGATAACATGTGTGGTGAACAAATTACAGCTAGGCAGTTGACAGAAATGAAGGCTGCACCGTAGTGCATATGCAATACATAAAGATTACTATGTGATTCATGCGGGCATTACAACAAGATACATAGACCATCATCCAACTACATCTATGACTAATAATCCACCCTCCAAATATCATCTGAACAAACGTTGGGTATTAAGTTGCAAGCAATAGATAATCGCAGTAAGCAAAGTATGTAATGTAAACGAAGTAAACACCGTAGGTTTCTCCCTAATCTCAACAGCACATCCTCCATCCGTCATGTTTCTGTCACTCGAGCACAGATGCAAAGGAGGCATGAACCCACTATCGAGCATAAATACTCCCTCTTGGAGTTACTAGCATCTACTTGGCCAGAGCATCTACTAATAATGGAGAGTTTGCAAGATCATAAATAACATATGCATGAACATAACATGATAGATTAATAATCAGAAGACATAGCATTCAACATTCATCGGATCCCAGCAAACACAACATGTAGCATTACATAAAGATGATCTCGATCATGTAGGGAAGCTCACGAGATCTAAACATGAGGCATAAAGTGGAGAAGACAACCATCTAGCTACAGCTATGGACCTGTAGTCCAGGGATGAACTACTAACGCATCACTTCGGAGGAGGGCATGGTGGTGTATGTAACACCTGGGGTGTTACCCTATTAGAAAGTTTTTTTTTTGCTTGCATCATATGCATCACATTGCATTGCACCATGTTTGCATCACAACTGAAAATTCAAAACAATTTAAACTTTCACCCCCTGCTCAAAATTTCCAATTTCAAACTTGCAAGCTAAACCACTCATTTGTTTTTCAATAGTTTGAAATTGTTTTAATCAACTTGCTTGTTAATAAAATTTTCCCCTTTGTTAAAAAAAAACCCTAATGGCAAATTCAAAAATCCAAATCAAACCAATCTTAATTATCATATTTCAATATGGGTTTAAATATTAAAATTTTGCAAACCAATTAAATTCCATAATGTTTGTATAATTAATTGAACTTATTAAATACAATTTGTTTATTTCCCAAAATCCCAACCCAAACCCTATTTGAAAATCACCTAACAATTTAATATCACATTAATGTTCAAGTTGTTGAAATTAATTTTTAACTACCTTGTTGTTGTTGTTTTGCAAATTAATAAAAATCTAATTATCAAATAAACACCCCAACCTCTATTTGGAATTCAAATAACAAATTAGAAATCAATTAAAATTCTAAATTTTGAAGTTAATGATTAACATTACTTTTATGTGCTGTTTTGCAAAATAACAAAATTTATTTATAAACTAAAAAGAAAACCCTAACCCTTTTCTATCTCTCTCTCCCTTTTATTCTTTACAAAAAAAAAATTCAATCAAAAGGAGAGGTAAAAGAAAAGCACAAAAACAAATGGAGAAAAGGCAGCCCACCCCTTTCTTTTCCTTCTCCCACAGCCCACCTCTCTTCTTTTCTTCCCAAGCCCATCTCTGTTTTTCTCCCCCCAGCCCACCAAACCTTCCAGCCCGATACCCCTCCGTTCTCTGTTGTCGTCTTCTTCCACGGTACGAACAGCTGCAGAGCCACTCGATCATCCTCTCCCCCTCCCGATTCGCATCCGTACCAAGCTCCAATCCCCATATAACCTACCCCCTACCCTCTGCTCGCAGCAACCCTAGTTCCCTTCCCCACCGCCGCCACCGCTTCCATCTCTTCCACCTCCCCTCCGCTTGTCTGATCCTTGAACCTTCACGAGAGAGAATACAGAGAGGGGTGAGCTCGCGGCCATCCCCTGCCATGGTCACCTCGAGGAGCCACGGGTCCCGGGAATGGAACCGCGGCGTCCTCCTGGGCCTCCCCGTCCCCTCGCCGTCTGCCGGGAACCGCCGGGGAGCCCACGCCGTCGCCGGGACTTTCCTCCTCGCCGCTGTCCATCAGTCTGCATCGAGAACCACTGAAGGTGATCTCCTCCTTCTCCTCTTCCCCTTCCGCGCCCTGCTGTTCGCCTCCACACCCCCGTACCCGCACGTTACACCCAAGCACATCCACGCACCGCGAGCCCTAGTCACCGTCGTGACCCACCGGAGAAACCACCGTCGAGCACTGCTGCTGTTCCGTCAGGTTCAGACTGAACCTGTTCGGGTTCAGTTAAAACGCGCAGAGACGACTCAACCCCCATCCTACCCCCTACCTGCTAACAAACCACAAGCCACCGCAGTGGCAAAGACCCCTGTGCGCACGCCCCAGCTCACGGGTTCGATCCCTGCGGCCGCCAGGCCCCCTTTTTTCCCTTTTATTCGCGCATGCACGGGCGGGTCCCGCTGGTCAGTGACCGCGGTGGCTGCGTGGCGGACACCCGCGCCTCGTCAGCACCCGCGTGGCGCTAGGGCCCGCAGGTCAGCCGCTGTGGCTGGCTCTGCCCTCGGTGAACCCGTCCCAGATCCAGATCTGGATCCGGATCTTTGCAGAGAGGCCCCTGCCTCCACTTTTCTTTCGCAAATCAGTCCCTGGTCTTTTGCAAATAACGCTAAAATTCAAATGACTATAATTTCTAGTTCACAAACCCAAATGACACAAATTTTATATGTATCCCCATCAAAATTTCATGAACTTTTCAAATATGCTTCTTGTTTTCTGTTTTGAATTTTCAAAATGCAATTCAAATTTGAATTCAAATAATTCAATTGTAATTTGCAACAATTCATAAATAATTCATACTATTTCCAAATAAGGCAAATAAAATATGTTTTCCATACCATTTTGAATAACCTTTTCAAATATAAATTTTGTTTCATGGTTTGAATAATTTAAATTGCCTAAATAATTTAATACTTGTTTAATTCATTTAAATTTGATAAAATCATAACTTGCTCAAAATAAAATAATTTTGAACATGCAAAATATGTTTTCAAACCATCAAAGTGTGAACTTTTCAAATATGAATTTGAATTTATGTTTTGAACAAATAAAATTCAAATAATATTCAAACTTGAATTAAATTCAACTAAAACTTGTTTAATATTGTTTAATTCATAATTAAATTATCCTAATTCCAATTTCAATATTTGAAACATGTAATCCAACTAAAATTTGATGTTCTTTTCAAATACAATTTTGTTAATTGTTTTGAACACTTTAACTTGATGAAAACAACAATTGGTTATGTGACACCCTTAAGGAACCAAAATTTTCTAACTTAATAAATAAATTTCTAAAATTGGTAAACCTTATTTCCAACTGGTTCTATTGTTGTTATTTTGTTGTTTTCCTCATCCATGCATCATGCTAATCCACCTTCACCTGTTGATTAGTTGGAAAACAATTGTTTCAACCATAATTCATGGGCTTTTCGTATGCAACTCAAATTGCATATGGGTCCATTTAAACCTGTTAATCATGTCAACTAGTTTATTCTGATGCATCTTTAACTTGTCATGCAACCATATCTAGATCATGCTGGATCTTTTGCCGTAGTAGTAATTGTTGCGTCCGGTGTTTGTTCGAGGTTCGTTGCTTCTTCCCGGATAGGACGTTGAGATGATGTGAGCAACGACAAGTTCTGCTACCTTGCGGGATCTCAGGCAAGTATACTCACTTGCTGCCAAATGGCTGCCTTTCATCACTTGTTACCGATTCTTTCCGTTGTTCTTTTCTGCTAGCCTTAGTAGTAGTTGTTTCCGTTACGAACCCATCACATGAATCCCTTAACCTTGATATTGCCTCACCTCCATACCTATAACCATTGCTTGTTGCCCGTGTCTTACTAGCATGCTTAGGGTTGTTTTGCTCGAGTCTGTTACCCGTTACTTTCTATTACTATTTCATTATGTTCTGGGGGCTCGATGTTTAATCAATCAATCATGCTAATGTTATTGTTAAATAATAATTTGATGATAAGGCACCGGCAGGAGGCCCTTTGTGGTTTTGAGGCCTGCTAGTGTCGACCCTAATAGGAAAAGGGTCTTTTCTACTGATCCATGATGAGCGCACTACCCGCATGTGGGAAGCGAGTATGGGCGCCCCCCTCAATTTGACTCGATTCGCATCTCGTCCAAATCGCCTCATTTAGTTCGGGTTTTCCATTTGCTGCATGCATGATCTTGCGAGCCCTTGGATCCCGGGTGGAACTTTCGTAGTCGGCATATAGGAGGACACGTTCTTAGAGTGCTATGAGGGTCCATTTTCTTCTGGGCTCGATTAGCCGTGCGCCAAGGTGCTTTGGGCTTGATGCGAAGAAGAGTTGAGTTGTGTAGAGTACCTCGCTTGGTGGGTTGATCCCCCGTCTGGCGAGTTATTCTTGCGTGTACGGCCAAATTGGTGCAACCCTGCAGGGATAATCTTCTCGAGAAGCCGTGTTTTCCGCGGTTATGGATTACTTGGTGAAAGTACTGGCTAACAAGTACTCAGGACAACTTAAACCTAATGATTAACAATCTTACACCCAATGATTAACAACTTGACTAGTAATAGGCTTATTGACACAATAATCTGAACCATCATTAATCCAACTGTGTGAGTTATCCTCGGATTGCTTCTTTGGATAAGGGGCGAGATCCAGGATGGGTTTGTTTGAAGATTATCTTTCAGTTGGTTACAATACTCGATCTTATCTTGTTTCTGTTAGCCGGAAGTTTTAGTATCTCTCTGTAGTTGGTTAGTGCCGCCCGTTGACGCTTATTTGCAATAACCCCCTTCCTTTCCGTTGATACCAAAGTATTTGTATCTTGTGATGACTGGCTATGCCGGTATCTTGTGAGTATGGGTTTATCCACTTGCCAGTACTTAGCCGTACTGACCCACGAATCTCTTTCGTGGCTGCATATTCAACATTGCAGTCAACAGGTTTGAAGTCTGACGACGTTAGCTTGGGAATCCCTCCGGCTTGGCCTGGGCAGGGATTGGACGCTCTCGGTTATATTCAGGACTCTTAGTCCAATTTGGATCTTGTCCGTAGCCGGACGCTATGTTGTTTCTTCCGCTGTTATTTGGATCTTTGTATTGTACCAGTTGTATCCCTGGCTCGTCTGAGTCATCTTGTATCTATCTGTTTCTGTTGTAATTGTGGAATATTCGTGAACTGTTGTACTGTTATCATAAGTGGCAACCTGGAATCGGTTATTATGCGGATTTGGCGGGAATGCTGAAATCTGCATAGTGCCCGATCTCGGGGCGTCACAAATGGTATCAGAGCCTTGGTTCCGATTCCCGAGATTGTTTCGATACGAATGGTTATCGAAGCAACGGGTCCGCAAAGCTTGTAGGATAACCTCGCTAACGGTCGTTGTTTCTAGAGTGTCAAAAACTATTTCTGCTAAACTATTTTGGAAAAACATCCCAATAGGATTCTTGTTTTCTCCTTATCCCTATTCTATTTCCCCTCCCATCTTATTTGTTTTGGAGTTTTCCCCCCTTGTCTATCTTTCAGAGTATTAGGATCCTACGTGGGTGCACGTTTTCTGAGCCTTTAACCTAATAGGTTCGATCATCGGAAGATTCCTGGTGGAAGAACATCGTCGTCACTCCGAGCAAGAATCCCTTGTTAGTGGTGTCGAGGAAATCAACTGGAAGCACGAAGAATCGATAGTCGAATTTTCTTCCCCTCTCGGGTTAGCAGGTGGATTGCGAGGGTGCAATCCCTTGTTAGTGGTGTCGTCTGTAACACCTGGGGTGTTACCCTATTAGAAAGTTTTTTTTTTTGCTTGCATCATATGCATCACATTGCATTGCACCATGTTTGCATCACAACTGAAAATTCAAAACAATTTAAACTTTCACCCCCTGCTCAAAATTTCCAATTTCAAACTTGCAAGCTAAACCACTCATTTGTTTTTCAATAGTTTGAAATTTTTTTAATAAACTTGCTTGTTAATAAAATTTTCCCCTTTGTTAAAAAAACCCTAATGGCAAATTCAAAAATCCAAATCAAACCAATCTTAATTATCATATTTCAATATGGGTTTAAATATTAAAATTTTGCAAACCAATTAAATTCCATAATGTTTGTATAATTAATTGAACTTATTAAATACAATTTGTTTATTTCCCAAAATCCCAACCCAAACCCTATTTGAAAATCACCTAACAATTTAATATCACATTAATGTTCAAGTTGTTGAAATTAATTTTTAACTACCTTGTTGTTGTTGTTTTGCAAATTAATAAAAATCTAATTATCAAATAAACACCCCAACCTCTATTTGGAATTCAAATAACAAATTAGAAATCAATTAAAATTCTAAATTTTGAAGTTAATGATTAACATTACTTTTATGTGCTGTTTTGCAAAATAACAAAATTTATTTATAAACTAAAAAGAAAACCCTAACCCTTTTCTATCTCTCTCTCCCTTTTATTCTTTACAAAAAAAAATTCAATCAAAAGGAGAGGTAAACGAAAAGCACAAAAACAAATGGAGAAAAGGCAGCCCACCCCTTTCTTTTCCTTCTCCCACAGCCCACCTCTCTTCTTTTCTACCCAAGCCCATCTCTGTTTTTCTCCCCCCAGCCCACCAAACCTTCCAGCCCGATACCCCTCCGTTCTCTGTTGTCGTCTTCTTCCACGGTACGAACAGCTACAGAGCCACTCGATCATCCTCTCCCCCTCCCGATTCGCATCCGTACCAAGCTCCAATCCCCATATAACCTACCCCCCTACCCTCTGCTCGCAGCAACCCTAGTTCCCTTCCCCACCGCCGCCACCGCTTCCATCTCTTCCACCTCCCCTCCGCTTGTCTGATCCTTGAACCTGCACGAGAGAGAATACAGAGAGGGGTGAGCTCGCGGCCATCCCCTGCCATGGTCACCTCAAGGAGCCACGGGTCCCGGGAATGGAACCGCGGCGTCCTCCTAGGCCTCCCCGTCCCCTCGCCGTCTGCCGGGAACCGCCGGGGAGCCCACGTCGTCGCCGGGACTTTCCTCCTCGCCGCTGTCCATCAGTCTGCATCGACAACCACCGAAGGTGATCGCCTCCTTCTCCTCTTCCCCTTCCGCGCCCTGCTGTTCGCCTCCACACCCCCGTACCCGCACGTTACACCCAAGCACATCCACGCACCGTGAGCCCTAGTCACCGTCGTGCCCCACCGGAGAAACCACCATCGAGCACTGCTGCTGTTCCGTCAGGTTCAGACTGAACCTGTTCGGGTTCAGTTAAAACGCGCAGAGACGACTCAACCCCCATCCTACCCCCTACCTGCTAACAAACCACAAGCCACCGCAGTGGCAAAGACCCCTGTGCGCACGCCCCAGCTCACGGGTTCGATCCCCGCGGCCGCCAGGCCCCCTTTTTTCCCTTTTATTCGCGCATGCACGGGCGGGTCCCGCTGGTCAGTGACCGCGGTGGCTGCGTGGCGGACACCCGCGCCTCATCAGCACCCGCGTGGCGCTAGGGCCCGCAGGTCAGCCGCTGTGGCTGGCTCTGCCCTCGGTGAACCCGTCCCAGATCCAGATCTGGATCCGGATCTTTGCAGAGAGGCCCCTGCCTCTACTTTTCTTTCGCAAATCAGTCCCTGGTCTTTTGCAAATAACCCTAAAATTCAAATGACTATAATTTCTAGTTCACAAACCCAAATGACACAAATTTTATATGTATCCCCATCAAAATTTCATGAAATTTTCAAATATGCTTCTTGTTTTCTGTTTTGAATTTTCAAAATGCAATTCAAATTTGAATTCAAATAATTCAATTGTAATTTGCAACAATTCATAAATAATTCATACTATTTCCAAATAAGGCAAATAAAATATGTTTTCCATACCATTTTGAATAACCTTTTCAAATATAAATTTTGTTTCATGGTTTGAATAATTTAAATTTCCTAAATAATTTAATACTTGTTTAATTCATTTAAATTTGATAAAATCATAACTTGCTCAAAATAAAATAATTTTGAACATGCAAAATATGTTTTCAAACCATCAAAGTGTGAACTTTTCAAATATGAATTTGAATTTATGTTTTGAACAAATAAAATTCAAATAATATTCAAACTTGAATTAAATTCAACTAAAACTTGTTTAATATTGTTTAATTCATAATTAAATTATCCTAATTCCAATTTCAATATTTGAAACATGTAATCCAACTAAAATTTGATGTTCTTTTCAATTACAAATTTTGTTAATTGTTTTGAACACTTTAACTTGATGAAAACAACAATTGGTTATGTGACACCCTTAAGGAACCAAAATTTTCTAACTTAATAAATAAATTTCTAAAATTGGTAAACCTTATTTCCAACTGGTTCTATTGTTGTTATTTTGTTGTTTTCCTCATCCATGCATCATGCTAATCCACCTTCACCTGTTGATTAGTTGGAAAACAATTGTTTCAACCATAATTCATGGGCTTTTCATATGCAACTCAAATTGCATATGGGTCCATTTAAACCTGTTTATCATGTCAACTAGTTTATTCTGATGCATCTTTAACTTGTCATGCAACCATATCTAGATCATGCTGGATCTTTTGCCGTAGTAGTAATTGTTGCGTCCGGTGTTTGTTCGAGGTTCGTTGCTTCTTCCCGGATAGGACGTTGAGATGATGTGAGCAACGACAAGTTCTGCTACCTTGCGGGATCTCAGGAAAGTATACTCACTTGCTGCCAAATGGCTGCCTTTCATCACTTGTTACCGATTCTTTCCGTTGTTCTTTTCTGCTAGCCTTAGTAGTAGTTGTTTCCGTTACGAACCCATCACATGAATCCCTTAACCTTGATATTGCCTCACCTCCATACCTATAACCATTGCTTGTTGCCCGTGTCTTACTAGCATGCTTAGGGTTGTTTTGCTCGAGTCTGTTACCCGTTACTTTCTGTTACTATTTCATTATGTTCTGGGGGCTCGATGTTTAATCAATCAATCATGCTAATATTATTGTTAAATAATAATTTGATGATAAGGCACCGGCAGGAGGCCCTTTGTGGTTTTGAGGCCTGCTAGTGTCGACCCTAATAGGAAAAGGGTCTTGTCTACTGATCCATGATGAGCGCACTACCCGCATGTGGGAAGCGAATATGGGCGCCCCCCTCAATTTGACTCGATTCGCATCTCGTCCAAATCGCCTCATTTAGTTCGGGTTTTCCATTTGCTGCATGCATGATCTTGCGAGCCCTTGGATCCCGGGTGGAACTTTCGTAGTCGGCATATAGGAGGACACGTTCTTAGAGTGCTATGAGGGTCCATTTTCTTCTGGGCTCGATTAGCCGTGCGCCAAGGTGCTTTGGGCTTGATGCGAAGAAGAGTTGAGTTGTGTAGAGTACCTCGCTTGGTGGGTTGATCCCCCGTCTGGCGGGTTATTCTTGCGTGTACGGCCAAATTGGTGCAACCCTGCAGGGATAATCTTCTCGAGAAGCCGTGTTTTCCGCGGTTATGGATTACTTGGTGAAAGTACTGGCTAACAAGTACTCAGGACAACTTAAACCTAATGATTAACAATCTTACACCCAATGATTAACAACTTGACTAGTAATAGGCTTATTGACACAATAATCTGAACCATCATTAATCCAACTGTGTGAGTTATCCTCGGATTGCTTCTTTGGATAAGGGGCGAGATCCAGGATGGGTTTGTTTGAAGATTATCTTTCAGTTGGTTACAATACTCGATCTTATCTTCTTTCTGTTAGCCGGAAGTTGTAGTATCTCTCTGTAGTTGGTTAGTGCCGCCCGCTGACGCTTATTTGCAATAACCCCCTTCCTTTCCGTTGATACCAAAGTATTTGTATCTTGTGATGACTGGCTATGCCGGTATCTTGTGAGTATGGGTTTATCCACTTGCCAGTACTTAGCCGTACTGACCCACGAATCTCTTTCGTGGCTGCATATTCAACATTGCAGTCAACAGGTTTGAAGTCTGACGACGTTAGCTTGGGAATCCCTCCGGCTTGGCCTGGGCAGGGATTGGACGCTCTCGGTTATCTTCAGGACTCTTAGTACAATTTGGATCTTGTCCGTAGCCGGACGCTATGTTGTTTCTTCCGCTGTTATTTGGATCTTTGTATTGTACCAGTTGTATCCCTGGCTCGTCTGAGTCATCTTGTATCTATCTGTTTCTGTTGTAATTGTGGAATATTCGTGAACTGTTGTACTGTTATCATAAGTGGCAACCTGGAATCGGTTATTATGCGGATTTGGCGGGAATGCTGAAATCTGCATAGTGCCCGATCTCGGGGCGTCACAGTGTAGGCCCCTCCGGTGATAAATTTCCCTCCCGGTAGGGTGCAGGGGAGAGCTCCAGAACCCTCCCAATCTCGGGATGACGATGACGGCGGCCTCGGGTGTTTCTCGGTAAAAAGTATTATATTTCTAGGGTTCACGTATCATGGGGATTATATAGGAAAAAGGGCGATGGCGGTGGACGCCCGAGGGACACACACCATCACCACGCGCGGCCAGGAGGCGCGTCGCCCTATGGTGTGGTCCCATGTGGCCCCTCTCCGAGCCTCTTCGGGACTCTGTGG
Source organism: Alopecurus myosuroides (assembly GCA_028641055.1). NCBI lineage: Eukaryota > Viridiplantae > Streptophyta > Magnoliopsida > Poales > Poaceae > Alopecurus > Alopecurus myosuroides. The sequence continues at coordinate 179,784,984 of CM054062.1, forward strand.
AACCTTCGGGAATTCTAATACTTCCGGGTTTCAAATTTTTCAATTCCGAGAATATTTCCAGAACAACTTTTCTGAAACTAAAAACAGCAAAAAACAGGAAACTGGCTCTATGGCATCTTGTCAATAGGTTAGTCCCGGAAATCGATAAACCTGACATAAATTGTATAGCAAACATGTAGGAAATAAAATCAAATCAACATGGAACATCAGAAATTAACGGTACGTTTATGACGTATCAACATCCCCAAGCTTAGTTCTTACTCGTCCTCGAGTAGGTAAACGATAAAAACACATAAGTTCTTAGGTGATATGCTACCAACATAAACTTGATCATCTAAATTTTAAAAGCATATGTAAGCTGAGATCATAGTACTTTAAACACAAGAATGATAGATGTAATTATCTAAATAAAACATAGGAATCCCTTTGCATCATGAGAAGTAACACAAATAAAAGATCATGAATAAGAATGCACTCGAAAGATATACATTTATTACAAGCATAGAGATAACATGGCAAAGTGATATTTCTCTAGTCCATAAGAGTGGGGAAAACATAAATGCGAGGACACCTTCAAAGTTCATGAGGAAGACTAGAACAAATAATTTGAGAACAAACAATAACACATCATGAATCAATTAATAATGTTTCTGGGACAAATTCACATTAAACTCAGAATGGCAACCATGCTCTCTCAACTCTGCATAAAGTTAGAAGATGGAGACTCAACATTAAAGTAAAATAAAGGCCCTTCGTAGAGGGAAGCAGCGATTAGCTCATGTGCTAGAGATTTTTATTTTATTAAACAGAGGTATAAAATGTTTGACACTCCTCCCAACCATCTTACACAAACCATGGCTAACTGAATCCTCGGGTGCCTGCCAACAATCACATACCGTGGAGGAGTGTCCATTTATTTTAGAGAGGTGTATGCTTATGTCAACGAATGGTAAACATAAAATACAGTATGTCACAAGACAACTAGACTTCACAAGAGTGGCTCCCATTGAAGTACGCAACTGGTGTAGAAGGGCATCCCTCTTTGTCTTTTGTTTACACAATTATGCTTTGACTGATAAATCAGAGGCAAAAATAGTGAAGAGGATTTGTTTGTATTAATTTGGGGCTGGGCACCCTGCTGCCAGCTCTTCTACTAATTGTATTAGTGGATGAAGCCACTAGTCCAGGGTGTGAAAGTCGAGTCAACAAGTGAGATAAATATTCTCTATTTACGTCCTCATGAGCTAAAGCAGGAACACAAAACAGGAGTAATTTTGAAAGTTTTAAAGGTAACACATGAGAAATTTACTTTGGAGTGGCAGTTAAATACCACATGTAGGTAGGTATGGTCGACACATTTCGCATAATTTGGTTTTTGGGAGTTGGATGCACGAGTAGAGCTCATACTCAATACAGGTGGAGGCTAGCGAAAGACTGGGAGCGACAAATCAAGAGAGCAATAATGGCCATAATCATGCAAAGCGACAAAAACATCATTAATCAAAGCATAAGTGGTACCACAAGTTCAAAAACTAAATGATCATAGAGGCTATAAGCGACTGGTTTTTAGTCAGAAACATGGTGTAAGCATGTGCCAAGTCAACCAAATAAAACATTCAAAGGAGAACACCACAAATTTATGCTTCAATATGACAAGGACAACTCATGATTCTTTCAATGGCACATTAGACACTCTCAGCTATTTGAGACAAATCATGCTACTAAATAACCACTACGCTTTAGAATTGAAATAACATCTACCATGGTATGAAAAATTCTAGCCATAGTCTATACAAGCTTCTATTTGAATCGTTATAAATTCTACTACATGAAGTTGTTTCTTTTCCCAACAAGAACCATACAAAATATGTTTTAACAAAAACTCTCTAAATGATACATCAAGCAAGAATGAGATTACTCACATAATTCTACTAAAACTAACATCTCTGAATAAGAGATGCAAGAAAAACAAGAGCTAAACAGGAATTTTTGCAGCAGCTAGAAGAAAAACTAAGAATACGAGCATAACTAGTATTCGGATGAAAAGGCGGAGCGTGTCTCTCTCCCAAGCAAGGATGCTAGGTTCCAATTATGTTTATTGCATCAAGGAAAACCAAATAAAACAAAACAAAAAATAAAAGACTATCCAAGTAAATTTCATATGATGTGACCGAATAAAAATATAGTTTCACTAGAAGTGACCTGATAAATTGTTGATGAAGAAGGGGATGACTTGGGAATCCCCAAGCTTAGATGTTTGAGTCTTCTTAGAATTTTCTGGTATGAACCACGGGGGCATCCCCAAGCTTTGACCTTGCACTCTTCTTGATCACATTATATCACCCTCTTCTCTTAACCCTTGAAAACTTACTTCACACCACACTCAAAGAGTAATTAGCATTAGAGAGTTAGTGGAACAATAAAAAATCCATGGGTTCTATATGTAAAAAAATTATATTGATACTTCTAAACATTATCTACAGCCACTGATGTTTCGTGAAGCAAGGAAATCCACTTGACATCGTAAAAGAGCAAATGCAAGAAAAATGACAGAATCTGTCAAAACCAGAACAGACTGTAAAGACGGATTTTTTTGTGGCACTTACATTGCTCAAATAGAAAAACTTAAAGAACAAAAAATATTCTAAATTAGCTGAGAAATAATCACAAAAAATTTCAGATCATTATGATATTTCTGGATTATATACTATTTTTTACGGTCGACAGCAGAAATCTGTTTCCTGCGCAGAAATCCAAAACCAACTCCAACTCCCGTCGGAAACTTTACTTGGCACAACTAAAACATGAAAAAAAATATACAAAGGAGTTTATAAATAAGTATACAACCCCCTGAATCAAATAAAACATAGAAAAAAAAGTCAAAAAAAAACCATGGGTTATCTCCCAAGAAGTGTTTTTCTTTAACGCCTTTTAGCTAGGCCCAGAAAACTAGATTCACGTGTTTTCAAGTGAAGAAGATGCTCACATAAGAAATATGAATTAAGAAAAAGAGAGCATAAAGAAGCAAGTATAAAACAAATTTAAGTCTAACTCACTTCTGATGGATAGGAATCTTGTAAGGAAAAAATTAAAGAAGCTCAAACTAGAAATCATGGGAAGGTAGAACAAGAGCAACTTAAAAACTTTTAACAAAAAGAGAGGTGTTTTAGTAACATGAAAATTATTACAACCATATTTCCCTCTCTAATAATAATTTTCAATAGCATCATGAACAAACTCAACAACATAATTATCACATAAAGCATGTTTGTCATGGTCTAAAAGCTCACAATTCATATCAAGCTAAAAAACAGTGGGATCAAAATTAAGAATAAAGTCCTCTTCTTTCCCACTTTTAGCAATACCAAAACAACATGATTGGTAACTCTTAAAAGATATGGGACACATTATACAAATCATATTTTTAGTAGCATTATACTTTATAACATCAAGTAACATAGGACCATCATCTACAGCATTATCATATAAGTTTTCTAAACAAACTTCCTCATTATCATGAATATCAATAGTTGGAATAAATAGAGGATTATCATAATTTTTTATCAAAGTAGCATGGATTATCATAAATAACAGTACCAATATCATTCTCACAAGTTTCATTCATAGTAGAATCAGGGTCACAAGTATAGCAAGTATCAATTTCATCAAAAAGGGATATTTCAAAAGAATCAATAGGATCATCACAATTGTGAGTTAAAGAGTTACTCTCATTTGGAGGTAGACATGGGTTCCATTATTCCTCCTCTTGATCATCACTCTCCTCCTCTTTTTCATCTAATGAGCTTCCAGATTCAGCAATTTCTTCTTCCATATGCTCCTGCAAGGCATTAGTCTCTTCCTTAGGTTGAGAGCATTTATTAAGATATTCCATTATATAGTAATTACAATCCTTGTAATTATCAAATCAATATTCAAGTATAGGATACTCGTATTTATAAGTTGCATCATCAATACTTTCAAGTAAATAGGCAATTTCGAATGCACCCTTCCAAGCAATAAATTCTTCAATTTGTTCCACATCATATAATTCATAATTCCCTTAACATAGGAAGATATGGTAACATTATCATTATACTCACATTGAAAAGGGAGGTGTTTATACCTCCTACATCAACAAGATTTATAAAAGCAATAAGTAACATTATAAGTAGAGCACAAGTTCCTAGCAATGATATGTAATTTATTAATTTGTTCCCATAAGTGTTTCCCTTTTTGTGACAAGCGGTGTTCCTTATAAAAAATTTGTTGGTCTTCTATGAACCCACCTTGCCAATAAGATCTATTTTCAAAGACATCAAACATTGATAGCAAGCATGATAAAGAAAAAAATAACAACTAGATTAAGAACTAATTTTTTTGTGTTTTTTATAAAGAGAAGCAAACAAGAAAAAATAAAATGAACTGCAAAACAATAACAAAATAAAGAGATTGGAAGTGATAGACTCCCCTTGCAGAAATTCTCTTCCTCCCCGGCAACGGCGCCAGAAATTAGCTTGATGCACGTGTAACACACGTTCGTTGGGAGACCCCAAGAGGAAGGTATGAAGAGCACAATAGCAAGTTTCCCTCAGAAAGAAACCAAGGTTGAATCGACCAGTAGGAGGAAGTAGTAACTTCAGAAGGTTGATGCAGCGGAGATGGCAGGGCGCACTACCGGTTCAGCAGCAACGTGGAACCTACACAACACAATCAAATCACTTTGCCACAATGAAGGAGTGAGGTTGTCAATCTCACCGGTTTTGCTGAACACAAAGAGGTTAAACTTAAGGTGTGGAAACAATATCAAAACAGCAGCAGCTATGCGAAAACAGTGAAACGATGTGTGTATTATCAGTATGAAAAAATGGACTGGGGTCTACAGTTCGCTAGTGGTGTCTCTCCAGAGAAGATAAATAACATGTGTGGTGAACAAATTACAGATGGGCAATTGACAGAAATGAAGGCTGCACCGTAGTGCATATGCAAGACATAAAGATTACTATGTGATTCGTGCGGGCATTACAACAAGATACATAGACCGTCATCCAACTGCATCTATGCCTAATAATCCACCATCCGAATATCATCCGAATAAACGTTGGGTATTAAGTTGCAATCAACAGATAAGCGCACTAAGCAAAGTGTGTAATGTAAACAATGTAAACGAAGTAAACATCGTTGTTTTCTCCCTAATGGCAACAGCACATCCTCCATATGTCACGTTTCTGTCACTCGAGCACATATGCAAAGGAGGCATGAACCCACTATCGAGCATAAATACTCCCTCTTGGATTTACTAGCATCTACTTGGCCAGAGCATCTACTAATAACGGAGATCATGCAAGATCATAAATAACATATGCATGAAGATAACATGATAGATTAATAATCAGAAGATATAGCATTCAACATTCAGCGGATCCCAACAAACACAACATGTAGCATTACATAAAGGTGATCTCGATCATGTAGGGCAGCTCACGAGATCTAAACATGAGACATAAAGTGGAGAAGACAACCATCTAGCTACTGCTATGGACCCGTAGTCCATGGATGAACTACTCACACATCACTTCGGAGGAGGGCATGGTGGTGTAGGCCCCTCCGGTGATGAATTTTCCTCCTGGCAGGGTGCCGGGGATAGCTCCAGAACCCTTGCGATCTCGGGATGACGATGACGGCGACCTCGGGTGTTTCTCAGGAAAAGGTGGTATATTTTTAGGGTTCACGTATCGGCGGGATTATATAGGCAAAAGGGCGATGGCGGTGGACGCCCGAGGGGCCCACACCACCCTCAGGCGCGGCCAGTGGGCGCGCAGCCCTATGGTGTGGCCCCTCTCCGGGCCACTTTGGGACTCCGTGGAACCTTCGGGAATTCTAAGACTACCGGGCTTCAAATTTTCCAATTCCGAGAATATTTCTAGAACAACTTTTCTGAAACTAAAAACAGCAGAAAACAGTGAACTGACTCTAGGGCATCTTGTCAATAGGTTAGTCCCAAAATCGATAAAATGGCATAAAGTGTATAGCAAACATGTACGAAATAACATGAAAACAACATGGAACATCAGAAATTAAGGATAAATTTATGACGTATCAGGCGGTCCCTCTGCCTTCCGCCTCTACGCGTAACCCTCCGCAGAGCAATAACTACGCGCATGACCCTACCCTAGGAGATGAGGGAGGATCCAGGAGTAGAAAAAGGAGGCCGAGGAGAAGAAAGGAAGAGGAGAAAGAAGGGGAAGAAAAAAGGAGGATAAAGGTAGAAAGAGAGGGAGAGAGTGTATGGCACCTTCGCCATTTTAACCTACACCTCGACAAGATAATTCAAGATCAGACATGCAGGACGTAGGGATCCATCTCATGATGGCCTGAACCTAGGTAAAATACATGTTAGCTTGATGGGCCTTTGACTCTCCCTCTTCCCCTTTAGTTTGTCAATCTAGGTGAGGCGGTGCAGAAGTCTCCCTCGCCCACTGCTGAAAAAATCGGGGGGGGGGGGGTTGGACGTAGGTCACTCCCGGTGTCCGTGTCTCGACACATGACACATGTATTCGTTCTGTCTCGCGAGCTTTCCACGTTGTTTAGTTCGAAAAATAAATATGAAAGCATTAAGCACGGTGATGTCATGTTAGTTCTTGAGAGATCCGCTTCCAGCAGTTAGACCGATCATCCTGTCACAGACGTTCCGGATCAATCTTTCACTTAACTCTCACTATACCTTACATTGATCACTCTTTGGGGTCTTGGGTACCTGACATGTCCTAGGAGCAAGGCACAGAAAGTAGAATGCACATAAATAACCTAGATGAACTCATTAGTTTAAGTATCCCATTGGTTAGATCAAGCACATAGTTGCAAGGTTAGGCCTGAGCCCGTAGGTTAAGGGGTACTACTCACACATCGCTATCATATCAACAATAGAAAACATTGAAACAAATATAGTACATGGATTGAATAGATTGATAGTTCTTACAATGTTGCCAATCACGATGGGATCTAGATTACAAAGTAGAAGTATGGCTATGACTATGGTGGTGGTGGAGATGATGTGGTGGAGATGCGGCAACACTTTGTGGGCTTGCATGGAGAGGACGGTGGTGATGGAGGTGGAGATAGTATGGTGTGCGGCTCTTCTCTGGGGGTTGTTTCTTCTCCTTATATGGGGTTCCAGCGAATAGACTAGGGTTTCAGGCGTCTTCCTTTGCAAATTGGCTCTGGGTCCTTTGATGACTTTGGTCGGTTTGATCCGACGGATCTTCTGACACCGATACGATGGGTGGTAGGTTCGGTACTGACCGTACCGTGGTTGTTAAGTGTGCTGCAAGGGCATCCTTCAATGAATTTCTGGTATTTATCTTTTCCTTCCTTTTAGCCCCGATTTCCCTTGATTTCTTGTCCAATATCTGCTATAAAAACAATGAAATGTATATTTGCAAATAAATTGCACACTAGTGATTAGTGGCAGATTTATAGTGATATCTCTATCATTTTCATGACAAAGATACGGTTTAAACATAGATAAAGATGTTTCATTTTTGGACGCATCAACATCCCTAAGCTTAAACCTTGATCGACCCGAGCAAGTAACAATATCATAAGGAACTCGGTGTTTAAACCGAAATAACGAGAAGTTTAGTTCACTTACAGTTGGTTGTCTGGTGGCTCACACTTCCTTCAGCTGGAAGCTTAATATAAATAGTGTAACAACAAAGCATCATAGCAGTTTCGGTAAGCCAAGACAAATAAAACAAAGATCATATTAACAGGGAAATTTGGTAATATGAAAATTATTCTACTTTTTGTGGAAATCACAAGCCTTCCAAGGGACATTTAAAATGATTAAATTTATCATAATAAGAGTGTGAGAGCAATGTTCGAATAAGCATAACTTGAGAGTAGTTCATTAAATCCCACTGACATAAAGTAAATGGATCTATAATGCACTTTTTATTTTCATTGACTTTCAAGAACAATAGCTTAATAGTAATGATACATGCCAAAAGAAATGTATATGTTTTATCAAGTGTGTGAATGTAAAGCAGGGCTGCAACAAATTGTCATAACTTTAAATCCACTCGTGACTTGGGCATTATAGGTTTCCCTCGAATATTTTGATTAATCAAGAGTCAAAGGAGTGTCCAGCCTGCTTAGGTGCATAACTCCCATGAGAGTACTTATAATTTTACCCACTATAAGATTTCTATTACAAGTGTTTAAACCAACTCATAGCCGAAATCTGAGATTAACTCTGGTAGATCGTTCATAGGCCAGCGGAGCTGTTAGCATCCCATGGTGCAAGAAGGTGTAGAGACACGCGTAAAGCAATATCACCTACGGTGATCAACACAACAAAATTTTGGCATGAATATCACTTGTCGCTAGGCATATATTCTATCAAACAAATCTCTTCAAAGGAAATATCCGAGACAATTAACATTAGATACTATGGGTTTCAGTACTTCTCACATTAGACTCTTCAAACAACTTTTCTTCATCACCCAAATCTTCATGTCAAGAATTTTCTTGTTCAATTTAATTTGTATAATTTAGTACTTTGGCAAGACATGCTTCACTATAAGAAAAGAGAGTAAGAGCAACAATACTAAATAACCATGTGAATAAGATAAAGGGGTCGTTGCATAGAAAACAAAAAAATTCCTACGCGAGAGACACCCGAAAAGCCAAGATCTAATCTAGGAGACGAAGTGCAACGGGCAACAAGAGGGTTAAGGAGAACACATACCCTCGAAGACTCAAAGTGGTACGAGATCAAATCTCGTTGTTGGCGTAGTTGTACTCACACCGATCCCGATTGCGAGAAGATGGACACTGCAATCCGGCGGTGCATCCGTGATCGGTCACACGTATGGTTGATGACGACCTCCGTTCCCTCGTTCCAGCGGGCGCGGAAGTAGAGGATCCCTCGGAACTCCAGAAGCACGACGGCGTGGTGGTGGTGAAGAATCCCACGGTCAGGGCATCGCCAAGCCGGAGACCATGAAATGGAGCAGCGGGTGGATGGAAAGGGAAGTTGCCAAGTGTGTGGAGGAGGGAGAGCTCTCACCCTCCTTTTATAGGAGAGGGGGGAGGAAGCCCAAGGGGGGTGCGGCCAGCCCATGGGTGTGCCCCCACCTCTTCCATCATCATGTGAGTGGACACTCCACTCACACCCACTCATTTCCCCATTATTTCCCACTTGGAAAATCCAAAGGTTTTCTTTTAATAAATAAATAAAGCCATTTTATTTCTTTATTTCAACATTTGTTAATTCTATTAACAAACTTTTGCATATAGCACCTCGAATCATTTGTTAATTCTATTAACAACCATTCGACGAATAACCCCTTGAACTATTTCAATTTTCCCCAAAACAATTTCGGTGCTGCCCAAAATATTCTTCGATATTCCGTATCCTCTCAAATGCGTGATCGAACCTTAAGTGTGTCACCCTACGGTTCGCGAATAAGATAGACATGATCGAGACTCCTCTCCGATCAATAATCAACAGCGGGATCTGGAGATCCGTGATGACTCCTATATATTCAACGATGACTCTCGTGATCGTGTGAACCAACAACGCCGTGAACTATTCCCTTTGTCTCGCGATATTTTACTTGTCCGAGATTCGATCATTGGTATCAACCATACCTTGTTCAATCTCGTTACCGACAAGTACTGTAACATCCCAAGTATGAAAAATAAGCCTTTAGAATGTTTGCTCTCTGTTATTTTATGTTTTGCATCATGGCATCATGTTGATTGCAATTGTTTTGCTTGTTTTCCTTTTGTTTTCCAACTGTTTTCATTTGTTTTCCTTTGTTTTCTATTTGAATTTCAAACCAAAATTCAAACCTTTTGTTTCATCCTTGTGATGTTACAATTTCTAAAATGATATTTCAAAATAAAACAATTGTTTGTTTCCATTAAAGTGTGATTTCAAAACTGTTGTGTTGTTTCTATAAAAATGCATCCAATAACCAAACCCTTTTCAAAATTCAATTATGATTTTCCTCCAAACAACAACCATGTTGAAATTATGAAAATTGCAAAACAAAACTCTCCAAATAAAATGGTTCAATTAACACTTCCTTTTTGTTTCCATGAAAAATAAAAAGCTCAACTTTTTATCTGTTCTTTAATAATCCACTTAATCCAATTTGTTACCCAAATTCAAATACATTTCTCTAAACAGCAACCAATTTGAAATCATGAAAATTACACAACAATCATAACCTTTTGCTTCCAATTAAAAATATATGTTCACCCTAATTAAATTATTGTTTTCAATAACCACTTAAGATAAAGATGATTCAAATTTGAGTTAATTTGCAAACCACAAGTTCTTTTGAAAATTTTGGAAATCAAAGTTGCCAAGTGGTTGTTGTTGATCTAATTAACCCACACAAATTTATTCCAAATTTCCCCTAACTCCAAACCCTCATCCTCTTCCTAATTCATTTCAGCAAAAAAAAAAGAAACAAAGAAAAATAATAAACCTAACAGCTAACAGAGAGAGGAGAGAGAGGCCCAACCCAATTCTTTTCCCACAGAGCCCAATACCCCTTCGCTGCTTGTCTTCTTCCTCCGTGCTTTCGTCAGCAATGGTACGAACACCCCATCCACCACACGATCACCTCCCCCTCCTCCTCTCCCCTCTTCCCCCTCTATTTATTCCCCTGCCCAGGCCAAACCCTAGCTCCTTTCTCTCCTCCCTTCCCAGCCGCCGCCCCTCTTCTTCTTCCTCCTCTTCTTCTCCCTTCTCTGTACACTTCCCTGTACCTGAAAAATTAGCCCTTTTGGCCGGAAGTTGGGGGTGGGCGTGGGGTTGCTGTGGTCGTCCTCCGGGCCGTTTCTTCGCGGGAATGGAATCGCCACATCACGCTCTCCATCTTTGGTGAAGGCGCCGTGGTCCGAGGAGGCTCCGGGCGGCCGCGGCGTCGAGGTTTTCCGCCGTCCATGTCCTGCCGCCGGTCGCCACCTCTGCATCAACGACCTGCTCCTCCTGTCCGACTCAAGGTGAGCCCTTCCTCTCGCCTCTCCCCCTCGTCCCTCCTCACGCAGCACAAGCACCGCACGCACCAGGCACCCCACGCGCACGGCGCCCTCCCGCGTGTGGCAGCAGGCCGGCGAGCCGCTGCAGATCGCTGTCCCTGTCTCGGTCGGGTACAGGAACGTGCAGTTCAGAAATTTCCGCTCGCAGCAACACCTTTTCCCCCCCGAGGTCCCCTTCCTGTCACAACCGAACAGCTACCGTAGTGGTAGCCACCACCACGCAACGAACCCTCAGATCCTAGGGTCGAGTCCCCAAGCCCCCACCTTTTCTGTCTATTTTTTCCTATTTAGATTCAGGGCAGTTTCTGAACCTTATCCCCCCTGTTTTCCCTCTCCTATCACAAACAGCACAGCAGCCCACTGGTGCTGTTCCCCTGCGCGCAAGCCCCAGCTCCCTGGTTCGAATCCCCCCACCCACAGTGAGACCAAACATTTTTATTTCTTTTGTTTGACTGCAGAAACATCTCAGAAATCACACATAGGTCCCTTCTATTTCATTCTAGCCCCTGCAAAAATATTTTCCAAGTCCCTAATGAATTAAAAATGGCAGATTTACACTAAATCTTGTAAATTGCATAAGAAAATCATTTTAACTCCAAATCCAACATTTTTAATATGTTTTCTGTCCCAAATTAAATGCTCTATCCAAATATAAAATTTGTTTACTGTTTTGAATATTTTAAATTGGTGAAACATTTGAATTCTTGTTTAAATCACTTAAGTTTGCAAAATTCATAACTTGGGCATAAAAATTCCAAATTCCACAAACTAAATATGTTTTCCAATCAACTTTTCATGTACTTTCCAAATATAAATTTTGTTTGCTGTTTTGAATAATTTAAATTGCTGAAAACAACTGTTTCTTAATTATTGCATTTAAAATTGCCAAATTAATAACTTGCTCATTTTAAATCCAATTTCAACAAATGAAATATGTTTTCCATGCAAAATTAAACCAACTTTTCAAATATAAAATTTGTTTCATGTTTTGAATAATTAAAATTGGTTAAATGATTTAAACCTTGTTTAAATCATTTAATATTGTTAAATTTATAACTTGATCAAAACAAATTCTTTTGGGACATATAAAATATGTTTTCAAACCACAAAAGTATAAGCTTCTCAAATATGAATCTCACTTAATGTTTTGAACAAATAAAAATTCAAATAAGTTCATGTTTGAATTAAATTCATTTAATTCTTGCTTAAACTTGTTTAATTCATAAATAATTTATTTGAAATCCTTTTTCAACAAGTGAAACATGTATTCCAACTAAAATCTTGTTTTCTTTTCAAATATAAACTTTGTTATCTGTTTTGAACAATTTAACATGATGAAAACAACAAATGCTTGTGTAACACCTTTAAGAAGCAAATTTTCATAACTTGATAAATAAAATCCTAAACTTGGTAAACCTTATTTCCATTTGGTTCTATTGTTGTGATTTTGCTGTTTTCCTCATCCATGCATCATGCTAATCCACTTTCACATGTTGCTTAGTTGTAAAACAATTATTTCAACCCTAATTCATGGGCTTTTCATATGCAACTCAAATTGCATGTGGGTCCATTTAATCATGTTGTTACCATGTCAACTAGTTATTTTGATGCATCAATTAAATGGTCATGCATCATCCCATGTTTGTGCACTATGCCATGTTATTGATTGTTTATCTTTCTGCATTGTTTGTTTGCTTCTTCTCGGATACACGACGACGTTGAGACCGACGATCCTTACGACACCCCTTCTAAGGACTTAGCTCAGTACCAGGCTACTGGGTTTGCAGGCAAGTTATCACTCACATGAACCACTGTGTTCCTTTCAACATTGGTTACCGATACTTTCCGTTGTCTATTTTGCTAGCCCTATGTGTAGTTGTTTCTGTTACGAACCTATCACATGAATCCCTTAACCCTGATATTGCCTCACCTCCACTCCTACAACCCTATTGTTTGAGCCAGTGTCTTACTAGCATGCTTAGGTTGTTTTGCTCGAGTCTGTTACCCGTTACTTTCAGTTACTATATTGTTATTATGTTCTGGGGTCTCGATGTTTAATCAATCAATCATGCTAATGATATTGTTAAATAATAATTTGATGATAAGGCACCGGCAGGAGGCCCTGTGTGGTTTTGAGGCCTGCTAGTGTCGACCCTAATAGGAAAAGGGTCTTGTCTACTGATCCATGATGAGCGCACTAACCGCATGTGGGAAGCGAGTATGGGCGCCCCCCTCAATTTGATTCGATTCGCATCTCGTCCAAATCGCCTCATTTAGTTCGTGTTTTCCATTTGCCGCATGCATGTTTTTGCGAGCCCAGGCCAGGGTGGAACTTTTGTAGTCGGCATATAGGGGGACACGGTCTTAGAGTGCTATGAGGGTCCCTTTTCTTCGGGGCTCGATTAGCCGTGCGCCCAAGGTGCTTTGGGCTTGATGCGAAGAAGAGTTGAGTTGTGTTGAGTGCCCCGCTTGGTGGAAGGGCCTTTCCATCTGGCGGGTTATTCATACGTGTACGGCCAAATTGGTGCAACCCTGCAGGGATAAATCTTCTCGAGAAGCCGTGTTTTCCGCGGTTATGGTTAACTTGGTGAAAGTACTGGCTAACAAGTACTCAGGACAACTTAAACCTAATGATTAACAACCTTACACCCAATGATTAACAACTTGACTAGTAATAGGCTTATTGACACAATAATCTGAACCATCATTATTTTCAACTGTGTGAGTTATCCTCGGATTGCTTCTTTGGATAAGGGACGAGATCCAGGATGGGTTTGTTTGGTGGTTAGTTATAGTTGGTTACGATACGCGATCTTATCTCCTTTTCTGTTAGCCGGAAGTTGTAGTATGTTTCTGTAGTTGGTTAGAGCAGCCAGTTGCAGCATCTTTCATATCCCTTTTCCTTCCGTTGAACCCAAAGCATCTGTGCTTGGTGTTGACGGGTTACACTTTGGTGAATTGTGAGTCTTGCTTGCCAGTACGTTTATGTACTGACCCCTTTGGGGATGTGGTTTCCGCAGACCTACGTTTCCGAGGATCTACATGGTGGCTACTACGTGGAGTATGACGAGACTGCTGACGAGTAGATAGCGGACCCGGGCAGGATCCGAGACTTCGTGGATGGGCTCCGCCTGTTCGTTTCCGGCCTCTTAGGCCTATTTGGTTCTTGTCTGTACCTAGACATGTTGAATGCTTCCGCTGTGATGTAATGATGTTATGTTGGGACATGTGTCCTCTGGATGATTGTATTTGCTATCTCTGCTCTAGTGAGAGCTATTTGCAACTTATTTCAATCTTTTGTGTCGTAGAGATCTGTTGTGATATCACTTGTTCCAATGCCGTTGACGTACCATGTGTGTATGTTTTGAAGTACGTCAATGGAAGTATCATGATTTCTATGGGATAGTTTACGTCGACGCTGAACAGATAAGGGGTTGGTTGTCACACATACGTGTGTTGGCCTACTCGTAAGAGGACGCGGGTGCCGGTAAGCCCCGTAATCCAACCTACTACTGTTCAACGGAACGGCGAGTATCCTTTAGAAGTCCGGGTGCGACAAATGGTATCAGAGCCTGTCTGCCTGTAGGATCCCTTTTACTGGTCGCAGTTGAGTCTAGAAACTATTTTGTAGCTATATAGGAAAAATGAAACGTGAGAGTAGGAATTCTGTTCTTTTTCTTCTTTCCCCATCCACCCTCCCTTTTTCTGGTAAGGAAGTGCAACGTTGTTTTTCTCTTCTCATCTAAACTTTCAAGTTAGGATTTCACGAATCCTGGTTTCTCTAGGATGGTTATATCTACTAGACCATAGGAATGGAGGTGGTTGTGACATGATTTATCATGTTGCCTACTCACGATTGAGAACGGAGGCGTGTAAGCCCCGGAAGCAGATCCTCTATTCCTTAAGCAGTAGATATTGATCCTTTAGAAGCCTGGATGGGTTTTTCCGTAGTGCCTCAGGAGTTTTGTTCTCGTTTTCCCCGATGTTGATATCCTGTTCTTCTCAACATCCTTTTCGTCCGTTGAAATCTTGTTGTTGTTTTCCATTTCAGTTCTTCTACCGGCGTCTAATCAAAACTTCCCAAATATCAAGTCTATCTGGCCAGAAAGGTTGTTGTTGTTGTTGTTGTTGTTGTTGTTGTTGTTGATTCCAGGCTATGACAGCTGGCATTCCTATCACCTGGGGTTGTTTCGAGGAAGCATTCCTGAATCACCACATTCCAGATAGTCTATTCCCCAAATGAATCAAGTTCTATCCAGCTATACACCCTCGATACAAAACCTCTACGTTTACTCAAAAATGTTCCGGTGGTTTCCAAATTCCCTGACATCTTTCCAGAAGAGTTGCCAGGAATGCCTGTCATCTTGAACTTCCAGAAAAACTATCCAAGGTGCACGATGTGTTTCACGTGTCACAGCTCAAGAGGATCTTCCCAAGAAGTTTCCGGACCTTTTCTTTTCTCAGTAGGAATCTCGGGGCGCGATTCCTTCAAGGGGGGCGTTTTGTAACATCCCAAGTATGAAAAATAAGCCTTTAGAATGTTTGCTCTCTGTTATTTTATGTTTTGCATCATGGCATCATGTTGATTGCAATTGTTTTGCTTGTTTTCCTTTTGTTTTCCAACTGTTTTCATTTGTTTTCCTTTGTTTTCTATTTGAATTTCAAACCAAAATTCAAACCTTTTGTTTCATCCTTGTGATGTTACAATTTCTAAAATGATATTTCAAAATAAAACAATTGTTTGTTTCCATTAAAGTGTGATTTCAAAACTGTTGTGTTGTTTCTATAAAAATGCATCCAATAACCAAACCCTTTTCAAAATTCAATTATGATTTTCCTCCAAACAACAACCATGTTGAAATTATGAAAATTGCAAAACAAAACTCTCCAAATAAAATGGTTCAATTAACACTTCCTTTTTGTTTCCATGAAAAATAAAAAGCTCAACTTTTTATCTGTTCTTTAATAATCCACTTAATCCAATTTGTTACCCAAATTCAAATACATTTCTCTAAACAGCAACCAATTTGAAATCATGAAAATTACACAACAATCATAACCTTTTGCTTCCAATTAAAAATATATGTTCACCCTAATTAAATTATTGTTTTCAATAACCACTTAAGATAAAGATGATTCAAATTTGAGTTAATTTGCAAACCACAAGTTCTTTTTAAAATTTTGAAAATCAAAGTTGCCAAGTGGTTGTTGTTGATCTAATTAACCCACACAAATTTATTCCAAATTTCCCCTAACTCCAAACCCTCATCCTCTTCCTAATTCATTTCAGCAAAAAAAAATGAAACAAAGAAAAATAATAAACCTAACAGCTAACAGAGAGAGGAGAGAGGCCCAACCCAATTCTTTTCCCACAGAGCCCAATACCCCTTCGCTGCTTGTCTTCTTCCTCCGTGCTTTCGTCAGCAATGGTACGAACACCCCATCCACCACACGATCACCTCCCCCTCCTCCTCTCCCCTCTTCCCCCTCTATTTATTCCCCTGCCCAGGCCAAACCCTAGCTCCTTTCTCTCCTCCCTTCCTAGCCGCCGCCCCTCTTCTTCTTCCTCCTCTGCTTCTCCCTTCTCTGTACACTTCCCTGTACCTGAAAAATTAGCCCTTTTGGCCGGAAGTTGGGGGTGGGCGTGGGGTTGCTGTGGTCGTCCTCCGGGTCGTTTCTTCGCGGGAATGGAATCGCCACATCACGCTCTCCATCTTTGGTGAAGGCGCCGTGGTCCGAGGAGGCTCCGGGCGGCCGCGGCGTCGAGGTTTTCCACCGTCCATGTCCTGCCGCCAGTCGCCACCTCTGCATCAACGACCTGCTCCTCCTGTCCGACTCAAGGTGAGCCCTTCCTCTCGCCTCTCCCCCTCGTCCCTCCTCCCGCAGCACAAGCACCGCACGCACCAGGCACCCCACGCGCACGGCGCCCTCCCGCGCGTGGCAGCAGGCCGGCGAGCCACTGCAGATCGCTGTCCCTGTCTCGGTCGGGTACAGGAACGTGCAGTTCAGAAATTTCCGCTCGCAGCAACACCTTTTCCCCCCCGAGGTCCCCTTCCTGTCACAACCGAACAGCTACCGTAGTGGTAGCCACCACCGCGCAACGAACCCTCAGATCCCAGGGTCGAGTCCCCAAGCCCCACCTTTTCTGTCTATTTTTTCCTATTTAGATTCAGGGCAGTTTCTGAACCTTATCCCCCCTGTTTTCCCTCTCCTATCACAAACAGCACAGCAGCCCACTGGTGCTGTTCCCCTGCGCGCAAGCCCCAGCTCCCTGGTTCGAATCCCCCCACCCACAGTGAGACCAAACATTTTTATTTCTTTTGTTTGACTGCAGAAACATCTCAGAAATCACACATAGGTCCCTTCTATTTCTTTCTAGCCCCTGCAAAAATATTTTCCAAGTCCCTAATGAATTAAAAATGGCAGATTTACACTAAATCTTGTAAATTGCATAAGAAAATCATTTTAACTCCAAATCCAACATTTTTAATATGTTTTCTGTCCCAAATTAAATGCTCTATCCAAATATAAAATTTGTTTACTGTTTTGAATATTTTAAATTGGTGAAACATTTGAATTCTTGTTTAAATCACTTAAGTTTGCAAAATTCATAACTTGGGCATAAAAATTCCAAATTCCACAAACTAAATATGTTTTCCAATCAACTTTTCATGTACTTTCCAAATATAAATTTTGTTTGCTGTTTTGAATAATTTAAATTGCTGAAAACAACTGTTTCTTAATTATTACATTTAAAATTGCCAAATTAATAACTTGCTCATTTTAAATCCAATTTCAACAAATGAAATATGTTTTCCATGCAAAATTAAACCACCTTTTCAAATATAAAATTTGTTTCATGTTTTGAATAATTAAAATTGGTTAAATGATTTAAACCTTGTTTAAATCATTTAATATTGTTAAATTTATAACTTGATCAAAACAAATTCTTTTGGGACATATAAAATATGTTTTCAAACCACAAAAGTATAAGCTTCTCAAATATGAATCTCACTTAATGTTTTGAACAAATAAAAATTCAAATAAGTTCATGTTTGAATTAAATTCATTTAATTCTTGCTTAAACTTGTTTAATTCATAAATAATTTATTTGAAATCCATTTTCAACAAGTGAAACATGTATTCCAACTAAAATCTTGTTTTCTTTTCAAATATAAACTTTGTTATCTGTTTTGAACAATTTAACATGATGAAAACAACAAATGCTTGTGTAACACCTTTAAGAAGCAAATTTTCATAACTTGATAAATAAAATCCTAAACTTGGTAAACCTTATTTCCATTTGGTTCTATTGTTGTTATTTTGCTGTTTTCCTCATCCATGCATCATGCTAATCCACTTTCACATGTTGCTTAGTTGTAAAACAATTATTTCAACCCTAATTCATGGGCTTTTCATATGCAACTCAAATTTCATGTGGGTCCATTTAATCATGTTGTTACCATGTCAACTAGTTATTTTGATGCATCAATTAAATGGTCATGCATCATCCCATGTTTGTGCACTATGCCATGTTATTGATTGTTTATCTTTCTGCATTGTTTGTTTGCTTCTTCTCGGATACACGACGACGTTGAGACCGACGATCCTTACGACACCCCTTCTAAGGACTTAGCTCAGTACCAGGCTACTGGGTTTGCAGGCAAGTTATCACTCACATGAACCACTGTGTTCCTTTCAACATTGGTTACCGATACTTTCCGTTGTCTATTTTGCTAGCCCTATGTGTAGTTGTTTCTGTTACGAACCTATCACATGAATCCCTTAACCCTGATATTGCCTCACCTCCACTCCTACAACCCTATTGTTTGAGCCAGTGTCTTACTAGCATGCTTAGGTTGTTTTGCTCGAGTCTGTTACCCGTTACTTTCAGTTACTATATTGTTATTATGTTCTGGGGGCTCGATGTTTAATCAATCAATCATGCTAATGATATTGTTAAATAATAATTTGATGATAAGGCACCGGCAGGAGGCCCTGTGTGGTTTTGAGGCCTTCTAGTGTCGACCCTAATAGGAAAAGGGTCTTGTCTACTGATCCATGATGAGCGCACTAACCGCATGTGGGAAGCGAGTATGGGCGCCCCCCTCAATTTGATTCGATTCCCATCTCGTCCAAATCGCCTCATTTAGTTCGTGTTTTCCATTTGCCGCATGCATGTTTTTGCGAGCCCAGGCCAGGGTGGAACTTTTGTAGTCGGCATATAGGGGGACACGGTCTTAGAGTGCTATGAGGGTCCCTTTTCTTCGGGGCTCGATTAGCCGTGCGCCCAAGGTGCTTTGGGCTTGATGCGAAGAAGAGTTGAGTTGTGTTGAGTGCCCCGCTTGGTGGAAGGGCCTTTCCATCTGGCGGGTTATTCATACGTGTACGGCCAAATTGGTGCAACCCTGCAGGGATAAATCTTCTCGAGAAGCCGTGTTTTCCGCGGTTATGGTTAACTTGGTGAAAGTACTGGCTAACAAGTACTCAGGACAACTTAAACCTAATGATTAACAACCTTACACCCAATGATTAACAACTTGACTAGTAATAGGCTTATTGACACAATAATCTGAACCATCATTATTTTCAACTGTGTGAGTTATCCTCGGATTGCTTCTTTGGATAAGGGGCGAGATCCAGGATGGGTTTGTTTGGTGGTTAGTTATAGTTGGTTACGATACGCGATCTTATCTCCTTTTCTGTTAGCCGGAAGTTGTAGTATGTTTCTGTAGTTGGTTAGAGCAGCCAGTTGCAGCATCTTTCATATCCCTTTTCCTTCCGTTGAACCCAAAGCATCTGTGCTTGGTGTTGACGGGTTACACTTTGGTGAATTGTGAGTCTTGCTTGCCAGTACGTTTATGTACTGACCCCTTTGGGGCTGTGGTTTCCGCAGACCTACGTTTCCGAGGATCTACATGGTGGCTACTACGTGGAGTATGACGAGACTGCTGACGAGTAGATAGCGGACCCGGGCAGGATCCGAGACTTCGTGGATGGGCTCCGCCTGTTCGTTTCCGGCCTCTTAGGCCTATTTGGTTCTTGTCTGTACCCATACATGTTGAATGCTTCCGCTGTGATGTAATGATGTTATGTTGGGACATGTGTCCTCTGGATGATTGTATTTGCTATCTCTGCTCTAGTGAGAGCTATTTGCAACTTATTTCAATCTTTTGTGTCGTAGAGATCTGTTGTGATATCACTTGTTCCAATGTCGTTGACGTACCATGTGTGTATGTTTTGAAGTACGTCAATGGAAGTATCCTGATTTCTATGGGATACTTTACGTCGACGCTGAACAGATAAGGGGTTGGTTGTCACACATACGTGTGTTGGCCTACTCGTAAGAGGACGCGGGTGCCGGTAAGCCCCGTAATCCAACCTACTACTGTTCAACGGAACGACGAGTATCCTTTAGAAGTCCGGGTGCGACAAGTACTCTTTTCTCGTTCCCGTGATATAACATCCTTGTGATCATATCATGTGCTTGCAAGCGGTTTCGATGTGATATCACCGAGAGGGCCCAGAGTATATCTCTCCGTCATTTGGATGGACAAATCCCACTCTTGGTCCATGATCCTCAACTAATACTTTCTGAATACTTACGACACCTTTATAGTCACCCTTTTACGGTTTGACGTTTGATGCCATCAAAGCACTCTTCCGGTATCAGCGATTGACATGATCTCATGGTCTAAGGAATAAGTTACTTCGTATGTTTGATATAACAATGTAAACTAAATGACTTGATCTCATTGCTATATTCTCTTTGGGTATATGTTCATCACATCATTCTTCTAATGACATGACCCCGTTATTAATAACATCCAATGTTCATGATCAGGAAACCTTGATCATCTATTAATCAACGAGCTAGTTAAAAGAGAGGCTTTACTAGGAACCATTGTTTGTTTATTAAGCACACATGTATCAACGTTTCCGGTTAATACATTCTAGCATGAGAAATAAACATTCATCATAAACAAGGAATAAGATAATAACCATTTTATTATTGCCTCTCGGGCATATTCCCTTCATAAGATTCTTACTCCATATGTCAAGACTTTCTATCCCGCATTCATATAATAATTTGATGATATACTAATCATATAAACTTGCAACTTAAGAAGGTGGTATTCACAAGACATACCTCATGTCAGTGAAATATTCCTCTCTTCCTTAGGATGCGTTTTTTCAAAGCTCATGAATGACCACTCATCTGCAAAATAATTGTGGTGCTAGAAACATCTAGAGAGTAAAGATAAATGGAAAAATATTTCTATGTTTTTTCTAGACGGGTTCTTAAGAATAGAAAATTGGCAACGAAAGCAAAGCTGTCAAAAACTTCAAAAAGAAAACACACTTAAAAATGAAAGAAAAACTACAATCAGAACATTGGATGCTACTCCAATGCAAGTGATAGAAAACGCAACCTCAAAACAAAAACTGAAAATGAAAAAGATAACTTTTCACCACCTCTTGATATAGAAGTGTTAACAACCTCCCCAAGCATTAACGTTTGCAACATGGGAGATCATTGCGGTGGTGGCTAGAAATTACCGGGGTACAAAGTATCACTCCAATAATAAAAATTGTTTGGAAAATCAAAAGAAATGTTACTGGGATTTGTTGTGTGGTTGTTGATATCATTGATGTGATATCTCAGCTCGTGAAGGTCTTGGTATGTAGGGTACTGTGGAGGTATGTAGGCTCCTCCTCGGGTGCTTCTGCTTCAACATCATAGTCCTCCGGTATTTCACCTTCGGGATCAACTTCCTGCTCTTCGTCATGTACAACATAGTGAATTATTTTATTCTCGGTAGAAAAGATGTTAGACATAGCAGCGGGGAATAGTTTCCCTGTTCTAGGTATAAGAATGGAAATTCTTCCTTGTTGATTAACGATCATACATGTGGCTCTCAGTGTATAGAAACCAACATACCTCTCGCCGGTGAGTTGAGCTAAGTTGCTCAAGTCTAATTTAAGTAAGTTGGCGAGGATGGTGATGACTCGTTCATAAGTGATGGGTCCACGGCTCTGGTGTTCCTGACGTACAAGATGGAAAATAATCATTGTACCTAAATTGGGCATGATATTTGTGTCATGTTGGGCAGATTTTGCTAGGATGATCATCTCATCCTTATTAACTCTTGTAAATTTGAATCATTCCTGCAAAGTGTTAGCAATAACATAGAATAAATATCAAATCGCAGGACACTCAATGTTACCTCCCTTGGGGGCACTAGATGGAAAACTAATTTGCTTAAAATAATGACTAGGTTGAGGGTTTAGCAAATAGTTACTGGTACGAGTGTGCCCGTCACTGATGACGAAATCGAAGCAGTTGCACCACTTGCTTATGCTCATGTCTTAAGGTTTGTTAATTAGCTAAAATTTGATCCTCTCTTCAGTTCTGGTATTACCAGGGTAGATGTCCATGGTATGATCAAGTATACATAAAAATTCCATCGTTAACCGTCGGTACGTTGGAACATCCTAAAAAACAAATTCATGATTGCCAACATTGTTGCAAAGTTAATTAAAATCATTAGTAAAACCAAGACGGTGGATGATTGTGGGGGAAGCCACTTTGTGGTCCTAATATCGCGTTGATCATGGGTCTTGTATTTGTTTTGGTTGTCCAGGACATGAAGCTTGATACCCATGAACTTTTCAGTTGTGCTCTTCTTGGCAACGTTGCTAGCTTGACTAGTACTTCCACTAGCACTTGGGTTAGCACTAGAACGTGTTTGACTCCTCGTGTCCATCTAAAAATAATGAATCAACAAAAGTAAGTAATGGTTCATAAAAGATAGGCAATAGTTTTCCCCTAAGATACTGGCGGTATGAACTCCCTAATAAATGCAAAAGATATTATTCAATCTAAAAGATCTATGTATGAACATGAAACCCTAGAATGTAAATAAAACATGACTGAAACAGTCTTTGCAAAAAGTAATTGGTTGGAAAGGGGAGAAACATACATTGGATTGTTGGTGAAAAATGAATCAAACCAAAGATGAACAAGAAAATAGATCTATTGAGGTTTAGGTGGAGTTTTGGAGGTTGATGAAGTGGAAGAAACAAGATTATTGATTGGAAAATTGAATTTGGAGGCTTTTACCTGCGAATTAGGTCAGTATGGTGACTGGTACGGTTGGTGGCGACCGTACCGGGGTCGGTACGACTCGCCTCTTAGAACTTGTTATGACTTCTAATCTTGGTACAGCGGGGAGTACATTGACTGGTATGGTGGGCTCACCGTACCGTGTTGATCGTTAAGCTAGGACTGGACTCTATGTTAAAAAATTGACACGATACGGTGGATGGTACGATCATAATTGACCGTACCACCACTCATTAAGTTACCTTCGATGTGTTGAGAGACAGATGTTATTGCCGGTATAGTAGATGGTACAGTCATAATTGCCGGTAAATAGTTGCGCCTCAGGAGTCGGGATAATTATTTTTCTTTTTATTTTCTCCCTATATTCTTCAATCTGGTACGGTGGGTGATACGGTCCATTATGACCGTACCGCCACTCGCTAAATGGAAAATTGGTGCAGAAATAATTTCCTTCTAGAATTTTTCACTTAGGACCTGAAATGTTAGTTCTCAACAAGGCTTCATATATAAATTTTGGGGAACATAACGGTGATGTCTAGGTATAATCTAGAAAGTGTAATGGAACTGAGATCGGTCAAGACTAGTACTTAACTCCTATAGACTATAGGGAGATACATGCTTTGGGCCCTATCACTATCACCGATGTCAACCAATCGTCTGCCTGACATGGTGTAATTTATCACAAGGACGTTGGGGATATGGATAAGAAAAGAGGACGATATTGGTAACGAGTTTTATATGTGTTATGATTAAAGTTTTTGATCAGGCCAGATCACATAGTCTCAATCCGTGATATCGTTAGTATCGTGAAGTTAGGGGAGTAAGTGAAATGAGTAACTTATAAGGCCCCCTCGTTCTTCATGAGCACAAAGGACCCATCATGGGCGTCCATGGTCCCGTTGTTGGGTAGTGTCCCGTAAGTTCCCGAACATGTCTGCTTGTTATCGAGCCTTTACGGCTCACATGCTTAAGCTGTTCCAACCGTTAATCGAGAGAACAAAGATGTTGTTATTTGTTATATCAATGCTCGATGTTGTTACGATGTCACAAAAACAAGTCCGTTTTCAATCGGAGTGGTTGGGAAAGTTACTATAAGGGAGAAATTATGCATGTGTAATGCAGAATTTATATGAGAGATAATGGAGGAGGACATCAGATGTACCTAGATGTTATAAATATGTTTCTTACACTAGTAGATAATATTTATGATTTTATCTATTTGGTTCATAGGGTTTCGGAAGAGTTTCGGGCAAAAACCAGGAACGAGGGGGGTGCCAGAGGGGTCAGTTTCACCCTTTGTCCACACCACATGGTGGGGCTTATAGGTGGGCCCTAGGGCCTTCATTCAAGGGGAAAGGAAAAAAGGAGAGGAGAAGGAGTTGGACTCCTATATGGGAGTCCAATCCGAATTGGGCTAGGAGGACGGGTGCCGCCACCTCCTTTGTTGCGGCTAGCCCCCTCCTAGCTCAACTAGGACTCCTCCTCCCTTTTGTAAAGTCCCCCCTCACTCCAACTATAAAAGGACCCCCAAGGCTTGAGCTAAACCATACTTTTGTGAGCAATTGTCTCTCAAGCCTCTCCATCTCTCTAGTAGAATTAGAGGGTCTAATTAGAGCTTCTAATTAGATGCCCTCTAATTGAGTTAGAGCTTCTTATAATTGGATTTTGAGGTGTCCTCTCCTAATTATACCTAGCTCTAATTAGTGGCTCTCTCTCATGTGTTGAGAAACTTCCAGATTCATCTAACACTAATCGCAGTTGATTAGTGCTACCAATTAGCAACACCGAAAGGCTGTCTCTCTTCGTTGGTGCCCAGTCCTAGACGTCAGAGCGCTGACAGGTTGAAACGATCATACGCGTGCACACCATAAGAGGGATTACACGTGTGATCTTTTATGAGGGAAGCTTAACATCCCTTGCAGCTAGGCCTAGTTGTGAGGATCTACAATTGTTCCGAACTCCTCTACGACTACATCGATTTTGCTGCCAGGCGTGTCGTGATTTTAATCCTTGCATGTATGGGCATGCCTCGTTATCTGCATAGTGATCTTGGTGGACTACGTAGGGCAAACAATTTAAATTCTCGAGCGTAGACCATCAATGCCATCAGGAGGGAGAGCGACACAAATGGCGCCACCATCATCCAATCCGGTAAACCCAGATTTAGGGTTTGCCCCATAGCACCCCGGGCGAGGTAATATGAACTGCAATGATGAGGCCTTGGAAGGAAACAACGTCAAAGACGCCACCATTGTCAGACATGAGCAAAGTCGGCACGATTTTCATCGGTAGCCGCGCCACTAAGCCCTGTAGATGGCTGGATCTTCATGTGTTGCATCATGAGATGCACTCCACCGTTGGGACCTCGTCAGGAACCTCCAAACTCCCGACGGTGACCCCTCCAAGCTTTCTCGGCCGGCCATGGGCCAACCCACGACAGATCAAAGCGGGGATCTGATATATGACCGCCTCTCCCACCGGAAACTCCATCTAGTAAATGAAACTACTGCTGCCGTTCGACTAGGGAAGCTCCCTTGTCACCGTCTCCACCTTGAGCACCCAAAATAGGGGCTGGACAGAGGGGATCCAGCCCGCTATTGCGTCCCAAACGTATCTATAACTTTTGATGCTCCATGCTTGTTTTATTTATGAGCTTCCCTGTTTTATACATGTTTTACTTTGTTTTCTTGATGATTTCATGGACTAACCTATTAACAAGATTCCCAAAGCGAGTTTATGTTTTCTGTTGTTTTTATGTTTCAGAAAAGTTCTGACGAAAATATTTGCCAAAAGTGCTGAAAATTCACGGAGATTATTTTTTGCCCGGAACAAAAACGGAGTCCAAAGGAGAGTCGGAGGGGAGTCCTGGGCCACTAGAGGGATGTGATACATCTCAGATGTATCCATAATTTCTGATGTTCCATGTTATTTCCATGCCTTATGCTACATGTTTCTTATACACTTTATGTCATTTTTATGGATTTTCTCGGACTAAACTATTGACAAGATGCCACAGAGCGAGTTCCTGCTTTCTGCTATTTTTCGTTTCAGAAAAGTTGTTCTAGAAATATTCTCGGAATTGGACGAAACAAAACCGAGAAGTCTTAGAAAGTCGTCATGTACACGGAGTCCGGAGGAGACCCGGAGGGGGGCCTCATGGCCCCCCACCATGAGGCGGCGTGCCTCCCACCCCTCTAGCCACGCCCAGGGGTTGTGTGGGACCCCTGGCTGCCCACCGACGTTTCCCTCTCGCCTATTTATTCCTCTCGGAGGGTTAACCCTAAATATACTAGCCTTTTCCACCAAAAACATCCGAAGCCGCCATCATCGTCAACCCTAGTTTGGGAGGGTTCTAGAGCTCTCCCCGGCACCCTATCGGGAGGGGGAATCATCGCCGAGGGCTCTTCATCACCATACCTGCCTCCGGAGTGATGCGTGAGTAGTTAATCCCTGGACTATGGGTCCATAGCAGTAGCTAGATGGTTGTTCTCTCCTCTTTATGCCTCATGTTTAGATCTTGTGAGTTGCCTAACATGA
The DNA here is from genome assembly GCA_028641055.1 of Alopecurus myosuroides. Taxonomy (NCBI): domain Eukaryota; kingdom Viridiplantae; phylum Streptophyta; class Magnoliopsida; order Poales; family Poaceae; genus Alopecurus; species Alopecurus myosuroides. The sequence goes on from CM054062.1 coordinate 179,811,703, forward strand.
TCAAGATCATCTTATTGTAATGCTACATGATGTGTTTGCTGGGATCTGATGAATATTGAATGTTATGTCCAATGATTATCAATCTATCATGTTCTTTTCATGTGTATGTTATTTATGATCTTTCATTCTCTCCATTACTAGTAGATGCTCTGGCCAAGTTGATGCTTGTAACTCCAAGAGGGAGTATTTATACTCGATAGTGGGTTCATGCGTCCCTTTCACTCACGCTCGAGTGACTGAAACGTAACGGGTGTGGGATGTGATGTTGCCATTAGGGAGAAAACAACAATGCTTTGTCTAAGGATGATTTTATTGTTTACATTACACACTTTGCTTAATGCAATCATCTATTGCTTGCAACTTAATACCCAAAGTTTTGCTCGGATGACACTCTAAGGGTGGAGTTTTAGTCATAGATGCAGTTGGATAACGGTCTATGTATCTTGTTGTAATGCCTGCATGAATCACATAGTAATCATCATTTTATGAATATGCACTACGGTGCAGCCTTTATATCTGTCAATTGCCTAGATGTAAGTTGTTTACCCAACATGTTATCTATCTGTTTTGGAGAGACACCTCTAGTGAACTGTGGACCCCGGTCCATTTCTTCATACTGACATACAACCACTGCAACCGCTATTTTACTACTACAAATAATGTTTTCCTACTGCCATCATATTTATCTTTCATCTACTGCGAACAAATACTATTTTCCAAAGTATACGTCTAATCCTTTGTTTCAGCAAAACGAGTGAGATTGACAACCTCACTGCTTCGTTGGGGCAAAGTAATTTGATTGTGTTGTGTAGATTCCACGTTGCTGCTGAACCGGTAGGGCGCCCTGCCAACATCAGCTGCATCAACCTTCGGAAGTGATTTCTTTCTCCTACTGGTCGATTCAACGTTGATTTCTTTCTGAGAGAAAACTTCTCGCTGCACTCTTCACAACCTTTCTCTTGGGGTTTACCAACGAATGAGCATCATCCTCCATCAGGGTGCCAGGCACGCCCCCCTAGGCCATGCCTAGGGGTCACCTCATGGCCTTGGCCACCGCCTACCATCTCCTCTTCGCCTATAAATTGCGTTTAACCATAAAAATATCGGGGAAGGAGAAATATGCCACGAAACCGATACAAAAAACCGTCACCTCGAAAGTCCAATCTCGGGCTTCTGGAGTCTTGCTCTGGCACAATGCCGGAGAGGGTGGTCGTCACCGCAGGCATGTATATTGCCATGATTGCCTCCGGACAGATGTGTGAGTAGTTCATCCCAGGACAACGGGTCCATAGCAGTAGCTAGATGGTGTTCTCTCCTCCTTGTGCCACCATGTTTAGATTTTGTGAGTTGTCGTACATGATTAAGATCACCATTGTGTAATTGATGCACGTTGTGTTTGCTGGGATCAAATGAACCATGAGATTATGATTAATTTGTTCATGTCATATTGAGTTGCTTCACTTATATGTTTAGAGAGTTTTAATCTTGTCTTGCAATTCTCTCTGGTGTGTATGATTTCCTTGTCCAAGTTGTTGTATGCACCTCCAAGAGACGGTTTATATGCTAGATAGTGGGTTCATGCCTCCTCGACATCTGTGCTCGAGTGACAGAATGGTGAAAGGTGGAGGATGTGTTGTTGCCACTAGGGACAAAACATCGGTGTTCTTATCTGCAGATGGGAATTATTACTTACATTAATATCGTTCTTAATGAATTTGTCTGTTGCACAGAAGCAATCACTTCTTGGTACAACTTAATATCAGCGAGATTTGCAGGATGGTTGTCTCAAGGAGAACTTTTAGTAATAGATGTTGTCAGATGGCGGTCTATTTATCTTGACGTAATGCCTATATTGTTAGAATCGTGAACTATATCTCGTCATAATAGTATTTTTATACGTTCATGATTTGTCAATTTCCCAGCTGTAATTTGTTCACCCAACATGTTTATTGTTCTTAGGAGAGACACCAATAGTGAAACTATGGCCTCCAGTTCTATTTTCCTCATTGATTACAATTTCGTTTACTTGCTTTTCATCATCACTTACTCGCTGTTCCATTTTCATTTAATATTCTCCAGCCATTTGATACAATTAATTCTCTAGGTTACAGCAGTATGGGAAGATTGTCAACCATCTCAGAAAGTTGGGAGCAAGAGAGAGAGTTTGTGTTTGTGTGCAGGTCACACTTGTTGAAGCGCCATAAAACAAGAAACCTAATGAGAGACTTCGAAGTCCTACTGGATTGATCACCCTTGTTCCTTAACGGGGGGGGGGGGGATTCGCTGCTGACTACATCATACCTTCCTCTTCGAGTTTCCCAACGGGTGAATGATCATGCCAACAAGCACCCGGCGCCTTCTTGCCGGACGCCGGCACCGCCATGGTGCCAAGTGATATCTACGCATGCTTCTATTCTTGTAGACAGTGTTGGGTCTCCAAATGTAGAGGTTTGTAGAATAGTAGCAAGTTTCCCTTAAGTGGATCACCCAAGGTTTATCGAACTCAGGGAGGTAGAGGGCAAAGATATCCCTCTCAAGCAACCCTGCAATTACGATACAAGAAGTCTCTTGTGCCCCCAACAGAACTAATACAATTGTTAGTTGTATAGGTGCACTAGTTCGGCGAAGAGATAGTGAAATACAAGTAGTATGGATGATTATAAGTGATAATAGCAATCTAAAATAATAATGGCAGCAAGCAAACATGTAGCAGAACTGATTGTAAACGGTGTTTCAATGCCTAGAAACAAGGCCTAGGGATCACACTTTCACTACTAGACACTAATATGTCATAAACGTATCTATAATTTCTGATGTTCCATGTTGTTTTCATGCCATATGCTACATGTTTTCCTTACACTTTATGTCATTTTTATCAATTTCCCGGGACTAACCTATTAACAAGATGCCACAGATCCAGTTCCCTGTTTTCTGCTGTTTTTAGTTTCAGAAAAGTTGTTCTCGAAATATTATCGAAATTGGAAAATTCGATACCCGAAAGTCTTACAATTCTCGAAGGTTCCACAGAGTCCCGAAGAGGGCCGGAGGGGGCCACACCATAGGGCGGCGCCCCCCTCCCCATGATGTTTTATGTGATAGTTATATTGTTACTTTGCATCATGAAAAGTAACATAAATAAAAGATCATGAATAATAATGCACTTGAAAGTTATACGTTTGTTTCGAGCATAAAGAAAGCATAGCAAAGTGATATTTCGCTTGTCCTTAAGAGTGGGGAAAAACATAAATGCCAGGACACTTGCAAAGTTCAAGTGGAGTACTACAATAGATAATTTGAGAGAAAGTAATAACACATCATGAATCAATCAATAATAATCTTTGGGACAGATGCACATTAAACTCAGAATAGCAACTACGCTCTTTTAATTGTGCATAAAGTTAGAAAATGGAGACTCAACATAAAAGTAAAAGAAAGGCCCTTCGTAGGTGGAAGCAGGAATTAACTCATGTGCTAGGGTTTTTTATTTTATTAAACAGAGGTATTGAAAACATTTTTTATAGAGGTGTATGCTTATGTCAACTAATGGTAATAGATTTCTTGTCATCTTCCATAATAAACAAGTTGAGAGCGGTTCCGAATTATTTATATTAAGCATTTATAACATGCTCTTTATATAATATGACACTCCTCCCCACCTTGCTTTCGCAAACCATGGTTAACTGAATCCTCGGGTGCCTGCCAACAATATCATACCATGGAGGAGTGGATGTTTATTTGTTTAGCTTTTTTATGTTATAATGGTCTAACCGGCTCTTTGCAAAATTAATGACGAGGAGATAAAGCATGTAAGTCAGGGTACTTCATTAGTATGGAAGATTACAAACCCAACTACTACTTCCTCATGAGCTAAAACAAGGGCACACAACAGGAATGATTTTGAAAGTTTAAAGGTAGCACATGAGAAATTTACTTGGAGTGCCGGTTAAATACCACATGTAGGTAGGTATGGTGGAAACATTTGGCAAACTTTGGTTTTTGGGAGTTGGATGCACGAGTAGATCTCATACTCAGTACAGGTGGAGGATAGCAAGAGACTGGGAGCGACAAATTAAGAGAGAACTAATGGCCATAATCATGCATAGCGACAAAAACATTATTAATTAAGGCATAAATGGTATTACAAGTCACAAACTAAATGATCATAGAGGCTATAAGTGACTGGTTTGTAGTCATAGACATGGTGTAAGCATGCGCCAAGTCAACCAAATAAAGCATTCAAAGGAGAACACCACAAATTTATGCTTCAATGTGATAAAAACAACTCATGATTCTTTCAATGGCACATTAAACACTCTCGGCTATTTGAGATAAGTCATGCTACAATGATAAATACTAAGCATAGAATTAAAATAGCATCCAACATGACATTAAAAAGTCTAGCCACAGTCCATACGAGCTTCTTTTTACACCGCTATAAGCACGAAAATTATACTACTGCTTTCCAACACCAAGCTAGAAGAGAAACTAAGAATATGAGCATGATGAAGAAATGAATATTCATATGAAAAAGTGGAGCGTGTCTCTATCCTACACAAGAATGTTGGGTTTCAACTATGTTTATTGCAGCAAGGAAAACAAACGCTCCAAGTAAAGTGCATATGATGTGATCGAATAAAAATATAGTTTCACTAGAAGTGACATGATAAGTTGCTAATGAAGAAGAGGATGCATTGGGCATACCCAAGCTTACACGTGATGTAGACGTTTGCCCGATTTTTCACCGCAAGAACCACCGAGATAACTATTCTCCCAATCACGTGAGCGATACACGTAACCTGAAGAACATGGATAGATTTAGGCGAGAAACGCACGAACCCTCTTGGCAGATCCAAGAACACTCGCACATTTATTTCACGCCAAGCTAGACAACTCTAGGCAGATCCAAGAGCCCCCTAGCCACGAACGAACCCTCTTGGCAGATCCAAGAACACTCGCACCTTTATTTGTAAAGATAACTGACGAACGTCCGAGACGCCGCCTACACGCCGATCCCCTAGGGACGGTGGTAACCTGGAACTTTTAGTTCTACATAATTTTCAACCTCTCTAAAACCCTAGGCCTTGGCTCTTTTTATATAAGAGGCCAACCCCTACTCGGTTGGACAGACCCAAACCGACTCCTAACCTAATTGGACTCAAACTGGATACAAACCGGCCCATTTAGAAGGCTCGGCCACAACATGCGGCTCGCGGGCCTTAGACATTATACATCGTGGTTTATTGTCCTAGCGTGCTAACCATTAGATGCCCGTATCATCCTCCCTTTCTTCAAAAGGCGTTGTCCTCAACGCCAGAAGGTCTTCTCCGGCGCTTGTGGCGTCAAATTATCATATCGCCACGCTTCTACATCCTCAAGTCATGCTGGCATGCCACACCACACCACATCCTCCCTCTCAGCTAGCTAGTCTTGTTCTTGGCGACATCCATGTTTGGCACCGCCAACATGATTTAGACACATAATCCGTCAAATTGCATCTGTAAACGCACCATGCAAACCATCCCTGACACAGCAGGACAGACTCCTATACCCCAAGGATCCAAATAAACTGAATGCGCCCACGAATGCAACCTGAAATAGTGGAGGTCAACTGAGTGCATCACCCAAGACAAACAGGACAAATTCCTGTACCCCTTGAGTCCAAATAAACCAAGTTCACCGCCCGTGAAAATATAAACTTGTGTCTCTTTTTATTTTGTCTTCGTGTCCGCCCGCAAACTGTACCAAATTTGAACCGTGCAAATACGCAAATCTGCACCTAAATCCCTCTTTTTTTATTCCTCCACTCACGTGCCAAGAAAAACCAACCAATCACCCATCTATTCTGATCCACGCCCAATTTTTTTTATGCGTGCACTTCACGTACCAACAAGGAGCCATATGTACGTACAAAGCCAACTCAATCTCCTAATTTTTTTTTATTCTCACCACCCAATCAATTCACGTGGAGATGACTTGCTCATCCAATCAGCTTCTAACATTTTTTTTACTTGCTTGCACTCGTACCAAGAGATCTCACGTACCCACCTGATGACCAAATCCAAACAATCGCTTTGCCTTTTTTTTAGTCCGCAAGATACCACGTATCTACCAAAAAGCTGCCGATCTGATCTCCAAGCGCAACACCCTGATCGTTCACCACATGGAAGAAAAGGATCCAACAAGTCGTCTGTTACCGGCGAATCCGGATGACGTACTAGCTTCTTCGAAAATCGAGCCGATCCACGTGATCTCCAACGAAAAACAACCCCGCGCCAGTCGCTGCATACAGAACTCCACGCAGTAATCGCGACCAGCAACCCGTCGATTCCCTCTTTGCACATGCACAGATTGAATTTTAACTGGACGAACTTTCTTGCGGCGATCAACCTGGCGCTCTTATACCACATGATGTAGACGTTTGCCCGATTTTTCACCGCAAGAACCACCAAGATAACTATTCTCCCAATCACGTGAGCGATACACGTAACCTGAAGAACATGGATAGATTTAGGCGAGAAACGCACGAACCCTCTTGGCAGATCCAAGAACACTCGCACCTTTATTTCACGCCAAGCTAGACAACTCTAGGCAGATCCAAGAGCCCCCTAGCCACGAACGAACCCTCTTGGCAGATCCAAGAACACTCGCACCTTTATTTGCAAAGATAACTGACGAACGTCCGAGACGCCGCCTACACGCCGATCCCCTAGGGACGGTGGTAACCTGGAACTTTTAGTTCTACATAATTTTCAACCTCTCTAAAACCCTAGGCCTTGGCTCTCTTTATATAAGAGGCCAACCCCTACTCGGTTGGACAGACCCAAACCGACTCCTAACCTAATTGGATTCAAACTAGATACAAACCGGCCCATTTAGAAGGCTCGGCCACAACATGCGGCTCGCAGGCCTTAGACATTATACATCGTGGTTTATTGTCCTAGCGTGCTAACCATTAGATGCCCGTATCAACACGCTTGAGTCTTCTTCGAATTTTCTAGTATGAACCATGGGGGCATCCCCAAGGTTTGGCTTTTCACTCTTCTTGATCACATTATATCACCCTCTTCTCTTGACCCTTAAAAACTTCCTTCACACCAAACTCAAAGTAATTCTCATTAGAGTGTTAGTGCACAATCAAAAACTCACATGTTATCCTTGTACACAAGCATTATTAACAATTTTAAACATTAGCTACAACCACTGATGTTTTGTGGAACAAAGAAATCCACTTGACATATTAAAAGAGAAAATGCAAGTAAAAAAAGGCAGAATCTGTCAAAACCAGAACAGTCTGTAAAGACGATTTTTCTAGGGCACTTATGTTGCTCAAATCGAAAAACGCAAATCTATAATTTTTTTTTGAAACAGCGGACGATTAAGCAAAAAAAATTGCAGGTCATTTTGATTTTTCTGTGAATTTACACGAATTTAACGGTGGACAGTAGAAATTTGTTTCCTGCGCAGAAATCCAAATCTAACTTCAACTTTTCACTAGAGACTTTATTTGGCACAACAAATGCGAGAAAATAATATATAAAGGAGTTGCTACAGAAGTAAACAATACCTTGACTCAAAGAGAACAAAAGAAAACATTGCAAAAATAAAAACATGGGTTATCTCCCAAGAAGTGCTTTTCTTTAAAGCCTTTTAGCTAGGCAAGACAATTTGAGAAAATTCTCACATAAGAAATATGAATTGATGCAAAAGAGAGCATCAAGAAGCAAATGTGAAACAAATTTAAGTCCTACCCACTTCCTATGAAAAAGAATCTTGTAGAAGAACAAGTCAAGTACAACTTCAAAATTTTCAACATAAAGATGGGAAACTTAATATTATTGAGATACATAAAACCATGTTTCCCTCTTTCATAATAACTTTCAGTAGCATCATGAATGAAATTAACAGTATAACTATCACATAAAACATTCTTATCATGAGCCACATGCATAAAATAATTAATACTCTCCACATAAGCATAGTCATTCTCATTAATAGTAGTGGGAGAAAATTCAACAAAATAGCTATCATTATTATGCTCATCACCATAATCATCAAATATAGGAGGCATATTATAATCATAATTAAATTTTTCCTCAATAGTAGGTGGACTGAAAATATCATATTCATCATTGTAATCATCATAAAGAAATCTAACATGCTAGACAAGTTGTATATTAGGGAGATGGTTTTGGGTAATCCCTCCATAACTATGACAAGTTTCATAAGGATAATTGCAATTATGGCCTATGTTATAGTATTCTTCATAATAGTTATCAAAGACTGGGGGGCATAATATCATCATTAGCAATAGAATAGTTGTCTTCCGAAGTGTGTTCATTTGTATACATATCATCATTTTTACTAAAAGGAGATGTATCAAGCATATAATCATTAGTAGCAAAAGGATTTTCAAACACATCATCCACAAGCTTAGAGCTTCATATATCATCACTGGAAGGAACATGGATGGTACTAATAGTACAAAAATTATTATCATCATTTTCAGAATGGGTACCAAAGAGATTTTCAATATCAAAAGTAGTGTGTTTCTCCCAATCATGATCACTTTCATAAATAACAGTCATAGGAAAATCATTAAGTTCAGACTCATCAGCAAAAACTATAATAAAAGCAATAGGCTTAGGGGAGATAACGTTACCTCTCTACTTTTACTCCTCTTCTTTTCTTCTTCTTCCTCTTATTCCCCTCTTTAGGGGGGAGAGGCTTGAAAGGAAGCTTCTCCACATGCCCTGGTTTATTGCCAAAAACGATAGAAAGAACTTTGCAGGATTCCTCCTCTTCATTAATAAGAACAAAACACATATTAATCCTGTCATATTTTGGTAAAGTTTCATCTTTTATAATATTTTGTGTGTAAGTATTTATGTGGCAATTATTAACAAAATAAAGATGACAACCATGCAGGACGCTATTCATATCAAAAGCACTCATATCTACCGAAGAAGTTTTTCTTGACAACTCTTCACACCCCAAAAATAATGTAAGTTCATCATGCTGATTAGGAGTGATCATGTCATCACAATACAAACTTGAAGTAGTCATTGGATTCTAAAGGCTATTATTATGACGTGAGCATTGAAAATTGAAATGACCCACTTCATAGCAAAGTTCACAAATAAAAGGATAGAGGGCACAAACTTTTTCACCAAGATCATTTAAAGCCCCGTACCACATTCTAGTTTTTTCATTATTGTGATGGATACAATATTCTTCTTCGATTTGATTCTTTTCACAAGGTCTAAGTGCTCCACAAAAATTAACATGCTTATAACAAATAGTACTTTCAGAGGTTTGAGCATGTTGATTGCAATATTTAATAACAATTTTATTTTTCATGCAAGTGTGTTTAAAAGGTTCATGATATATGTCCCAATTTTATTTTGGAACATTAATATGATAAGAAAAGGATATATACCAACCAACAACCATTTGAGGATCAAGACCATATTTAGCACTAAGCTCTTGAAAATAAGCAGTTTTAGCGAAAGACTTGATGCAATCATACTCATAGTTAATACCTGATTCTTTACCTTTCTCGTTATTCGAATCTTCATTATTGTTTTGAATTGTTTCAAGAAGGTCCCATTTATCTTCAACCTTCTTACTTGAGAAAGAACTCTCTAAATAGGCATCTAGATAATCCCTGTAATATCCTGAAAGCCTTGCATAAAAATTAGTAACAATTATTTCCTCAGGAAGCTCATGGTTAGGACATTTGAGTATTAATGTTTTCAGTCTTCCCCAAGCTTGGGCAATGCTTTCTCCATCACAAGGCCAAAAATTATAAATGTAATTCTTAGCTAAATACAGTTCATGAGGAGGATAAAATTTAGAGTAAAAGAGAGATTCAAGCTCCTTCCACTCCAAATGATGAGGATCATCTAGTAGCTCATACCACTCCCTTGCTTTGTCCTTAAGTTACAAAGAGAATAGCCTCCTCTTAACTTGGTCCACAGAAATACCTGCACACTTGAACAACTCGCATAATTTATGTATAAATAGTAAATGATCACTAGGATGGACAGTTCCATCTCCAAAATAACATTTTCATAACACGTTCAACAAATTTCATAAGTATTTTAAAAGGAATACTTTCAGTAGGAGGATTTAAAATATCACAAACATAATCAGAGCAAATTTTCTCCTCTAAAGTTGGGGAACTAAAAATATCGTTTTCATAAAAACTAGCTTCCCCAAGCTTAGGCCTTTCCATAGCATTAGCAATATAGTGTTCAAAGAATTCATACTAATAACGTTGCTACTAGCATGCAAATAAAGCTCCATAGGTTTTTTAATTTTCTCTTCAAAAGCATCATGTCCTAATTAAATATAAAGATTATAAAGTTCTTTCATATTTTTGTTGTTTTCCATTAAGCCTACTAGTAAAAATAAAAACAAGGAACAAGTAAAGATAAGCCTAACTAGTGAAAACAAGAGACAAAAAGATATAACTGCAGAATCTAAAGGAATAACTTTAAGCACTCACACCCGAGGATGTGAGTACCGTTTACCTTACGTCCCCGGCAACGGCGCCAGAAAAGAGCTTGATGTCTACGCACACTTCTATTCTTGTAGACAGTCTTGGGCCTCCAAGTGCAGAGATTTGTAGAACATCAGCAAGTTTCCCTTAAGTGGATCACCCAAGGTTTGTCGAACTCAGGGAGGTAAAGGTCAAAGATATCCCTCTCAAGCAACCCTGCAATTACGATACAAGAAGTCTCTTGTGTCCCCAACACACCAAATACAATTTTCAGTTGTATAGGTGCACTAGTTTGACGAAGAGATAGTGAAATACAAGTAGTATGGATGATTATAAGTGATAATAACAATCTGAAATAAAAATGACAGCAAGCAAATATGTAGCAGAACTGATTGCAAACTGTGTTTCAATGCTTAGAAACAAGACCTAGGGATCATACTTTTACTAGTGGACACTCTTCACAATAATAACATAATTGAATGCATATATCATCCCTTCACTATGCTACTTCGAACCACTCTCCGGTAGGACAAAAAACACCAATCATTGCGTACGGCTATAAAAGCACTCCTTAGAGTTTGCATTCCCCATCTAGGTAACCCCCACGCTATCACCATGAGACCTAGATGGTTCCAAACAAACACCACAATTTCATACGGTCATCCAACACAAATATATAAATCATTCACACGGTGCACACACCGTCACCTTTACACCATGATCAGAGTGTCTATGGAGATCTCATAACAAAACCAGTTGAGTAGCATAACAGATGAAGATTAACATCTACTTATTCAACTAGATTATAAAGCTCATGATCACACAAAGAACACACCATGGGAGAGAGAGATGAAACACATAGATACTGTAGAACCCTCAGCCCCGAGGGAGAACTACTCCCTCCTCATCATGAGAGATAGCAACAACGATGAAGATGGCGGTGGAGTCGACGGAGATGGCTCCGGGGGCACTTCCCCGTCCCGGCAGGGCGCTGGAACAAAGATTATGTCCCCCGAAACTTGTCGGCGATGGCGGCGGAGCTACGAAACTTTTCATGGACGGAGGCTGAATAATTTAGGCTTTATGCCTCGGGGGAATAAATAGGCGAAAGGGCGATGTCGGTGGGTGGCCAGGGGGCCCACACCACCTGGTGGCACGACCGGGGGGCCGCGCCCCCTATGGTGTGGCCACCCTGTGGCCCCCACCGGGCATCCTTTGGACTTCGTTGACGTGCCGAGAATTCTAAGGCTCTGGGATTTTGTTTCGTCCAATTCCGAGAATATTTCTAGAACAACTTTTCTGAAACCAAAAACAACATAAAACAAGAACTGACTCTGTGACATCTTTTCAATAGGTTACTCCCAGAAAATCCATAAAAATGACATAAAGTGTATAGGAAACAAGTAGCATATGGCATTAAAACAACATGGAACATCAAAAAATATAGATATGTTTGAGAAGTATCACCAAGCAGCCACAATCACCTGTCGCCGACATCGCCTCCACCTAGATCCTGCGATACCTTACCGCAGCAGCACCCCCGCCATCGGAGCTGTGCCATACCATCGCATGCACGGAGAAAGCCCCGTCGTCGCTGTCATAGGCACCGCTCAGGCTTTTCCCAACGAAACCTTCGCCACCAGGGAGGAGGGAGACGTGTATGGGGGCCGAGGGTCGACGACGCAGATCGGCCCTGAGTTGCCTAGGATTAGGCAACACGGGGTACGTCAGGGTTCCTCTATAATTCATGTATTATGTGAGGGGAAAATACCCGTATGTCCCTTTCCGAGATAGTTAAGGTAAATTTTTATGTGTACATGTTCTTGTTCTTGCGTTTATTTACTGGCGAAAGAGTATCTATATTGAAACGATCAAAAAAATCTCTCGAGATTTAGATAGGAGAGAAGATGAGAATTGTCAACCACTGCTTGATATTGATGCACTAAAACCTTCTTCTATCTTATGATGATGAGGGAATGGGGAATTAGATTACTTGGAAGACATTGCAATGGACCTGTTGTCGCCTTTCGAAGAGAATCTATTTTTAAAAAAACACCCTGGACCTGTCAGTGTTAAATCTAGAGTTAAGATTGGAAGGGAAAAAACCTTTAACTTAATGAAGGGTGCTCCATGGAATGGTAGGGGTATGGGCTCTTCCGACAGGAGGAAGTACACTCGGGAAATGGTGGTTGAGAATGCTTTGGATTTCACTGGAATCCAAGAAACTCAATTGGAAAGTTTTAGAGAAGTTTGGCTAGATCAAATTGGGTCTAGGGATATTTTTTAAATGGCATGTTTTACCTTCTAGAGGGAGATCTGGTGGGATTCTGCTTGTCCTTAAATATGCTATGTAAGAAATTAAAAAAATTGAGGAAAGTCTGCATTTTATTAGAATGCATATCAAAAATAGAGAAGGGGGCTTTAATTGGAATTTGATTATTGTTTATGGCCCAGCTCAACATGAAGGAAAAGAAAATTTCCCCAAAGATTTTGCTTTGCTTTGCAGCAAAATTTAGTTACCTTCGCTTATTTGTGGAGATTTAAATATCATTAAGAACTCTAGTGAAAAAACTCAAACGGCCCTTTAACCAAATGGAGCATGATATTTTAATATTATCATTGAGAACTACAATTTGGTTTATCTACCCATTTGCAATAGGAAATTCACTTTTTTTTGAAACTTTTCTACTGCAGGGGCAACCCCCACAGCCTCATTTTATAAAATAACCACCATATGTACAAATATACAAAGCCTAAGCAGGCATGAAACTAATGTAATTTTTTAAGCCATGATTCTAACTTAGAGTACACACAGATCTTCATCCTTTACTTAAGCAGGATGATTTCCTAGAAAAATCCAAATTTCCTTCGCCTGAAAGATTGATGTATCTTTTTAAAATAAAGCCATTTCTTTGTTTCCAGATGCACCAACAAGAAATGATGACAATCTCCACAAAACAAGGTCCATTAAACCTTCTTTTAGCTATAACAAGCACTTCATGAGTAGAACCTGGATCCCGTGGAATTTGCCGATGATTCCAGGTGTGAGTACTGAAGTTATAGTTGAACAACAAATGACTCTAATCTTCATACATATGATCATGACAAAGAACACAATTATTATTCTCCGTGACCTGCCATTTTCTCCTTACCAGCATATCTTTGGTATTTATTCTGTCATCCAGAAGCAGCCAAGCAAAAAACTTGTGTTTAGACTGACATTTGCTCTGCCAAATCCAACTTGAGGAAACATCATTGGGAACAACATTAAAATTACGATGGTATATTGAGCTAGGAGAGAAACCTCATCTCCTCATATTACTAACCCAACTATCACTGATATCCTATGTTAATTGAAAATTATTCAACTCCCGCCGTAGGGTTTGGAGTTCTTGAACAACTTCCACTAACAAGGGCAAGGAAAAAAGGCATGCAATTTACTACCCATTGACATGAATTCTTTGACTGGACCTAGTTTATCCAAAGCAAAATAAAATATCCTTGAAAATTTGAATTCTAATTTTCCATCCAGCCAAACATTTGACCAAAACAGAGCAGGACAACCTAAGTGAACTTCAAACTTCAATAATGTCATGTACATACTTGTGAGAGAAAAAACTGCTCTCCGCCAGAAGGAACCTGAGATAACCGCAACATGTGGAACAATACTGAAATAGTAGGCATCCTTTATCAATTTTAACCAAGGAATATCCTCACTATTATAGAATTTATGGAGATGTTTCATAAGCAGAGCAAGATTCTGTAATTTGAGATTAATAATCCCTAAACCCCCTTTCTTTTGGGGTTTGCAAATCAGATCCCAAGAAGCTATAGAATGAATTATGTCCTTGTCTTTCTTTCTCCATAGGCATATAATATATTGGCAAAGAGGAGAGCATAGAGTTAACGAGAACCCGCCTATCTCCATAGAAGAGGAAAGAAGAAATAGCTGACAGCCTTCTTTCTACCCTATCAATCAAAGGGGGGAAATCTTGAATTAATGGCTTTGAGTACCCATAGGTAAATCCAAATAAGTGAAAGTCATTGTACCAATGAAACATTAAAAAATATTATCCAACTGTACCAAATCATCATGAGGCACATTGATTGGCACCATGGAAGATTGAGAAAAGTTGACTTTCATACCAGTAAAGGAAGCATAAAGCTGCAGAATATTTTTGAACATCTCTAAATCCTTCTTGACAACAGGTAACACAGTTATAGTGTCATCAACATATTGCACAATTTTAAAATGGGTCCTTATAGGAATGGGTGCACTTAAAAGACCATCAACATATGCTTTATTCACCAAACTTTGTAGTAGATCAGCTCCTTCCACAAATAAGAGACGGGACAGAGGATCACCTTGTATGACTCCTCTTCTACATACAAATATTTTTCCAGGGACACCATTAAGAAGGACTGAGGAGAATCTAGAGGATTAAATTTCCACAATCCAATGAATAAACACGGTTGGGAAATCTTTTGCTCTTCTCAAAGTCAATTTTGAGAATAATTATACCTTTCTTTGATTGTTAGAATTGGAAAATAAACTCAAAGGACCAAGCAAGATAGTTCTGAATGGTTCTCCCTTGCATGAAACCATATTGATTTTCATGAATAGTACTAGTAATTACCTTTTGGAGACTATTCGCCAAAAGCTTGGTGAGGAACTTTAAGAAGGTATTTGTTAATGAAATTGGCCTAAGATCATTAACAATTTCACGGCTGTGACTCTTTGGGATCAGAGTAATAAAGGAACCATTTATACTTTCCATAGAACAATTCACAGAGAAAAATTCTTTACACATGTTCAAGTAATCATTTTTAATGACGTCCTAACATTTTTTTCACAAACAACGCATTAAAGCGATCTGGTCCAGGAGCTCTATTAGATTTCATGTGCTTGACAACTCCCTCTATTTCTTCATCAGAGAAAGGGGAAAATAGATCTTGCAAATTATCGACCATAGGCAAAATTGATGCAAGGTCAAAAGGATGAGAGGTTGGAAAGCAAACACCTATTCTGTTTTTGAAACTGCACCAAAATGCAGCGTCCTTTTGCGGATGATCTGTAATATTAATCCCATCTGTGTAAAATGGATAGACTACATTGGAATAATGCAATGCAAGAGGTGTATAGTTCTTTGCTCCAAAACCAAACATGCCATTTAGTTCCATTCGGTTCTAATAAAAAATGTCAGTGACTGCATGTGGGTTTACCGTATCAACAAACGTGTTGATGAATTTATTGATAGGTATAAGGCTCGTCTTGTTGCTAAAAGTTTCAAGCAACGATATGGTATTGACTATGAAGACACATTTAGTCCTGTTGTCAAAGCTGCTACTGTAGGAATTGTCTTAGTTGTTTCAGTTTCACGTGGTTGGTGTTTGAAGCAGCTAGATGTCAAGAACACGCTTTGCATGGTGTTCTGGAAGAGGATGTTTATTGTAACACCTGGGGTGTTACCCTATTAGAGAGTGTTTGTTTTCTTTTTGCTTGCATCATATGCATCCCATGAGCATTGCATTCTGTTTTTCAAAACAAATCAAAATTCAAAACAATTTAAACTTTCACCCCCTGCTCAAAATTTCCAATTTCAAAATTTCAAACCAAACCACTCAATTGTTTTTCACTGGTTGAATTTGTTTTAATCAACTTGCCTGTTACTAAAAATTTCCCTGTTATTAAAACCCTATTGGCCAATTCCAAAAATTCAAATCAAACTAATATTACCAAATCTTGAAATCAATAACTACACTTGTTTTCAATTATTGATTTGCAAATTAATAAACTTAATTATCAAATAAACACCCTCACCACCCTATTTGAAAATTTCACTTAACAACTTTAAATCCAATTAAGTTTTCAAACTTGTGAACCAATGTAAACATTTGCTTAAATTTCTATTCTGAAAATTAATACAAATAATGCATAAAAGAAAGAAACCCTAAACCCCCCAAATTCTATTCCCTTTCCCTCTTGCATCCTTTACAAAAAAAAAGAATTAAAGAAAAATAACAAATAGAAGGAGGAGAGCAGCCCATTATTTTCCTCTCAGCCCACCCCTTTCCTTTTCTTCTCCCCAAGCCCACTTCTTTTTTTCTTCTGGCCCAACCCCTCCTCTCTGTTGTCGTCTTCTTCCACGGTACGACCGCAGCAGAACCGCTCGATCTTTCCCCCCAACTCCGATGGCCTGCCGTACCATGGCTCCACCCTCCTTAAGTAGCTACCCCTCCCCCTCTGCTGCAAACCCTAGAGCCCCCTCCTTCCCCATCGCCGCCATCTTCCACCTCCCTCCCTCTCTCTGAAACTTTCAGTCTCTGAACCCCAACCTGCACCCCACCCTTGGCCGTCAGTACCTCCACCGCCCCACCGCCATGGGCACCGCGAGGAGCTCCTCTCCCCGGGAATGGAACCGCCACGATCCCCTCGTCCTCACGGTACTCGCCGTTCCCCCGGAGACCCCCCGGAGCTCCGCCGCCGTCCGCGAGTTCGCCGCCGGTCGCCACTGCCTGCATCGACCTCTGTCGACCACGAGCTGCTGCCCCGACCTGTCCGCTCGAGGCCATCGAGGTGCGCCTCCCTCTCCTGCCTTTCCCTCTCGCTACTCGCCTCCCACCTCCCCTCGCAGCAGCCCCCAGCAACCACGGCCACCGCGCGTTGCTTCCCATCGCCGGCGTTCCTGTCCGCTCGCCGAGCAGCGATCTGAACCTGCGGGTTCAGTTAGGCACAGTTTCAGTTAATCCCGCGAGCACACCTCAAAACCCCCCACGTTCCCTTCCTTTCAACAAGCCGCAGATCACCCCACTGGTTCTGTCCCAACGCTCACAACAGGAGATGGGGGGTTCGAATCCCCCATCCCTCAATAAAAACAAACATTTTATTTTCAATTGTTTTGGTACTGTACTTCCTAGAAATCACAACCAAGCCCCTGTATCTTTAATTCTAGCCCTGTAACAATTATTTCTAAGTCCCTAATGGATTAAAAATGGCAGAATTGCACCCAATTTTGTAAATTGCATAAGAAATTCATCCCAACTCCAATTTTAACTTTTTAAATATGTTTTCTGTCCCAAATTGAATGTTCTATCCAAATATAAAGTTTGTTTACTGTTTTGAATATTTAAAATTGGTGAAACATTTGAAAACTTGTCAAATTCACTTAAATTTGCAAAATTCATAACTTGTTCATAAAAATTCCAAATTCAACAAACCAAATATGTTTTCCAATCGACTTTTCATGTACTTTCCAAATATAAATTTTGTTTGCTGTTTTGAGTAATTTAAATTGCTGAAAACAACTGTTTCTTAATTAATGCATTTAAAATTGCCAAAATAATAACTTGCTCATTTTAAATCCAATTTCCACAAACGAAATATGTTTTCCATGCAAAATTAAACCACCTTTCCAAATATAAAATTTGTTTCCTGTTTTGAATAATTAAAATTGGTTAAATGCTTTAAACCTTGTTTAAATCATTTAATATTGTTAAATTCATAACTTGATCAAAACAAATTCTTTTGGGACATATAAAATATGTTTTCAAACCATCAAAGTATAAACTTTTGAGATATGAATTTGAATTTATGTTTTGAACAAATAAAACTTCAATTAAATTCAAACTTGTTTTAAATCCATTTAAGACTTGTTTAATATTGTTTAATTCATAATTAAATTATCCTAATTCCAATTTCAATATTTGAAACATGTAATCCAACTAAAATTTGATGTTCTTTTCAAATATGAACTTTGTTATCTATTTTGAACAATTTAAATTGATGAAAACAACAATTGCTTGTGTGACATGTTTAAGTAACCAAACTTTCCACACTTAACCAATAATTTCCAAACTGGTTAAACCTTATTTCCAATTGGTTCTATTGTTGTTATTTTGTTGTTACCCTCATCCATGCATCATACTAAACCACTGTCACCTTATGATTAGTAGGAAAACAATTGTTTCAACCATAATTCATGGACTTTTCATATGCAACTCAAATTGCATATGGGTCCATTTAAATCTGGTTATCATGTCAACTAGTTTATTTCTATGCATCAATTAAATTGTCATGCATCCATATCTTGATCATGCTGGATCTTTTGCCGTAGTAGTAATTGTTGCATCCGGTGTTTGTTCGAGGTTCATTGCTTCTTCCCGGATAGGACGTTGAGATGATGTGAGCAACGACAAGTTCTGCTACCTTGCGGGATCTCAGGCAAGTATACTCACTTGCTGCCAAATGGCTGCCTTTCATCACTTGTTACCGATACTTTCCGTTGTTCTTTTCTGCTAGCCTTAGTGGTAGTTGTTTCTGTCACGAACCTATCACATGAATCCTTAACCCTGATATTGCCTCACCTCCATACCTATAACCATTGCTTGTTGCCCGTGTCTTACTAGCATGCTTAGGGTTGTTTTGCTCGAGTCTGTTACCCGTTACTTTCTATTACTACTCTATTATGTTCTGGGGGCTCGAGGTTAATCAATCAATCAATCATGTTAATGCTAATGGTGATAATAATTTGATGATAAGGCACCGGCAGGAGGCCCTTGTGGTTTTGAGGCCTGCTAGTGTCGACCCTAATAGGAAAAGGGTCTTGTCTACTGATCCATGATGAGCGCACTACCCGCATGTGGGAAGCGAGTATGGGCGCCCCCCTCAATTTGACTCGATTCGCATCTCGTCCAAATCGCCTCATTTAGTTCGGGCTTTCCATTTGCTGCATGCATGATCTTGCGAGCCCTTGGATCCCGGGTGGAACTTTCGTAGTCGGCATATAGGGGGACACGGTCTTAGGGTGCTATGAGGGTCCATTTTCTTCTGAGCTCGATTAGCCGTGCGCCCAAGGTGCTTTGGGCTTGATGCGAAGAAGAGTTGAGTTGTGTAGAGTACCTCGCTTGGTGGGTTTGATTCCCGTCTGGCGGGATATTCTTGTGTGTACGGCCAAATTGGTGCAACCCTGCAGGGATAATCTTCTCGAGAAGCCGTGTTTTCCGCGGTTATGGATTACTTGGTGAAAGTACTGGCTAACAAGTACTCAGGACAACTTAAACATAATGATTAACAATCTTTCACCCAATGCTTAACAACTTGACTAGTAATAGGCTTATTGACACAATAATCTGAACCATCATTAATTCAACTGCGTGAGTTATCCTCGGATTGCTTCTTTGGATAAAGGGGCGAGATCCAGGATGGGTTTGTTTGAAGTTATCTTTCAGTTGGTTACAATACTCGATCTTATCTTCTTTCTGTTAGCCGGAAGTTGTAGTATCTCTCTGTAGTTGGTTAGTGCAGCCTGCTGTCGCTTATTTTCAATAACCCCTTCCTTTCCGTTGATCCCAAAGTATTTGTATCTTGTGATGACTGGCTACGCCGGTATCTTGTGAGTATGGTTTATCCACTTGCCAGTACTTAACCGTACTGACCCACGAATCTTTTTCGTGGCTGCATATTCAATATTGCAGTCAACAGGTTTGAAGTCTGACGACGTTAGCTTGGGAATCCCTCCGGCTTGGCCTGGGCAGGGATTGGACGCTCTCGGTTATCTTCAGGACTCTTAGTCCAATTTGTATCTTGTCCGTAGACGGACGATATGTTGTTTCTTCCGCTGTTATTTGGATCTTTGTATGGTATCAGTTGTATCCCTGGCTCGTTTGAGTCATCTTGTATCTATCTGTTTCTGTTGTAATTGTGGAATATTCGTGAACTATTGTAAATGTTATCATGAGTGGCAACCTGGAATCGGTTATTATGCGGATTTGGCGGGAATGCTGAAATCTGCATAGTGCCCGATCTCGGGGCGTCACAAATGGTATCAGAGCCAGGTTTCCGATTCCCGATATTGTTTCGATACGAATGGTTATCGAAGCAACGGGTCCGCAAAGCCTGTAGGATAACCTCGCTAACGGTCGATGTTTCTAGAGTGTCAAAAACTACTTGCTGCTAAACTATTTTGGAAAAACATCTCAATAGGATTCTTGTTTTCTCCTTATCCCTATTCTATTTCCCCTCCCATCTTATTTGTTTTAGAGTTTTCCCCCCTTGTCTATCTTTCAAAGTGTTAGGATCCTACGTGGGTGGACGTTTTCTGAGCCCTTAACCTGATAGGTTCGATCATCGGAAGATTCCTGGTGGAAGA
Source organism: Alopecurus myosuroides (assembly GCA_028641055.1). Taxonomy (NCBI): domain Eukaryota; kingdom Viridiplantae; phylum Streptophyta; class Magnoliopsida; order Poales; family Poaceae; genus Alopecurus; species Alopecurus myosuroides. The sequence goes on from CM054062.1 coordinate 179,832,352, forward strand.
ACATCGTCGTCACTCCGAGCAAGAATCCCTTGTTAGTGGTGTCGAGGAGATCAACTGGAAGCACGAAGAATCGATAGTCGAACTTCTTTCCCCTCCCGGGTTAGCAGGTGGATTGCGAGGGCGCAATCCCTTGTTAGTGGTGTCGTCTGTAACACCTGGGGTGTTACCCTATTAGAGAGTGTTTGTTTTCTTTTTGCTTGCATCATATGCATCCCATGAGCATTGCATTCTGTTTTTCAAAACAAATCAAAATTCAAAACAATTTAAACTTTCACCCCCTGCTCAAAATTTCCAATTTCAAAATTTCAAACCAAACCACTCAATTGTTTTTCACTGGTTGAATTTGTTTTAATCAACTTGCCTGTTACTAAAATTTTCCCTGTTATTAAAACCCTATTGGCCAATTCCAAAAATTCAAATCAAACTAATATTACCAAATCTTGAAATCAATAACTACACTTGTTTTCAATTATTGATTTGCAAATTAATAAACTTAATTATCAAATAAACACCCTCACCACCCTATTTGAAAATTTCACTTAACAACTTTAAATCCAATTAAGTTTTCAAACTTGTGAACCAATGTAAACATTTGCTTAAATTTCTATTCTGAAAATTAATACAAATAATGCATAAAAGAAAGAAACCCTAAACCCCCCAAATTCTATTCCCTTTCCCTCTTGCATCCTTTACAAAAAAAAAAGAGTTAAAGAAAAATAACAAATAGAAGGAGGAGAGCAGCCCATTATTTTCCTCTCAGCCCACCCCTTTCCTTTTCTTCTCCCCAAGCCCACTTTTTTTTTCTTCTGGCCCAACCCCTCCTCTCTGTTGTCGTCTTCTTCCACGGTACGACCGCAGCAGAACCGCTCGATCTTTCCCCCCAACTCCGATGGCCTGCCGTACCATGGCTCCACCCTCCTTAAGTAGCTACCCCTCCCCCTCTGCTGCAAACCCTAGAGCCCCCTCCTTCCCCATCGCCGCCATCTTCCACCTCCCTCCCTCTCTCTGAAACTTTCAGTCTCTGAACCCCAACCTGCACCCCACCCTTGGCCGTCAGTACCTCCACCGCCCCACCGCCATGGGCACCGCGAGGAGCTCCTCTCCCCGGGAATGGAACCGCCACGGTCCCCTCGTCCTCATGGTACTCGCCGTTTCCCCGGAGACCCCCCGGAGCTCCGCCGCCGTCCGCGAGTTCGCGCCGGTCGCCACTGCCTGCACCGACCTCTGTCGACCACGAGCTGCTGCCCCGACCTGTCCGCTCGAGGCCATCGAGGTGCGCCTCCCTCTCCTGCCTTTCCCTCTCGCTACTCGCCTCCCACCTCCCCTCGCAGCAGCCCCCAGCAACCACGGCCACCGCGCGTTGCTTCCCATCGCCGGCGTTCCTGTCCGCTCGCCGAGCAGCGATCTGAACCTGCGGGTTCAGTTAGGCACAGTTTCAGTTAATCCCGCGAGCACACCTCAAAACCTCCCACGTTCCCTTCCTTTCAACAAGCCGCAGATCACCCCACTGGTTCTGTCCCAACGCTCACAACAGGAGATGGGGGGTTCGAATCCCCCACCCCTCAATAAAAACAAACATTTTATTTTCAATTGTTTTGGTACTGTACTTCCTAGAAATCACAACCAAGCCCCTGTATCTTTAATTCTAGCCCTGTAACAATTATTTCTAAGTCCCTAATGGATTAAAAATGGCAGAATTGCACCCAATTTTGTAAATTGCATAAGAAATTCATCCCAACTCCAATTTTAACTTTTTAAATATGTTTTCTGTCCCAAATTGAATGTTCTATCCAAATATAAAGTTTGTTTACTGTTTTGAATATTTAAAATTGGTGAAACATTTGAAAACTTGTCAAATTCACTTAAATTTGCAAAATTCATAACTTGTTCATAAAAATTCCAAATTCAACAAACCAAATATGTTTTCCAATCAACTTTTCATGTACTTTCCAAATATAAATTTTGTTTGCTGTTTTGAATAATTTAAATTGCTGAAAACAACTGTTTCTTAATTAATGCATTTAAAATTGCCAAAATAATAACTTGCTCATTTTAAATCCAATTTCCACAAATGAAATATGTTTTCCATGCAAAATTAAACCACCTTTCCAAATATAAAATTTGTTTCCTGTTTTGAATAATTAAAATTGGTTAAATGCTTTAAACCTTGTTTAAATCATTTAATATTGTTAAATTCATAACTTGATCAAAACAAATTCTTTTGGGACATATAAAATATGTTTTCAAACCATCAAAGTATAAACTTTTGAGATATGAATTTGAATTTATGTTTTGAACAAATAAAACTTCAATTAAATTCAAAATTGTTTTAAATCCATTTAAGACTTGTTTAATATTGTTTAATTCATAATTAAATTATCCTAATTCCAATTTCAATATTTGAAACATGTAATCCAACTAAAATTTGATGTTCTTTTCAAATATGAACTTTGTTATCTATTTTGAACAATTTAACTTGATGAAAACAACAATTGCTTGTGTGACATGTTTAGGTAACCAAACTTTCCACACTTAACCAATAATTTCCAAACTGGTTAAACCTTATTTCCAATTGGTTCTATTGTTGTTATTTTGTTGTTACCCTCATCCATGCATCATACTAAACCACTGTCACCTGATGATTAGTAGGAAAACAATTGTTTCAACCATAATTCATGGACTTTTCATATGCAACTCAAATTGCATATGGGTCCATTTAAATCTGGTTATCATGTCAACTAGTTTATTTCTATGCATCAATTAAATTGTCATGCATCCATATCTTGATCATGCTGGATCTTTTGCCGTAGTAGTAATTGTTGCATCCGGTGTTTGTTCGAGGTTCATTGCTTCTTCCCGGATAGGACGTTGAGATGATGTGAGCAACGACAAGTTCTGCTACCTTGCGGGATCTCAGGCAAGTATACTCACTTGCTGCCAAATGGCTGCCTTTCATCACTTGTTACCGATACTTTCCGTTGTTCTTTTCCGCTAGCCTTAGTGGTAGTTGTTTCTGTCATGAACCTATCACATGAATCCTTAACCCTGATATTGCCTCACCTCCATACCTATAACCATTGCTTGTTGCCCGTGTCTTACTAGCATGCTTAGGGTTGTTTTGCTCGAGTCTGTTACCCGTTACTTTCTGTTACTACTCTATTATGTTCTGGGGGCTCGAGGTTAATCAATCAATCCTGTTAATGCTAATGGTGATAATAATTTGATGATAAGGCACCGGCAGGAGGCCCTTGTGGTTTTGAGGCCTGCTAGTGTCGACCCTAATAGGAAAAGGGTCTTGTCTACTGATCCATGATGAGCGCACTACCCGCATGTGGGAAGCGAGTATGGGCGCCCCCCTCAATTTGACTCGATTCGCATCTCGTCCAAATCGCCTCATTTAGTTCGGGCTTTCCATTTGCTGCATGCATGATCTTGCGAGCCCTTGGATCCCGGGTGGAACTTTCGTAGTCGGCATATAGGGGGACACGGTCTTAGGGTGCTATGAGGGTCCATTTTCTTCTGGGCTCGATTAGCCGTGCGCCCAAGGTGCTTTGGGCTTGATGCGAAGAAGAGTTGAGTTGTGTAGAGTACCTCGCTTGGTGGGTTTGATTCCCGTCTGGCGGGATATTCTTGCGTGTACGGCCAAATTGGTGCAACCCTGCAGGGATAATCTTCTCGAGAAGCCGTGTTTTCCGCGGTTATGGATTACTTGGTGAAAGTAGTGGCTAACAAGTACTCAGGACAACTTAAACATAATGATTAACAATCTTTCACCCAATGCTTAACAACTTGACTAGTAATAGGCTTATTGACACAATAATCTGAACCATCATTAATTCAATTGCGTGAGTTATCCTCGGATTGCTTCTTTGGATAAAGGGGCGAGATCCAGGATGGGTTTGTTTGAAGTTATCTTTCAGTTGGTTACAATACTCGATCTTATCTTCTTTCTGTTAGCCGGAAGTTGTAGTATCTCTCTGTAGTTGGTTAGTGCAGCCTGCTGTCGCTTATTTGCAATAACCCCTTCCTTTTACCACGGTGGGGTCTTCGACTGGGGTGAAGTCGTAACAAGGTAGCCGTAGGCATTGATCCCAAAGTATTTGTATCTTGTGATGACTGGCTACGCCGGTATCTTGTGAGTATGGTTTATCCACTTGCCAGTACTTAACAGTACTGACCCACGAATCTTTTTCGTGGCTGCATATTCAATATTGCAGTCAACAGGTTTGAAGTCTGACGACGTTAGCTTGGGAATCCCTCCGGCTTGGCCTGGGCAGGGATTGGACGCTCTCGGTTATCTTCAGGACTCTTAGTCCAATTTGTATCTTGTCCGTAGACGGACGATATGTTGTTTCTTCCGCTGTTATTTGGATCTTTGTATGGTATCAGTTGTATCCCTGGCTCGTTTGAGTCATCTTGTATCTATCTGTTTCTGTTGTAATTGTGGAATATTCGTGAACTATTGTAATGTTATCATGAGTGGCAACCTGGAATCGGTTATTATGCGGATTTGGCGGGAATGCTGAAATCTGCATAGTGCCCGATCTCGGGGCGTCACATTTATATGAAACAGCCCCAGGTTTTGAGAATTCTGATGCTCCCACTCATGTGTGTCGTCTTGATAAAGCTCTCTATGGACTGAAACAAGCACCTCGAGCCTGGTTTTCTCGCCTTACATCCAAGCTGCATGACCTCGGGTTCACTCCCTCCAAGGCTGTTGTTTCTCTGTTTCTCTATGACCAGTCAGGTTTTATCAGGTATCACCATATTTGTTCTAGTTTATGTTGATGACATTATAGTTACCGTCTCTTCAGATTAGGCCATATATGCATTACTTTGTGACCTCAATGAAAAATTTGCTATCAAAGACCTTGGTGACTTACACTTCTTTTGGGGAATTGAGGTTCAACGTACACATGATGATTTGCTTTTGACACGGGAAAATATGCCACAGATTTCCTTCATAAAGTTGGCATGCGTGGCTGCAAAGGGGCACCCACGCCTCTCTCCTCTACTAATTGGTTGTCTCTCATGGAGGGGGTGCCATTAGGCCCTGAAGACAGCACCCAGTATCTCAGTGTTGTTGGTGGATTACAGTATCTCAGTCTCACTCGCATAGACTTGTCTTTTTAGTTAATAAAGTTTGTTAGTATTTTCATGCATCTACTACATCCCATTGGATAGCAGTCAAGTGAATACTACGTTATGTTCAGGATACATCCAAACTTGGCATTACATTTAAAAATTATTTTGCTAATATTCTCGGTGCTTTTTCTGGTATGTTTAGATGACAGGAGATCTACAGGAGGGTTTGCTATATTTGTTGGGACAAACTTGGTCTCATGGAGTGCCAGAAAACAACCCACAGTCTCACGCTCTAGCACTGAAGCTAAATACAAAACTCTTGCCAACGACACTGCTGAATTGATTTGGGTTGGGGCTCTTCTAGAAGAACTTGATGTTAAATTACAACAAAAGCCTTGTCTATAGTGTGATAATCTAGGTGCAACTTATCTATCTGCAAATCCTATATTACATGCACGTACAAAGTACATCGAAATTGATTTTCATTTTGTGAGAGAAAGAGTAGCAGCAAAGAAACTAGATATTTGTTTCATCTCCAGCAAAGATCGAGTTGCAGATGGTTTTACCAAAGCTCTACCAGTTAAGAATCTTCATGTGTTTAGGCGTAATCTAAACCTTTCGGAAGGTTGTAATTAAGGGTGATGTTAGATGTATTTTACCTTTCGCATATACGGGTATGGGGTAGTACCCCAACCAGCGTACGTATGCACTATAGGCCACCGGTGGGCTCTTCCACCGAACATATAACACGTACCCAAAGCCCTCATAGGGACTATCGTTTCCGCCTAGCTAAGTCTTCCGCGGGGGGGGGGGTGAATATGTTGCACCCGCTGCTCGTCAACTATCTTCGCTTGATGGTTTAGGTGGCTGGATGGAATCTTTTAATAGGATGTGAGAAGGTAGCAGTCAAAGGTTTTCCTTGATGCAATTTCCTGAGTGTTATGGAAGACAAGAAAACATGCTTGTTTTCATCATATAATGTCGAACGATCCTTCTGATATAGTGTATCACATTATTTAGCTGGTTAATGATTGGGCTGATTTGCATAAACCAAAGGTGGGAAGAATGCTTCGACGAGGAACTGAAATTCTGAAGATGGTGCTTTAAGAGGTCTTTCAGTTGATCAAGAGGCTAGGCGCGGTTATATCGAAGGATCGATAGTGGTTAAACTTCATCGTCAACCACTGCACTTGGACGCAATCCCTATACCACGCTTATTGCGAGTCGGAGTACCAACTCGTCCATGTATATTTTCAAGATGGGCCGGCCCATTAACCGTTTGCATACGCGAAAATATGAGAAAATACGCTGAAGGCAGGGTTCGAACCTGTGACCTCGCAGATCGGTAGCGGTAGGAACATGCAGTGGGCTACAACAGAAATTGTGTCTAACTTTACTTTTCAAGGTTTTTATAATCTTAATTTTTTTTTCTTTTCATTTTTTCCATTATTTTCTGTTTCTTTTTTTTCACCGAATTTTTTTTTAGATTTTTTGTTCAAACTTTCAAATGTTCTTATGTTTTTCAGATTCGAATTTTGTTCAAATAAAAAAACTTTCACATTAAAAATTGTTCAATTTTGAGAATTGTTCATATGTAACTTTTTATTTATTTTCGGAATCGGTCAAACTTAAATTTGTTCACTATTTAAGAAAATATTTGTTTTACGTGATTTGAATTTTTTTTAATAAGAAAAAAGGAATAAGAAAGAGATAATAAAAAGCGTAAACAAAGAATGTCAAACATGAACCTAACATAGCCTAGTGGTTGCGCGCGACGAGTCATAGCCAGAGTTCATAGGTTCGAAACCTGTGACCCGAGTTTTTCAACTTCTTTTCTTGCACATTTTCCTCTTAAGTAAATGGGCCGGCCCATGAGGCGTTCGCGTGTGGATAGGACTCGCAATAAGCGGTACATAGGGATCCCCACTTGGACCCTACTTCGGCTTGGTGTTTTTTTCCCTTGCTGTTTATCTAGTTTTTTTCCTTCTAGTTTCTGATCTCTCTTTGAGAGTTTTCCATCTCCGTGGAGAGACGCCTCTCATTTTGAGCTTCGTTATTGAAGGGGGGGGGGGCAGTAGCCCTTAAAAAAACTCGGGAAAAGTACTCGCCAAAGAGACCAACCTCTTCTTTTATGACCATTGCTCGCACGGCTGATCCTTGCAGTGGTGCAGCGCGGTACGTACTCAAAGATCGCTCGAAGCTCTTGCGGAGGATGACGATCACGATCAATGTGCTCACCTGTGCATGCGGACGGCCAGCATAAATCGTCCTCAGTCCGTTCGTCATCTCATCTTCCCTCTCGCCAGCGCGGCCTTGATCCCGGACCCCCCACCGCTCGAGATCGCCGGCGGTCGACACGTGCCTCGACAGCGACAAGGCGAATCGCGCGAGGACTTGAGCAAAGTTGCTGGTTATGGAATTCCCTCTCCTATCGCCGACGGCGACGCGCGCGCATCCGCTCCCTGATCCGCGCCACGTCGCTGTTGCGCCTACTATTTCCAGACGCCGCTCGATTCGCTTCCCGGCCGTTTGGCCACTGTGCGCAAGTACACCAAACACAAGTCACCAATCACCATTGCGCAATCTACCCCGGCCATGTCATGGGAGAATTTGGACTGGCTACCTATAATAGTAGCAGTGGCATAGCGATCGATGAAAACAGACAGATCACGGATGGGATTGACGGACGGATAGACGCGATCGACCCGACCCGACCCAACCCTGACGATATGGTTTAGGATAATCACGCCCTTAAATAAAGGCTTAAGCAAAGCCGGCCAGCCACATAAAACCTGGCTGCTAATTCTGTCCATGGAAAAGCTCCTCAATCCTACCCTTGTGCCCAAGATAATCACGCCATTAGGCCACGGCTTGCCATAAACGTGCGGTTAGTGGGCCCTCCGTGCTTCTCTGCCGCGGGAGCAAATCGATTGCATGTGCCGATCGACAGGCAGGGTCTCCATCGCTCGAGTTAGGATAACGATCAGCTAATTTTTTTCTTCTCTTAATTAGCTTTGCTTATCTGCCTAAACACATGCATATATAGCATCCATCACTCCCTGCGGATAGAATTAGCTAGCCTAATCCGTGGCCTCCTCGCCACATGATATATACTTAGTTCGCGATTATTTTCCGTTGCCATAGCTGCTAATCGATCCTAGTTATTGGTACACGTGTCTGCATGACTCCAATAATTCTTGGGCGTGATCGTTGTTGTGATGTGCTTTGTGGCTAACAATTGCTGTGTTTTCCTGTAATTTAAAGGCGAGAAAAAACGAGCTCCATACAGCTACTGCTAGAGGTTGACACATCGAATACTTACGCAATAAATTGCTTCAAATATAATTTGATTCTCTTAATACGTGGAGCGCGCAGCGGTATATATGAAGCTGCACGATGGGCTGTTATGTTCACACCTGGGATTTGCCTTTTGATGGATAAAGACTAGACTTGTCATGCATGTCAGGTCACTCAATTCATCCAACCAGTCAAGTTCCAAGAGTCAATATAAACACATCTCGGTCAAGGCTTGTCTTGTTTCAAACTCTAAAACTCCTCTCTTAATTAATGAAATATGGTAAATCTCTTGTTTTGTTTCAAAAAAATCGAAATAAACATATGATAAGGTTTGATTTGTCGATTACTCGATTTACTGACTTACTCCAAGCTAGCAACTAAGCTCGCGGTTGGCTGGATTCTTGACTCACGACCGGTTTTTTTTAGCACGTTTTTCTCTCATTTCACTCCTGAAAGTTCAGAATTTATTCAATGACCGAGGACTTTAACGCCCCCCCAGAATGGAAAAAAATCATGTCATACTTGTTCAGCACAATGTTACATACGTGGCATCAAAACCGTTGGTAATATCCACGAGAATATTACCAAGTTAAAGGCACAAATTTAGGACAGATAGAGAGGCTGCATATGGTGGCACTACGTTTTGTTTCTTTCTTTTGCCAAACTACCTACTCCCTCCGTCCACTTTTATAAGCCATTTCAATTTTGTCCACATACATTCTAAAATGAGTGAATCTAGACTTGTTTTGTATATAGATTCACTCATTTGACTATGTATGTGGTCAAAACTAAAATGTTATGTAGTGTGCCTTATAAAAGTGGACGGAGGGAGTACTTATTACTGGGTCCAGGTCCTGTTATCTTGTCTGTAGTTTATGCCCCTATTATAAAAGCTAGAAAAGCCCAAACAAACAGATCGTCCTCTCGCAACCTGTTTCTGCGCCATCTCATTTTGTCGAGCTAAATTTGGCCTCGCAACTACACCCACGATTTTGTCAGCATGTCTTGCATCGCTCACTTTTTTTCTTTCTCGTTCTCAGTTAATCTAGCTGTCAGAACTTTTCTTTGCTAGGAAACTATCAAATCGCTTATGTGGGGGAAATTTATATTGGCTCACATGTGTAGATGCACCCACTACTCAAAACTCAAATTTTAAATGCCAAAAAAAAAACCCGAAAAAAATCGGATATACATCAGTATATTTTATGTTAGCATCAAAAAAAAAATTTGTGGCATGTGTCAAAAGATAAATTCCGGTTCTTCAAGATGATTTTTCACGATACTTTTTTTTTGTCTTTTTTGAACGGCCCATAAAAATGTCTTTTTTCGCAAAACTTTTTGTTCAACATTAATGTCTTGATATATACACGAAATTTTTGTTTGAGATTTTTTAAACTGTATATAAAACATATTTCCCATAAAAGTTGCATCTAGACCTATATGTCAATGCATCGTGTCTCGTACTCTCTCCGTATCAAAATATAAGATGTTTTAGCATTTTCTAGAAAAAACATATCTAGATATGTTTTAGTGTATAGATTCATGTGTTATAAACGGCAGCACAAATAAGCGATGAATAAAAGAGAACGACACACGGGGACACGAGATTTTTAACGTGAAAAAACTTTCCAATGAGGAACAGAAAAAATCACGGGCGCCAGCCAACAGAATTTCACTATTTTCGGCTGTGTTACAAAACGCCGGGGATTTACAACTTTTGACTTATCCCAACGGCGGCTTACATGAGGTATATAAAGGGGTGAAACTCTAAACAAGATAGAATCCGGATCCAACGGCGGCTTACTCGGCCCTAAGCCTTCCGGCGACGGGCCTCGCTTCGCTCCGTCCGAACTTTTCTTTATCTTTATATGAATTTGGATCACCACAAAATAACACTCCACCTTGAGATAAATTCCTTCATGTAGCATTGTCGTGGGCACACCCTTTCGGGTACCCACCATTGGTATATCGGGTGCAGCGCAGCTGAAGACCCACCTGGCGGCCCATCAATACTCATGAACCCCAAAGAAGCTGCTAGCAAATTCTTGAAGTACAAGACAAGGACTCGAATTCGTAATCTATTAGGACTCATGTAAAACCCGGCCTGACTACCTATATAAAGCCAGAAGGGTGGACAGAAAAAGGACAATCAATCACAATCAGAGAGATCAGAATAGACACACCACAACTAGACATAAATTCTAAATCCGGCACGCGCTAGATACAATCTGGGACGCCAACCCATTTAATATGTTTATCTCACCGGAGTAACAATCAGATAGACAAGAGTAGGGTTGTTATGTTCTTTGAAGAGCCCCGAACCTGGGTAAATCTTGACATATGAGTCATGTCAACCCTAGTAGTCCACCAACGTTTTCTTCCTTTACAAAACCCCGGGTCCCTAACCATGGGGATTGTTGAGGTCACATCCTCAACATGCATAAAATGAACCATCACTCTAAAACAACAAAGGAAACACTTTCGGTGCCAAATATCCTCTTGGGCTAAACAATTATACCAACTAAGCTTGAGCGAAACTCAAACTTAGTAACAGGAACTGGTTTTGTCGTTATATCAGCAGGATTATCATGGGTGCTTATCTTGCATACCTACAACTTACCTTGTGCATCAATATCACGCACATAATGGTACTTGACATCAATGTGCTTTGTTCTCTCATGAAACATCTGATCATTAGTAAGGTAAATAGCACTTTGACTATCACAAAACAGGTTAATGCAAGTATTATCTCATATAAGGCTCAACAAACAAACCTTTCAACCAAACCAATTCCTTGCATGCTTCTGCAATAGCTGATGATGTAGGAGTTTGCACTCGTTGGGAGACCCCAAGAGGAAGGTATGAAGAGCACAATATCAAGTTTCCCTTAGAAAGAAACCAAGGTTGAATCGACCAGTAAGAGAAAGAAATCACTTCTGAAGGTTGAAGACAACTGATGTTGGCAGGGCGCACTACCGGTTCAGCAGCAACGTGGAGTCTACAGAACAAAATCAAATTACTTTGCCCCAACGAAGAAGTGAGGTTGTCAATATCACTGGTTTTGCTGAAAACAAAGGATTAGACGTATAGTGTGAAAAGTAGTACTTGTTTGCAGTAATAAAAAGAGAACAATGATGGCAGTGAAGAAAACAGTGGTTGTATTATCAGTGTAAAGAAATGGACCGGGGTCCACAGTTCACTAGAGGTGTCTCTCCAAAACAGATAGATAACATGCTGGGTAAACAAATTACAGCTGGGTAATTGACAGATATAAAGGCTGCACCGTAGTGCATATGCATCACATGATGATTACTATGTGATTCACACGGGCATTAAAACAAGATACATAGACCGTTATCCAACTTCATCTATGACTAATAATCCACCCTCGGAGTGTCATCCGATCAAACCTTGGGTATTAAGTTGCAAGCAACAGATAATGGTATTAAACAAAATGTGTAATGTAAACAATAAAATTATCCTTAGACAAAGCATTTTTGTTTTCTCCCTAATGGCAATAGCACATCCCCCACCCGTTACGTTTCTGTCACTCGATCGTGAATGAAAGGGAGGCATGAACCCACTATCGAGCATAAATACTCCCTCTTGGAGTTACAAACATCTACTTGGCCAGAGCATCTACTAGCAACGGAGATCATGCAAGATCATAAATAACATAAACATGAAGAACATGATAGATTGATAATCATTGGACATAGCATTCAATATTCATCGGATCCCAGCAAACACACCATGTAGCATTACAGTAAGATGATCTTGATCATGTTAGACAGCTCACAATATCTAAACATGAGGCATAAAGAGGACATAACAACCATCTAGCTACTGTTATGGACCCGTATTCCAAGGATGAACGACTCACGCATCACTTCGGAGGCATACATGGTGATGTAGAGCCCTCCCGTGATGAATTCCCCTCCCGGCAGGGTGCCGGGGAGACCTCCAGAACCCTCCCGAACTAGGGTTGATGATGACGGCGGCTATGGAAATTTTTGGTGGAAAAGGCTCGGGTGTCTAGGGTTAACCCATGGAGGAGCTTAAATAGGCGAAAGGGCAACTTCGGTGGGCGGCCAGGGAGCCCACACCACCAGCTGGCGTGGCCAGGGGGCGCGCCGCCCTATGGTGTGGGGCCTCCAGGCCCCCCTTCCGGGTCTCCTCCGGACTCCGTGTACATGACAACTTTCTAAGACTCTAGGATTTTGTTTCGTCCAATTCCGAGAATATTTCCAGAACAACTTTTCTGAAACAAAAAAAATAGCAGAAAACAGGAACTGGCTCTGTGGCATCTTGTCAATAGGTTAGTCCCAGGAAATCCATAAAAATGACATAAAGTGTATAGGAAACATGTAGAAAACGGCATGCAAACAACATGGAACGTCAGAAATTATAGATACGCTTGAGACGTATCAAGCTTCCCCAAGCTTAGTTCCTACTCATCCTCGAGTTGGTTAAACGATAAAGACAAATAATTTCTTAGGTGACATGCTACCAACATAATCTTGATCATCATAGTAATGTAAAGTATGTAAACTAGGATCAAATGAATAAAGGCTATGGTTTATAGTTGGTATCAATAGAGTAATGTATAAACCATAGGAAGAACAAAGTAAAAAAAAAATCAATGAATCAATGCTAAAAGACAATCAATTGTGCATAGTATATTAAAGATGATTTAAGCTTCAAGAATAACAATATAACCATCCTAAGCATCAAAATCTCACAACAACTCCTGTTAGGATCAAGTCAAGTGACAACAATATGCACGTAGGAAAATCATTAAACTATTTGTGCACTCAAAACAAGCAAGCGTTCTGTATTGGTCCTGACACCAGGATGTTATGGCTAAAAGAACATTATGTGGGGTTTGGAAGGTCAATGGAAGAAATTCTCACATAACTGAAAGTGATCATTACACAAGAGGAAGTCTTATAATCGAAGCTATGCTAGGAGTAGTGATTGCCACACAACGGATGCACATAGAGCTATAAGTGTATGAAAGATCTCCAATGGAACTAGTGGGGGTGCATCCAACTTGCTTTCTCACGAAGACCTGAGGAGGCTCATCATTGGAATATACAAGCCAAGTTCTATAATGTAAGGTTCCCCACATAGTTATGCAAGTCATAATATGGAAACTCTCTCCAAACTGAAGTATTGGTGCTAAATAAGAGCAAGTGTGGAATAAATTATAGTAATACTGGCCCTCGCTCTTTATTATCTCTCTTTGGCCCTCTCTTTGTTTTTGGCCTTTTTCCTTTTTTTATATATAACCTCACCGGTAGGGGCAACACACTATTTTACAATGAATCATCACAATTTTAGTACTCATAACTCAAACTGAAATATCTCTGATGTATAAAACTGAATGCTCCTGCTAATGTAGCAGTATGCAAAATAACAATGAAGCACGCCATCAAGTCACATAATGAAGATGGATGCTGTATGGCAATATATCTCGGAATGGCTATGGTAATGCCATGATATGTAGGTATGGTGGCTGTTTTGAGGAAGATATTTGAGCTTATGTGTAGGAGAACAAAGTCCTCCCACGGGGTTTGGATGCACTGGCGAAATTTTCACCAACTCTCAATACGAGAATGGGCAATGCACAATACCGAAGAGGCTAGCAAATATGGATGTGGAAGTGCCAGAAAACCGCAACTTAGAACTCACTAGTTAAAAGATTACAACAAATATGATCTTACAATGGCATAATGAAAATCACTCCAAGAGGGTTCATGGCAGTGACAAGTCACTGTTGGCTACCCCGACCGTAGCGCGTAACAAAAGCCATTACGATTGTTATTAGCAAAGGAAGTCATATACCATTATACTATTAACTAGTTTATTCGAGTGTGGCACAATTTCAACCTTTTAGCCCAAAGATTAATTGTTTTTTACTTTACTAAACCATCAGGTTTACCATTAAGCATATTAATATCTCAAAACAACAACATATATTCAAGTGAAACAGTTTAATGATCTACAAGAGTATGGAGGTCTTTTATTATATGCCATCTACCACATGTAGCATTTTCTATTTCCATCAAACACCATTCAATATATATTTCAACACAAACTCTCCAAATAATATATCAATGAAACAAGAGAGTACTAATACTACTCTACTATAACTAAAAGCTCTGAATAAGAGATGCACGAAAAACAGGAGTTAAAAGGATTTGCAGCAGCTAGAAGAAAAACTAAACATACGAGCATATGGAAGAAAACGAGTATTCAGATGAAAAGGCGGAGCATGTCTCTCTCCCACACAAGAATGCTGGGTTCCAACTATATTTATTGCAGCAAGGAATACAAAACAAAAAACAAAAAACCTCTCCAAGTAAAGTGCATATGATGTGACCGAATAAAAATATAGTTTCACTAGAAGTGACCTCATGAATTTTTTTATGAAGAAGGGGATGCCTTGGGAATCCCCAAGCTTAGATGCTTGAGTCTTCTTGGAATTTTCTAGGATGAACCACAAGGGCATCCCCAAGCTTTGTATTTTCACTCTTCTTGATCACATTATATCACCCTCTTCTCTTGACCCTTGAAAACTTTCTTCACACCAAACTCAAAGTAATGCTCATTAGAGGGTTAGTGCACAATAAAAAAATTGGCATGTTCTCGTTGGACACAAGCATTATTAATACTTTTTAAACATTAGCTACAACCACCTATGTTTTGTAGATCAAAGAAATCCACTTGACATAGTAAAAGAGAGAATGCAAGTAAAAAGGCAGAATCTGTCAAAATCAGAACAGTCTGTAAGAGGAATTTTTTCAGGGCAATTACGTTGATCAAATCGAAAAATGCAAAGCCAAAAAAAGTTTCGAAAATAGATGAGGATTAAGCGCAATTTTTTTTAGGTCATTTTGATCTTTCTGCGAATTTACACGAATTTAACGGTGGACATCAGAAATTTGTTTTCTGCACAGAAATCCAAATCTAACCTCAACTTTCACTAGAGACTTCACTTGGCACAACAAATGCGAGAAAATAAAGATACAAAGGAGTTGGTACAGAAGTAAACATCTACTTGACTCAAATAAAACAGAAGAAAACAATACAAAAATAAAACCATGGGTTATCTCCCAAGAAGTGCTTTTCTTTAACGCCTTTTAGCTAGGCCCAGAAAACTAGAATCAAGTATTATCAAGTGAAGAAGCATCCAATTTGAGACAAGAAACATCCTCAACAATGCATTGTACTTTATCTATATAAGTTTCATATGTCCCTTTCTCAATACCTTTAGGTTTAGTACCTTCATCAAATGGGTTTTCAGGAATAATCCAATCAAAATTCTCCTCTAAAGCTTCATGCATTGCTACTAGTTTAGAAGGTATTGGTATTTTGATTTCCTCCTTGTTTTTAGGTTCACTTCTGTCTAGTTTTTCAAGATCACCAATAACATCTACACATGATCCTAGCATCTTAAAACGATCAAAGACTTTCCTAACTTCTTTAGCAACATCACCAAATTCTTTAAGGAAAGTTTCAAGAATAAAATTTCTCTTTTCAGTGTCCTCAACATCATTTAGGTTAAGAAAAATGTGCTGCATTATGGGGTTAAGGTTAACAAACCCAGCCTCTAACATGTGAACTAAAGAAGTTGTAGCAGTTTCATAATTGGGAGAAAGTTCTACTATGGATCTATCCTCAAAATCTTTATTCTTGCTAACACGATTAAAGAATTCTTCAATATTATCCTTTCCAATTATAGAATTACCTATTGATAAGTCTTTCAGGGTGAACTTACGGAGCAACATGATGAAAAATAACAACAGGGTAAAGAAAAACAGCTAGACTAAGAACAATTTTGTGTGTGTTTTTGATATAGAGAAGCAAACAAGACAAAAAAAATAAACTAAGAAAAACAAAAGAAAAGTAAAGATATTGGAGGTGAGAGACTCCCCTTGCAGAAATCCTCTTTCACCCCGACAACGGCGCTAGAAATTTTCTTGATGGTGCAGGAGCTTGCACTCATTGGGAGACCCCAAGAGGAAGGTATGAAGAGCACAGTAGAAAGTTTCCCTCAGAAAGAAATCAAGGTTGAATCGACCAGTAGGAGAAAGAAATCACTTCTGAAGGTTGAAGACAACTGATGTTGGCAGGACGCACTATCGGTTCAGCAGCAACGTGGAATCTACACAACACAATCAAATTACTTTGCCCCAACCAAATAGTGAGGTTGTCAATCTCACCGGTTTTGCTAAAAACAAAGGATTAAACGTATATTGTGGAAAGTAGTACTTGCTTGCAGCAATTAAAAGAGAACAATGATGGCAGTGAAGAGAACAATGAAGGCTGCACCATAGTGTATATGCATGACATGATGATTACTATGTGATTCATGCGGGCATTACAACAAGATACATAGACCGTTATGAAACTGCATGTATGACTAATAATCCACCCTCGGAGTGTCATACGATCAAACCTTGGGTATTAAGTTGCAAGCAACAGATAATTGCATTAAGCAAAGTGTGTAATATAAGCAATAAAATTATCCTTAGAGAAAGCATTGTTGTTTTCTCCCTAATGGCAACAACACATCCCCCACCCGTTACACTTCTGTCACTCGAGCGTGAGTGAAAGGGAGGCATGAACCCACTATCGAGCATAAATACTCCCTCTTGGAGTTACAAGCGTCTACTTGGCCAGAGCATCTACTAGCAACAGAGAGCACGCAAGATCATAAATAACATAAACATGAAGAACATGATAGATTGATAATCATTGGACATATCATTCAATATTCATCGGATCCTAGCAAACACAACATGTAGCATTACAATAAGATGATCTTGGTCATGTTAGGAAACTGACAAGATCGAAACATGAGGCATAAAGAGGAGAGAACAACCATCTAGCTACTTCTATGGACACGTAGTCCAAGAATGAACTACTCACGAATCACTCCGGAGCCAGGCATGGTGATGTACAGCCCTCCGGTGATGAATTCCCCTCCCGGAAGGGTGCCGGGGAGAGCTCCAAAACCCTCCCGAACTAGGGTTGACGATGACGGCGGCTATAGAACTTTTTTGTGGAAAAGGCTCGGGTGTCTAGGGTTAACCCGTGGAGGAGCTTAAATAGGCGAAAGGGAAACGTCGGTGGGCGGCCAGGGGGGACACACTACCAGCTGGCGCGGCCAGGGGGCGCGCCGCCCTATGGTGTGGGGCCTCCAGGGCCCCCCACCGGGTCTCCTCCAGATTCCGTGTACGTGACAACTTTCTAAGACTCTAGGATTTTGTTTCATCCATTTCCGAGAATATTCCCATAGCAAAAACAACAGAAAACAGGAACTGGCTCTATGGCATCTTTTCAATAGATTAGTCCTAGGAAATCCATAAAAATGACATAAAGTGTATAGGAAACATGTAGCAAATGGCGTGAAAACAACATGGAACATCACAAATTATAGATACGTTTGAGACGTATCAATGGCCATGTATTCTCCTTCAGTGGTAGACTGGGCAATAACTGACTGTAATGTTGCCCTCCAACTAACGACACAACCACCTAGTGTGAACACATAATCTATGAGAGGTCTCCTCTTATCCAAACCGGCAACAAAAATATGAATCCACATAGACTTTGAGTCCCTCATCAAGCTTGCCAAATTTCAAGCAAGCGTCAGATGTGCCACAAAGGTACCTGAAAATCCACTGAAAAACCTTCCAATGTTCTTTGCCAGGGTTAGACATATATCTACTCATCAAACTCATAGCATATGATAAATCATGTCGAGAGAAAACCATGGCATACATAAAATAACCAACGACACTAGAATATGGAACTCTAGACATGTACTCATAATCCTCATTATTGCTAGGACATTGTAACGCTGATAATTTAAAGGGAGAAGAAATGAGGGTACTAAAAGACTTTGCATCATGCATATTAAAACGATGAAGAACTTTCTTAATGCAACTCTGTTGACTAAGAAATAATAAATCAGAATTTATGTCTCTAGTAATTTCCATACCGAGTATTTTCTTAGCGGCAGCAAGATCCTTCATCTCAAACTCACTAGTCAATTGTTTCTTCAACATAGTGATTTCTTTCTTTCTCTTGGCAACAATCAACATATCATCAACATATATCAGCAAGTATATAGGATATTCATCAACAAACATAATATACACACATCTATCAGACCTCTTAAACCCATGTGACAACATAAACGAATCAAACCAACTCTCCATGCAAACCATATAAGGACATTTTCAACTTACACACTGTAACATCCCAAGTATGAAAAATAAGCCTTTAGAATGTTTGCTATCTGTTATTTTATGTTTTGCATCATGGCATCATGTTCATTGCAATTGTTTTGTTTGTTTTCCATTTGTTATTCTCTGTTTTGCTTTGTTTTCCAACTGTTTTCACTTGTTTTCCTTTGTTTTCTATTTGAATTTCAAACCAAAATTCAAATCTTTTGTTTCATCCTTGTGATGTTACAATTTCCAAAATCATATTTCAAATAAAAACAACCAATTATTTCCATTAAAGTGTGATTCCAAAACTGTTGTTTTGTTTCTATCAAAAATTCATTTAATATCAAACCCCTTTTCAAATTCAATTATGATACTCTTCCAAACAACAACCATGTTGAAAGTTATGAAAATTGCAAAACAAAACTCTCCAAATAAAATGGTTCAATTAACACTTCCATTTGTTTCCATGAAATAATAAAAAAGCTCAACTCTTATTTGTTATTTAATAATCCACCTAATATATATTGCATTCAAAATTCAAATTCAAATCTCATTTGTTTCCAATTAAAAGCATTTGATCACCCTAATTAAATTTTTGTTTTAAATAACTCAATCAATACCCAAAATTAATTCAAATTTGAAACATTTCCAAACAGCAATTTTACATTTGAAATTTTGAGAAAACAAAGTTGGTAATTGGTTGTGGTTGACCTAACTAACACACCCACATTTTTATAAAATTCTCCTAACTCAAAACCCTCCCTTTTCTTCCTTATTCCAAATCAGCAAAAAAAATAATAGAACATAAAAAAATAAAAGCAACAGCAGAGAGGAGAGAGGCCCAACTCTCTCCCCCCAGCCCACTTCCCCCTTCTGGCCCAGTACCCTTTTCCCCCCTTGTCGTCTTCCTCCTCCCTCTGTACGACCTCCATCCATCACCTCCACGTATACAGAGAACATGGAGCAACGGTGATCACCCCTCCCCCTCTCCTATAAACCTAACCGATGCCCTAGCTCTCCCCCTAACCCTAGCTACTCCCTCCTTCTTCCCTCTCACCGCCTCCACCCCTCCTTTCTTCCACCTCCATCTCCCATCTCTCTGTAACCAAAATTTCTGTACCTCACCCGAAGCCCTACCTTGCTCTGGCGATCGCCGCCCTCTCGAGCCACCACCGCCGTGGCTAGGTGCGGGAATGGAACCGCCATGGGTCCCTCTCCCTCGCCGTGCCCTCGGTCGGCCCCGAGGAGCTCCGATGCGCCGCCGCCATCCGATTTCCGCCGCCGGTCGCCACTGCCTCGACCACCTCTGTCCGCCCCGTCCCGCTCCTCCTGACCGATCGCTCAAGGTGAGCTCGACCGCCTCCCCTCTCCCCTTCCCTCTCGCTGTCCCTCTCGGCCACCCCACAGCACCCGCCCGGCGCCCCACGGCCGCAACAGCAGCGATCGCTGCCGCCGGAAGCTCCTCCCGTCGGTGTCCAGTATGTACGTGCAGGAAAAATTCAGTCAAAACCCGCACCACACCTTAATCCCCCTTAGCTACGTTCCCTGACAAGAAAACACAGAGCAGCCCACTGGCAGTAACCACCGCGCTCACCCGCGAGGTGGGGGGATCGAATCCCAGCCCCCCCCCCCACTCTTTTCTGCTCTTTTTCCTTTTAAATTCAGTTAAGCCGCACCTGAACAATATCCTCACCGCTGCCCTTTCCTATCAACAAACAGAACAACAGCCCAATGGTTTCCTGTCCCTTGCACGCAGCATGAGGTGGGGGGTTCGAGCCCCCCCTCTCCCAAATAAAACCACACTTTTATTTTTCATGTGTTTGGTCACAGAAACTTCTGCAAATCACCAATAGGCCCCTGTTAATTAAATCTAGACCCCTGCAAAATATTTTTCCAAGTCCCTAATGAGCTAAAAATGGCAGATTGCACCTCAATCTTGTAAATTGCATAAGAAAATCATTTTAACTCCAATTTTAACTTTTTAAATATGTTTTCCGTACAAAATTAAATGATCTATCAAAATATAAAATTTGTTTACTGTTTTGAATATTTTAAATTGGTGAAATATTTGAATTCTTGTTAAATTCACTTAAACTTGCAAAAATCATAACTTGGGCATAAAAATTCCAAATTCAACAAACTAAATATGTTTTCCAATCAACTTTTCATGTACTTTCCAAATATAAATTGTGTTTGCTGTTTTGAATAATTTAAAGTGCTGAAAACAACTGTTTCTTAATTATTGCATTTAAAATTGCCAAAATAATAACTTGCTCATTTTAAATCCAATTTCAACAAATGAAATATGTTTTCCATGCAAAATTAAACCGCCTTTTCAAATATAATTTTTTTTTCATGTTTTGAATAATTAAAATTGATTAAATGATTTAAATCTTGTTTAATTCATTTAATATCGTTAAATTCATAACTTGATCAACTAAAATTCTTTTGGGACATATAAAATATGTTTTCCAATCATAAAAGTATAAAATTTTGAAATATCTATTTGGTTTAATGATTTGGACAAATAAAAATTCAAATAAGTTCATGTTTGAATTAAATTCATTTAATTCTTGCTTACACTTGTTTAATTCATAAATAATTTATTTGAAATCCTTTTTCAACAAGTGAAACATGTAATCCACCCAAAATCTTGTGTTCTTTTCAAATATAAACTTTGTTATCTATTTTGAACAATTAAAATTGATGAAAACAACAAATTCTTGTGTGACCCCTTTAAGAAACCAAAATTTCTTAACTTAATAAATGAATTTCCAAACTTGGTAAACCTTATTTCTATTTGCTCTATTGTTGTTATTTTGCTGTTTTCCTCATCCATGCATCATGCTAATTCACTTACACACTTTGATTAGTTGTAAAACAATTAATTCAACCATAATTCATGGGCTTTTCAGGTGCAACTCAAATTGCATGTGGGTCCATTTAATCCTGTTTCTATCTTGTCAACTAGTTTATTTCTATGCATCAATTAAATGGTCATGCATCATCCCATGTTTGTGCACTATGCCATGTTATTGATTGTTTATCTTTCTGCATTGTTTGTTTGCTTCTTCTCGGATACACGACGATGTTGAGACCGACGATACTTACGACACCCCTTCTAAGGAGTTAGCTCAGTACCAGGCTACTGGGTTTGCAGGCAAGTTATCACTCACATGAACCATTGTGTTCCTTTCAACCCTGGTTACCGATACTTTCCGTTGTCTATTTCTGCTAGCCTTAGTAGTAGTTGTTTCTGTTACGAACCTATCACATGAATCCTTTAACCCTGATATTGCCTCACCACCACTCCTACAACCCTATTGATTGAGCCAGTGTCTTACTAGCATGCTTAGGTTGTTTTGCTCGAGTCTGTTACCCGTTACTTTCTGTTACTATATTCCATTATGTTCTGGGGGCTTGATGTTTAATCAATCAATCATGCTAATGTTATTATCAATAATAAATTTGATGATAAGGCACCGGCAGGAGGCCCTTTGTGGTTTTGAGGCCTGCTAGTGTCGACCCTAATAGGAAAAAGGGTCTTGTCTACTGATCCATGATGAGCGCACTACCCGCATGTGGGAAGCGAGTATGGGCGCCCCCCTCAATTTGATTCGATTCGCATCTCGTCCAAATCGCCTCATTTAGTTCGGGTTTTCCATTTGCTGCATGCATGATCTTGCGAGCCCTTGGTACCCGGGTGGAACTTTCGTAGTCGGCATATAGGGGGACACGTTCTTAGAGTGCTATGAGGGTCCATTTTCTTCTGGGCTCGATTAGCCGTGCGCCCAAGGTTCTTTGGGCTTGATGCGAAGAAGAGTTGAGTTGTGTTGAGTGCCCCGCTTGGTGAAAGGGCCTTTCCATCTGGCGGGTTATTCATACGTGTACGGCCAAATTGGTGCAACCCTGCAGGGATAATCTTCTCGAGAAGCCGTGTTTTCCGCGGTTATGGACTACTTGGTGAAAGTACTGGCTAACAAGTACTCAGGACAACTTAAACCTAATGATTAACAACCTTACACCCAATGATTAACAATTTGACTAGTAATAGGCTTATTGACACAATAATCTGAACCATCCTTAATCCAACTGTGTGAGTTATCCTCGGATTGCTTCTTTGGATAAGGGGCGAGATCCAGGATGGGTTTGTTTGAAGTTATCTTCCAGTTGGTTACAATACTCGATCTTATCTCCTTTCTGTTAGCCGGAAGTGGTAGAATCTCTGTAGTTGGTTAGCGCAGCCAGTTGCAGCATCTTTTATATCCCCTTCTTCCATTGGACCCAAGGCATCTGTGCTTGGTGTTGACGGGCTACACTTTGGTGAACTATGAGTCTTGCTTGCCAGTACGTTTATGTACTGACCCCTTTGGGGATGTGGTTTCCGCAGACCTACGTTTCCGAGGATCTACATGGTGGCTACTACGTGGAGTATGACGAGACTGCTGACGAGTAGATAGCGGACCCGGGCAGGATCCGAGACTTCGTGGATGGGCTCCGTCTTTTCGTTTCCGGCCTCTTAGGCCTATTTGGTTCTTGTCTGTACTCAGACATGTTGAATGCTTCCGCTGTGATGTAATGATGTTATGTTGGGACATGCGTCCTCTGGATGATTGTATTTGCTATCTCTGCTCTAATGAGAGCTATTCGCAACTTATTTCAATCTTTTGTCTCGTAGAGATCTGTTGTGATATCACTTGTTCCAATGCCGTTGACGTACCATGTGTGTATGTTTTGAAGTACGTCAATGGAAGTATCCTGATTTCTATGGGATAGTTTACGTCGACGCTGAACAGATAGGGGTTGGTTGTCACACATACGTGTGTTGGCCTACTCGTAAGAGGACGCGGGTGCCGGTAAGCCCCGTAATCCAATCTACTACTGTTCAACGGAACGACGAGTATCCTTTAGAAGTCCGGGTGCGACACACACATGATCCTCCTTCATAAGTACTATGAACCATTCTGGCCGGTCCATATATATCTCCTCCTTCAACTCTCCATGCAAAAACGCAGTCTTCACATCTAACTTATCAAGCTCAAGATCACACATAGCAACAATATCAAAGAATGTACGAATAGAACTATGCTTGACAACAGGAGAGAAAATATCATTATAATCAACACCTGGAATTTGACTGAAACCTTTCGCCACTAACCTTGCCTTAAACCTTGGAGGCTCACTAGGTTATAAACCCTCCTTTCTCTTAAAGATCCACTTACAATGAACGGACTTCTTTTGTTTAGGCAAGCGAACAACATCCCACGTACCATTCTTCTCAAGTGATTGCATCTCCTCTTGCATAGCGGAGACCCACTTCTTGCGGTCACCTAGACCAATGGCTTCAGTGTACGTGGGTGGCTCATGATTGCTCTCCACCTGTTCAACACAACTAAAAGCGTAATGAACAATATCACACTCCTCAATTAAACATGCAAGAGTACATGTATTCATCTTTGGACGACCAGCAGCAGGAGCAGAGGTGATTGCTGAACAGTATCATGAGCATCATCATCAGTTTCAGTTTTTACATCATCCGCGTGCTCCACCTGCACGCTAACTTCCTGCTCATCATCAGAACTAACAGGAGAAACATCTCTGGGTAAACTGTTAGTGAACATCATAGAATCATTGAACACAACATTTCTGCTCATGAAAAACTTCTTAGTCACATGATTCCACAGCTTATATCCCTTTACGCCAAAACCATATCCAATAAACATGCACTTAATAGCTCTAGGTTCTAACTTTCCATTATCAACATTAGCATAAGCGGTGCAACCAAAAACTCTCAACAATGAATAATCAGCGGGTGTACCAGACCATACCTCAATGAGAGTTTTCTTATCGAGTCGGATAGAAGGTGACCTGTTTATCAAGTAGCACGCGGTGGAGGTTTCTTCAGCCCAAAAACTCTTCCTCACACGAGTGTTGGATATCATGCAGCTTGATCTGGAGATGATGGTTCTGTTCACGCGCTAAGCCACACCATTCTGCTGAGGTGTGTATGGAATGGTGTGATGCCTCACTATTCCTTCTTCCCCGCAGAAATCATCAAAAGCATCCGAACAAAACTCTCCACCATTGTCAGTACGAAGTAATTTAACCTTCCATTCAGTTTGCCTCTCTATCATAGTTTTGCACTCTTTAAACGCAACAAATGTTTCACCTTTAGTTTTAAGGAAATAAGGGAACACTTCTCTAGAGTAATAATCAATAATGGTAAGCATATAACGAGAACCACCATGAGAGGGCTTACGAGACGGCCCCCATAAATCAGCACGCACATCAAGTGTACCTTTGGTGGTATGAATGGAAGCGTTGAACTTTACTCTCTTGTGCTTACCAAAAATGCAGTGCTCACAGAACGGTGTCTTACTCATTGTGCATCCCTTCAGCGGGTTTCTCTTCATCAATTATGCCATACCAAGTTCACTCATATGTCCAAGATGCATATGCCACAGGTTAGTATTACTTGGTTCATCATTAGAGAAAGTAGCAGCATCACCCGAACCAGGTAAAGTACTACCTCTAAGAACATATAACTTAGCAGAATTCATGTCACCAACCATATGAATAAGAGAACCTTTCGATACCTTCATCACACCACATGAACGGGTGCGCTTATACCTCTCAAAATCAAGAGTGCTAAGGGAGATCACATTTCTGGTCATGGTTGGTATTTTCCTCATATCTGTCAGGGTACGGATCATACCATTGTGCATCCCGATCCTGAACGGAGCCTCTATCCACAATGTCACGTGGGTTATCATCTCTCATACGCACGGCATCTCCACTCTGCATAGACTCATAAGAACTGAACCAATCTCGGTTAATGCAAATATGAAACGAGGATGCAGAATCAAGAATCCACTCATCATGTCCAACAACACAACCAACAAACATAACAAGAGTTTCACCGGAATCGGAATCAGCACCGGCTGCAACGGAGGCCTTACCATCACCATCGGAGTTGTTTTTCGGTTTATACGTACCAGCTCTTTTCTCCTTATTCTGCAGCTTCCAACAATCATCAATAACGTGATTATTTTTCTTGCAATACTTGCAGAACTTATCTTTGCCCCTAGACTTCGAACAGCCTCGACCGTTCTGACTCTTGTCACGGTTGTTGTTGTAGGCTTTCTGCTTGGGCCTGCCACGAACCTGCAAAGCTTCGCCCTGGAGGACGATGCATCAGACTGAGCCATACCTTTCATCTTCTCTCTCATTTGGAGAGCCTCATATACTTCCGAAAGTATTAGTTCATCACGAGCCAATAATAAAGTATCACGCAAATTTGTAAAAGAATTTGGCAGCGAGCATAACAGCAGAAGATCTAGATCCTCATCATCATATTTTACTTCCATCGACACTAGGTCCGGAACGATCTCCTTAAAGATCGATATGTGGTTCATTACCGAACCACCCTCCTGCAGCTTGTGTGTGAAGAGCTTCATCTTCACGTGCATCTTGCTGGTTAGATCCTTAGACATGCAGATCTCTTCCAGCTTCTCCCAAAGTCCTTGCGCGGATTCCTCCTTCAACACATCTTGCAAAATCTCATTAGATAGATTGAGTTGAAGCATACACAAAGCCTTACGATCTTTACGCTTGTTAGCGTCGGTCCACTTCTTCGGATCCGATTCCTTGAATCCATCCAGCTCATCATCAAGATCTCCGGATTGGGACAGAATCGTCCTCATCTTGACTTTCCACAACGGGAATCTCGTCTTGTAGTCCAGCAACGGTGGATCAAACTTCAACACAATCATCACAAAATCCTAATCTGCAACCAGGACTCTGATACCACTTGTTTAAATGATAGCACAAATAAGCGATGAATAAAAGAGATCGACACACGGGGGCACGAGATTTTTAACGTGGAAAACCCTTCCAATGAGGAAGAGAAAAAACCACGGGCGCCAGCCAACAGAATTTCACTATTTTCGGGTGTGTTACAAAACGCCGGAGATTTACAACTTTCGACTTATCCCAAACGGCGGCCTACATGAGGTATATAAAGGGGAAAAACCCTAAACAAGCTAAAATCCGGATCCAACGGCGGCTTACTCGACACTAAGCCTCCTGGCGACGGGTGTCGAATCCGCTGTTCGGCAAATCCCTCAGGTGACCCTATCTGGTTTCGAGTAGGAGAACCCATGAGCGCTGGTGGCGATCGTCGGCTAGACAGGTGGCGAGATTTACCCAGGTTCGGGGCCCTCGTAGAGGTAAAACCCTTACTCCTGCCTCTGTCGATATGTATTAATCGAGTAGATCGGTTACAATGGAGGTGGCTCGAGTCGAGAGTATAATCTCAAGCTCAAGCCTTTGGTGTTGCGGTGTTGCTTGTTCCTCTACCGGTGGCTCTCCTGGCCTTATATAGGTGGCCAGGTCTCAAACCCTACCCGGAGAGGACTCGAAATCTAACCTTAGGTCGGTTACAGGTTTCCTAACCTATCCCGCAAGACAGTGCGGGTGGGCTTCGCGGGGGCCTTCTGGAATACTCCAAGGGCTCCTCTTCTTGGGCCTTGACCATGGGCCTGAGACGGGGTGTCCTTACCCGCAGGGTATAGGATCTATGTCTTCGTCAACGGGCCTCGCTTCGCTCCGCCCGAACTTTACTTTATCTTTATATGAATTTGGATCACCACAAAATAACATCATGTATATCTTGCACTAAAACATGAATATATACATTTTGTCTTAAAAAGTTAAAATATTTTACATTTCCATACGGAGTGAGTATTAGCGAACCCTCGCTAAACCTTGAAGGATCGATATTCCGTTCCTCGTTATACAATCCGTGTTGTTATGCATGGTTACAAACACAATGGCGGGGAGCTGTTTTCCCTAAAATAGGCCTGGGATTTATTATGTCCGGCGTATCCGGCGAGAGATTCGGCCCATTTCCGTCGCTCGAAGCACCGGCCGTCAACACGTGCGTGCGGCAGCGAGTTTCACTTGGCGACGTCATGACGGCCCACGCCCGATCCCCGGCGCCATCACGCCGGACGTACGTGAGGAATAACGAATGAACGATAACCACATAAACCCTCCCTCCGGAAACCACAGAGAAGCCCTCCTCGCATCGCACGACCAGGCGTCACGCACACAAGAGGACAAAAAACAACAACCATATAAGCGGCCCCTCCCCTCTCGTCTCCAAAAATTCGAGTCCCCCATTTCTCATAGCTACAGCTGGAATAGCTAATCCGTCCATCGGTACCTAGCTAGCTTCGTCTGCCAGATATTCTTTGAGGATTGGTTAGCGATCCAAGCTAGCTTGCTAGGGTTTTTGTCATCGATCGATCGGCGTCCGTGCGTGGCGATGATCATGTCCGACCCGGCCATGCTCCCGCCGGGCTTCCGGTTTCACCCGACGGACGAGGAGCTCATCCTCCACTACCTCCGCAACCGCGCCGCCGAGTCGCCGTGCCCCGTCTCCATCATCGCCGACGTCGATATCTACAAGTTCGACCCATGGGCCCTGCCATGTTAGTACTCGTTACACTCAGGCATGCACAGGATCGACCGATCGATCCATCGATCCACACCTGCACCAGATTAATTGTGTTGTATCTTTGGTTGATTAATTGCAGCCAAGGCGAACTACGGGGATAGGGAGTGGTACTTCTTCACGCCGAGGGACCGTAAATACCCGAACGGAGTCCGGCCGAACCGCGCGGCGGGTTCCGGCTACTGGAAGGCCACCGGCACCGACAAGCCCATCCGCAGCAGCGCGACCAACGAGAGCGTCGGCGTCAAGAAGGCCCTCGTCTTCTACAAGGGCCGCCCGCCCAAGGGCATCAAGACCAACTGGATCATGCACGAGTACCGTCTCGCCACCGCCGACGCGCACGCCGGAACACCTACCGCCCCATGAAGTTCCGCAACGCCTCCATGAGGGTAAGTCGTACGCTCAACAAATTAATCCTAAACAAAACAAAACCCTAGAGTTTAGGATATATGTTTGCTTTGCTGCACCACCTCGATCGCGCGCGCACTTGCCATGTGATTTTTCTGATAGGCCGGGTGTTCCTTCTTCTCATACCTGGCCGGGTTCGTCTCGTCGGCACGTCAGATCGCCAATATCGCATCGGTTTTTGCAGTGGCTTGCCAATGGACGCAAGAGCTGCTTTAATGTGCGTGTGTCGTTTAAAGAAATGTTCTTTAGGCATACTTGGCATGGTTGCGCAAGTCAATAGATCCGACAGTGATAGGCCTGATGCATACGTGTTTATGACTGATTCATCTGCACCTGGTTAATCGTAGATCATTTATTTATTTATTTTCTTGAAGCTAACTACGTTTAATCCGTGTGATCCATCTCTGGGCAGCTGGACGACTGGGTGCTGTGCCGGATCTACAAGAAGACCAGCCAGGTGTCGCCCATGGCGGTGCCGCCACTGTCTGATCACGAGCTGGACGAGCCGTGCCGCGCCTATCCGACGTCGAGCGCTGCCATGCTCGTGCAGGCCGGCGCCAGCAGCTACCCGCTGCAGGCAGGCACGCAGAGGATGCCGAAGATCCCGTCCATATCAGAGCTGCTCAACGAGTATTCGCTGTCACAGCTCTTCGATGACGGCGGCCACGCGGAGATGGCACGGCACGATCAGCACGGCGCCGCCCTCCTCGGCCACCCCATCATGAACCAATTCCATGTGAATAGCAGCATGTCGCAGCTTGCGCACATGGACTCGTCAGCGTCTACGTCGGCGGTAGGCGAGGGCGCTGCAGGGAAGCGCAAGAGATCGCTGGAGGATGGTGGTGGCCATAACGGGTCGACGAGCCAGCCGGCAGTGGACAAGAAGCCCAACGGTTCTTGCTTCGGTGGAGCACCGTTCCAAATGGGCAGCGGCACGGGCCATCAGGCGCTGCTCCATTTCTAACATGGGGATCGGATGAACTGATGGTAGACAGATACTATACTACCTATTCATTCTGAATTATACATGGTGCACGGGTGATCTGAAGAATAATATTGGGGCCGGGTCTAATGCACCACATAGGTCTGAATTAGACAAATTATCATTGGTCAATATATAGGGAAAAGGATTGTAATTGTACTTGTTTGGAACGACTAGCTAGGTCCATGGATCATAGTTGATATGGTTTGTAGTGTGTACACAATATTTTTGTCTCCGGTGCATATAGTAATACTTCAAAATCAGCCACCAAGCTAGGTAGGGCTTGATAAGACCTTGAGATCGACGTACTGGAAGTCTGTAACAGAAGATGAAACCGGCGCCTTTGCTTGTACTCATGTAAAACAGTGAAATTAATTCTTTAAAGGAGCTATTCATTAATGTCATGTTTCATTATTGTAGTACTCCAGGTTGTTTCTATTGCAGAAATGAGCAACCACACAAAGAGACGAGCAAATCAGCACAACGAACATCTGCTCATAGATCACAATTAGTCGATTCAGAAGAAGGAAAAGAAGACCCAGAAAAACACATAAAAGGACAGAATTGAAAGAAGAATATGGAACAAGGGCATTCAATAATTGGCCAAAAGTAGGCAAGTTGTGGATGGCGTTTAGCTTTCAGTTCAGGCGGCGGATGGGTGACGAGCCTTTTTCATGCAGCTGAAGCTTTCTTCAGAATGGCTAAGAGGCTTTGTCCATGTAGAATCTTGTCCCGCAACCAAGGCATTCGAATATTGCCATGCACATCAACAAGTCCAGGAACATCGATCGGTGTCACGAAAAAACTAGAAAAAAAAGGTCCATTTGACGGCTCTGAGTGGGTGAGTTAATGGATCGTTGGATGCAGTTCAGGTCCCCTGGAGCTAGAGGGAGAACTAATTATTGATTCAGTATAGCAGATTCATCATCAAAATTCATGATAAGACTGATAGATGATGATTCCATACGGATTAGTCTCCAAAAAGTCAAGTCGCTGAACCTTATGCAGCCTCTTGTTGGGCAGCTGGACTCTACCCGGTGGTGAGCTTTTCTACGGCTCTGCAGTACCTTTTCCTTACTGTCCATTTACCATCTATTTTGGAATGTTAAGTTAGCGTTTTACTGAAACAGAGTACGTTGTAATTGGCAGAGTCCTTGCACAGATCAATACTCCTTCGTCATGTCGATAAGCATGTAGTACCTGGTAGTTTCGAGCAGGGTCTACTAGTGCCTTGATATAATACACTTTACATTCTGAAACGGGAAGATTGGTAAAAAAAAAATAACATCATCTTGCACACGCAAGTACAGCTCATTGACGACCCACTCCCACAAGATTGAAAACATTATCATCATCCGGCTCGTGCTTTATTCCCCATGCATGCAGATAAGCTTTGAAAAGGCACAACATTCGTTCCTGAAACTGGCTGAATCTCTGGGCAAGACGGCAAACCCAAGAACCCTCTCGGCCATAGTTTAACCGTTGTGACCATAGATTCAGAAGCATATTCCATCGTCCAACTCCAGTCGCCCAGCCGTTTTCCCGTTCTGGCAGCTCGCGCACGAGACAAACCCTCTCACGTATCCCATCACTACTGCTGGAGAGAACAAGATTTTCTCAGCGGATAACGCTAGTTAATCGGAATTGGGCCACCTGAGGGCATCCACAGTGTATAGCCAAATAGGGATGCCAAATGAGTATTTGGCTTTTGGCACCAAAACACAACACTGTGGAGGATCTGTAGACGTTGCCAAATGAAAAATGTTTGGGAATCGGCGCAAGAAGAAGAGCCGATGCCAAATGCAACATGCAAATAAAAAAAATCTATGACTAGTCTCTCCAACCAGTACTATGCAACTTGCGTCAGATTGTGCACCTTTTTTATATTAAACTGTATGAAGGTGGGTCAACATTGGGTCCCACTTCGCATGGATTTGGCATCAGACCACGTTGTAGCAAACTCAGAAGTTTAGCATGATACTCGTTGAACCTACGTGTCAAATATGGCATTTGGCCACACTGTGGATGCTCTGAGAGAGCTCCCCGTTCCCACTTCCCTGTCACATGGTGCTCCATTAACTAGGAAGGAATCAGTGATCATGCGGGCCATACGCCGCTGGAATTCTTAACGATTTGGAGAGCTGTCTTAGTGACGGGGAATTACTGCCGTGGCGGGCGGCCGTGCGGTTCTGGCGACGACTAGAACTCGTCCACCGCACTGCGATTCGATCGTGAGCCCATGCAGGCAGCAGGGAAACAGAGAGAAGCATATCCACCTACTTTGTCGCTAGCCTTGATCGCTTGCATGAATATGATATGCTTATCTTGGCTAGGGCGTTAGACTTGATAATTAATCTGCTAATTCATGATTGTTCCGTTGTCTTTTCAGTTACAAAGTAATTTATGTAAATGAAGGTGGAGAGCTTGAGCACGCTTGTACCGAACCCATGCTTAGCTGCCTGCCTCAAGAGTCAAGGGGAAATATAGTGCGGCTGGCTGCTTTTGTGGCGTTGATGGGCAGTTTACATTGTTTTTTTTACAGCTGATACGCTCCATACTAGGTACTAGGTAGGAGTGCAAAGGACGGCTGATCAATGGTTGGTAAAATAAAGTACTAGTACTAGTAAAAGTAAAACACATGTGCCAATATTGCGTTTAGACTTATCCATGTACTACCAAATCTAACGGGGTGGAGTGGGTAGTACTCTTTGAGCAGTGGAGGGAGTAATTTTAAACTCTTTGAGCAGACCTGTTTCACTATATCCAACTGGAGCATTTTCTATCAAAGGTTCTGTCGTAGTGCCTCCCCCCACCAAAAAAAAAAAAAAAAAAATGCACTTCTCAAATCGAAATGCAGAAGAAAAGTCGATCGATCAATTAGCATTGATGGGCTGTTCCGGGGTTTTGTCAATCTGGCCATCTGGGCTGTGTGCTAGGGAGAGCCCATTGGATGCAGGCAAAGTTTACAAGGGAGGCCAGGGCTAGCGCCATCTCATAAAGGAAAATTATCCGCAAACTCTGGAAGCAGTGACCTGCAATGATGCCCTTCACCCTAAAAAAAAACACTTTCAATAGGGTTGGACCTCCATGGAGGCTCAGATTCCCCTGTGTCTATGCTGCTACTTTAATCCAGATGCACTCCAGGTTGAGGCAGTTTCAAGCCTTTTTTTGGATCACAGGATTAGAGAACAGAAGAATTGAGAAAACGGAAGAATTTGATAGGATTGTAGGTGTAAAAGAAAGAATTACAAAATAGAGAGAAACTATGAAAACTGTCATTTGGATGAACCACAGGAAAATTGACTCGATCCTACGCGAATGAGTGTAAAAGGAGATCAGAGTGGAAGTTGAAATTCCTATGGGATTGGCGCATCAGATGCAATGAATTGAGATTCAGTTGGGTGGTGTAGGATTCCAATCCATAATAATTTTGTAGGTGTCATTCCTTTGATCAAAGGTAACCTTAAAAAAGAATCCTACGAATTGGAATCCTCCAAAATTCATTTGAAAATACTTCAATCCAAAGAGGCCCTCAAGCTGCGATTTTTAGTTACGAGCAACGGGAATTCAATTGTGAGGCACAGGGTCAGCAACACAGCTCGGAGGAGATTAGGCATGCACCGCACATGCAAATGGACTCTTCGGCGCCAGGGTCGAACTCTCCTACATCATCGTTTTTCCCGGTGCCGACGCCATTGCGGAAGAGTGCGAGGCACGCCATTGTCCCGGACATGTCCTCTTGCACGGATGAGGACTTGATGGTGAAGGACATGCGCCGTAAGGCCGAACTGAACCTCGACGCCGCTAGTATCGACAAACCTCCGAAGTCTTTTTTGTGTAGTTTCCAATTCAAGTATTGCAATTAAATTGAATAAACTAGGATTTTCTATGCAAATAATGAAACAAAAATTTCTATAGCAACTAAAGCACTGAGACGTTTGTAATAGAATGGGCTAACAGTCGACGGAAAAGTCTCGTGTAAGTCGCCTACTCCCCATACAGATGAGGAGGAACAACATGACACAATTCTATCACCCGCTCTCTATGAATAATAATTCTATCACGCCGGAAACATCCGGATGATACCTGCTTTTTCTCCGGACCATCCAATATGAATAAATGACTATAACGACTTAAGTGTCTGACCCCTACAGGTTCTATAACAAGTAGACATGATCAGGAAACCCCTTTCCTAACCAATAATCAACATCGGGAGAGTGGACGTCCATATTGATTTCTACGAGTTATACAAAGAAAACTATTGAACCTGTTGGTTTGTTAAGTACGTTCCCATTACTTCTCGACACCAATCAATACCTCGGGACGATAATGAATGAATACTTTCATGACCATCTAGTGTTAGCCTTTTTAATCATCCAGTTTATGGTGTGATTCTTGACTATACCAAAATGATCCTTACGGTAAACAACATTAGATATTCTAATGGTCTAAGAAACGAAACAAAACAACCATATAATGACGATACTATTTACTAAATTAATCTCGTAATATCTCAAATACTTGGGTATGCCCAGCCACTATGTTGAAACAACAAAGTGTCTTTGTTAATATTGACAAAACATTTGTCCATGACCAGGAAAATATGGTCATCTAATATTAACAAGTTTGTTTGTGAGACATGACAAAGGGTATAACCAAGTATTTGAGAAATTACAGACGGATCAAAATTGACAGGATTGGGTTCAGTCTGAACATATTTTAGTGCAAGAGGAATTAAGTCTCCAAAATAACATCAGATGAAAAATCATAAAACATGCAATTTCTTTGTTTTTTTATACGAACAACTTTATCTTTTACATTATTTCTATCTAAGGTGGTTTACAGCCCCGAAATCGACCCGCAAGGTGCAGCCAGTTTTTAGACCGAACAGTTTTGGAAGGTTCAAGTCAAACATCCGAATTGGACCCGGATTATGGCTTTTGGACGTGAATCTAAGTCTTTTCTTTACACGGGAAGTCTATCCGCCTCTTATATACATGAGGGGTGATGGTCGATGAAACAACAACACACAAACAAAAAACCCATGTACGAACTTTATCTACTGTCGGATATATACCGATTAGGGGTATATGCGTTATTGGTGTAAATAACCGGATTACCATGGTGGCCTGTTTGTAATGGATCACAGTCCATTAGGTGGCCCAGTGAGCTGATGCGCAGGAAGCCGGATTCTACAAGAACCCGGACCATAGCCCAAAGTGGTGCGGCTTGGAGGAGAAGACGGATTCCTTACTTTCCAAGTTAGATACTTTCCGTAGTCTTCTAGGTTTCGTTTCTGTAAGTCCTAACCTGGCTATCTATATAAAGCCGGACGGGAGAGACGAAAGATACAGACAATTAGCTCGAAGCCAACTCGCCGAGAAGTTGATCCTCGCCGAGTTAGTGATACCCTACTCACATTGTACTTTGTATAATTCAGGCTTCAACCCTGATTTAGTGAGATTGCAGGAGTAGGAACGTCGCCTAGTTGCGTCGTACCGAACTTGGGTAAACTTGGTGTTCTCGATTGTCGTACTACCATGTACCCCCACATCTCTACCCGTAGGCTCATGGCACCCCCGTTTATGATCCTTACCACGATGTCTGGACAGTTGGCGCCCACCATGGGGCCAACGACGTCAGGAGTTATGTTTCGATCGGGGATACTCGGCGGAATCGGCAGTACCATAACTGTCGGAAGCCTGGAATTCGACAACGACATCGGGCGCTTCCTCGACAACGGATCGTACATGCCAGCACGGAATCACCTGGTAAGTGCCTGTGTTTTATCGATTGGACCTGCAAACATCTTTATCGGATTAACTGTAGAAGCAATGGGATTTTGTGGTGGAAGCAAATTTATCCCACCCGCCCTATACCCAGTTGAAGAAAACTATGATATCGGATTCTGCTCAGATCGCCAAAACCTTGAATTTGCTGCCTCTTCGGAGATGCCTGCAATCAGATCCCACTTCATTGGCATGGTACAGTCCGAGGTCGCTGAAAACACGGGAGTAAGCAATCCCGTGGAAGAAGCAGAAAACAACAATCCCACAGAACAAGTGGAAGATCCTATACCCGTCAGTGAAACGACAAACTCGAAAGCCGACTCCGTACTAGCTGCCATAGAGGCAAGATTGGAGTCGGAACCTGGATATGAGGATATAGATTTAGAAGATGAAGATGAAGACGCTTTCGAAAGAAAGGTCAAATCTATGTAGGGGAGCTTCCATGAAGTACGTATGGCAAAACCGATTGAAAACTCGGATGCCGAAGAAGAGGAAGACCCCAGAACACCTCCACCAGATGAGGAAAGAGAGGATGGCGAAACCAGTCCCATCTATCCACGTTGGGGCAAAATAATTTGATTGTGTATTGTAGATTCCACGTTGCTGCTGAACCGGTAGTGCGTCCTGCCAACATCAGCTACATCAACCTTCAGAAGTGATTTCTTTCTCCTACTGTTCGATTCAACCTTGGTTTCTTTCTGAGGGAAACTTGCTGTTGTGCTCTTCATACCTTCCACTTGGGGTTTCCCAACGAGAGCATCAGTGTCCAAAACCCCTCATGGCCAAAATCTATTCTAGGGGGCTGCCAGGTGGGCCCTGATTTTATTTGATGGAAAAGGAGAAAATAGGAAGGGATGGGGAGGTGGAGTTGGACTCTACCCCCCCAATCCGAGTTGGGCTAGGGGAGGGGGTGCAGCCACCGTCCTCCTAGCAGGACTAGGACTCCTCCCTCCCTATAGCAAGTCTCCTCCTCCCTCCTACTATATAAAGCACCCCAAGACTCAAAGCAAAACACACAATTGGCTCTCAAGGCGCGCGCTCTCTCTATCTAGTAGAATTAGAGGGATCATCTAATTAGAGCCCCTGTAATTAAATTGGAGCCTCTTCTAATTGGGTTTTGAGGTATCCTCGCCTGATTAGACCTAGCTCTAATTCTAATTTTCTCTCATGTGTTGAGAACTTCCTGTTTCATAAATAACTCGAATTACAATTGATTAGAGCCAATTAGCAACGCCGGAAGGATGTCTCTCTTTGACGGTGTCGAGTCCTGGACGGCGGAGCGCTGACGGGTTGACACGAGCGTACGCATGCACACCATAAGAGGGATTACACATGTGATACTTGACGAGGGAAGACTTAGCGGCATCCTTGCAACTATGCCTAGTTGTGAGGATCTACGATTGTTCAGATCTCTTCTACAACTACATCAAATCCGTTGCACGGTGAGTCATGATCATAATCCTCGCATGTATGGGCATGTCTTGTTATTTTCATAGTGATCTTGGCGGACTACATAGTGATGTCGTTATCTTCATAGAAACCGCTCCTTATCCTTTCTATTTCGTTTTTGTGCCAAGAGTAGCCTCTAATCGAGAGGCAGTGCGATTTGGGGAAGTTGTTGTTCTGAAACATATTTCTGGCTGTTACCAAAATCTTCATATCTCTCAGCCATAACATTGTATTTCTTTGAAATAAAATATAAACATTCCGCAGGTTGTTATCTAACATCCATTAGTTTCCTACCTTTTGATTTGAGCAACGGAAGATTTTTGAAAAAAAAACATCTTTACCGATTGTTCTGTTTTGTGCCAATATTTGCATTTGCATCTTAATCTCTTTCTTTTTGTTTTCTTTTGAGAGGAAGATATTTAAAAGAAGTTGTGACAGTAGATAATGTTTGAATTGGAGCATGAGACTTGTTTTGAAACTGAACTAAGTGGATTTATTATTTTGATTACACTAACGTTGCTAATGAAGATTGTGAGAAATTTTAGGTGGAGGAAGTTTTCAAGTGTAGGGAGAGAAGAATGATTTAATGAGATGAAGGATGGAAAAAAGCTCAAGGTTGGGGATGCCCATGTCACCCCAAGAAATATTCAATTAATACAAGCGTCAAATCCTGTGGATGCCCAAGGCATCCTCTTCTTCATCAACAAAAATATCAGGTTTTTTTCAAAACACTATATTTTTATTGCTTCATATGATATGTGTTATTCTTGGATCATCATTTTATTTTGCTTTCAGTTTGTTTTGTTTTATTTTCTGTAGCTTTTGGTTGGATCCTAGAACTTCTATTTTGGGAGAAACACGATCCGTTTTCATTACCTAGAAAACTCTAGTTTTCACTCTTGTTCTTCCGCGAGTGTTCAGTTTTAGGTAGTGCAGCGTTTTGCTCTTGTGTTTTCACTCGAATTTTTTTCAGATCTTGTTGGTTTTCTTCAGCTATGTTATATTAGCTCTCTGGTCTTTGATGTTTATTTGCTTTGAGAGTTGTTTCGAATAAGTTCATTGGTGTTGGAGAAGAGTAAATTGTTTCATGCTTATAGTGGTGCAATAGGAAGCTTGTTTTGAATGTGGCATAGGCTTTAGCGTGTCATGTTAGATGCTATTTTAATTGTGTGCTTAGTTATTTATGATGTATCATGACTAGTCTCAAATAGATGAGAGTGCTTAATGTGCCATTGAATTTAATAATCAGGTATTGCGGTATTTCTCCTTTGAATGCTTTATCTGGATTGACTTGGCGCATTCTCACACCATGTTATGACTACAAATGAAGTTGCTCCTAACCTTGATGATCATTTAGTTTTTGACTTGTAATATCACTTCATGGTTTGATTAATGATGTTTTGTCGCTATGCATGATTATGGCCGTTATTGCTCTCTTAGTTGGTCGCTCCCAGTCTTTTGCTAGCCTACATGTATACTGAGTATGAGCTCTACTCTTGCATCCAACTCCCAAAAACCAAAGTTTGCCAAATGTGTCCACCATATCTACCTATATGTGGTAATTAACAGCCAGTGCAAGTAAATTTGTCATGTTCTACCTTTAAACCTTCAAATTTATTAACCTGTTTTGTGTTCCTGTTTTAGCTCATGAGGAAGTGGTTTAAAGTTTATTATGGTTTGTGTCAAGAAAAGTTCTTTTTCCTTCTTTCACCCGATGAGTATGGAATCTGTGCTCATCTAAATTTGTGGAGAGCTGGTGCCAATTAATATAATAAAAGGCAGTTCTCCATGGTTTGATAAAAGCTGGTGGGTGCCCGTGAACACGGCTAGCCTTGATTTGTGAAATAAAAGTGGGGGGGGGGAGTGCAAACTAATAAAACAACGGAAACCACTCTCAAGAGTCTAAACACTTTGCTTGCATGGATTATGATAAGTTTTTCATTATCATTTGTTGACATAGA
Source organism: Alopecurus myosuroides (assembly GCA_028641055.1). Classification (NCBI taxonomy): domain Eukaryota; kingdom Viridiplantae; phylum Streptophyta; class Magnoliopsida; order Poales; family Poaceae; genus Alopecurus; species Alopecurus myosuroides. The sequence continues at coordinate 179,871,084 of CM054062.1, forward strand.
CATACACATCTCTCAAAATTGTTTTCAATATCTCTGTTTTATCAAATAAAAAGCTCTAGCACATGAGTAATCCGTGCTTCCCCCTGCGAAGGGCCTTCTTTTAATTTTATGCCGAGTCTTCATCTTCTTACTTTATGCACTAGCTAAGAGAGCATAGTTGTCATTATGGGTATAATGTGCATAGCCCCAAAATTTATTATTGATTGATTCATGATTGTGGTATTGCTTGCTCTCAAATTATTTGTATTTAGTCACCATTTAATATTTGAAGGTGTCCTGACATTTATGTTTTGCTACCACACGAAGGACTAGCTAGATACCACTTTATTATGTTTTATTTATGATTGAAACAATTGTATCACTTTCAATGTTTCATTATTCATTTTCTTTTGTTTCTGTTTCTTTTCATGTAATACATGGTAGCTAAGTTTACACTAGTTGTAATAATATTTATCATGCCTTTGTTAAAGTCCTTTGATCTCAGCTTTGCAAACATAGTCCCCGTAGCATCCTCCCCTCAACCATCATTTGTCTTGGAGGAGATGCCCCACTGCAACGAATGGGGGATCATCCCCGAGGAGGACGAACTGGGGAACCTCCCGAGCTCCCTGTTGTCGCCTCTGCCACTCGGGCCTCTGCCGCGGGGTTCCATACAATTTCTTGAGGCTGCGGCCTCACTCCCTGGCCTGCTCGTGCGGACAGACACATGGGGGTGACCCTTAGGTCTCCCAGGTACGCTGCTCTTCTTTCCCTTCTGCTAGCTTCGTCTTGCTTCATTTCTGGTGGCTGTTAACCCCCTCCCCAACCATGGCGATGACCTCCATTACGGGGAACACGACAAACGACCGTGGGAGGAGGCTCGACTTCCCGTCATTCTGATGAAGAGGACCCACGGGATCCCATCCGCCGAGGGCGCCCACACGACCGACACCGTCTGTGATGCTTTTGCCTGGGGCACGAGCGGGAACGAGGGAGGTACTTCTTGATTCTTCTCTCTGCACGAATAGTCATGGCGAACATGTACCTGACTTGTCTGCCGCCTGGTGACTGTAGGGCCGCCAGGGAGCGCTGGTCCGGCCGGAGCCCCCGAGCGTTTGTCTCTCCCTCAGGAAGACTTAGCCCACGCTGAGGGCTGGTGCTCCCAACAAACTGGGTCCCCTCTCAGGGACCTGACGGTTGTTGGTCTTGATTCCTCGAGTCTAGAGGCGGCTCGCCACGCCATCGACAGCCTAGCCGCCCAGCACTAGCAGGCAGCCGAGCAGCCGACCGCGTGCAATCATACCTTGCATATTGGAAGTGTTGGCTATCCCTCTACCAAGTAGAGCTGGACGGACAACGCGCCGCCATGAACATAGAAAGGGGTGAGCCAGCGCCTATCTTCCTCGGGGAGGAGGAAGATTCTAGCATCGTCTCCGAGCTGAGACGGCATCTCGCCCTGCTTGTGGCCTTGCACGATGAGGACGTTTGCATGTTCGAACAAAAACGGGCAGACGCTATGGCCTCCCTAGAGGAGTCCCTTCGGCAGGCGGAGGAGCGCGCCCGCTCCCACGAAGAGCTCGTCGCCACACATCAGGGCACGATTACCCAGCTTCCCAGCGAACTGGAGGAGAAGCAGAAGACCATGGACCGCTCGGCCAAGTCGTTGACGCAGAGTCATGATGTCGTGTCGCTCAAGACGATCGAGCTTGACCAACTCTCCACACAGCGTCGCCTAGACGCCCATCGGATCTTCACCATGGCGGGATCTGCACAGGCCATCATGCGTCTCCTGGAGCTCCCTGCCGGCCACCTGCAGGACCAAAGAGTCAAAAACATCAGCAACTTTTATGCTGACCTGGTGGGTCGTCTTGACGCACTTCCTGCCCTCTTCGCCAGGAGGGCCGAAGCCCAATCTTGAGTGAAGGCCCGCGAAGTGGAAGGAGCTATCCTGTCGTGCGTGTCCTTTTAGTCGCCTCACTTCCCGCTTGCCCAATTTCTGGAGGAGTTCTCTGGAGAGGAAGATAAGGAGACAGCCGAGGGGACCGTAGCTGCCATGGTTGATGATGTAGTGTCCTGCCTCTACCCTCAAGTAGGACGCTCAGGCGGGAATGGCTCCGTAGAAGAATCCCCGCCTGGGTCTTTGTCCAGGGGAGACACGCCTTACTCAAGAGACATCGCGCCCTCTGATGATGAAACGGATGGGTCCTCTCCTGAGGATCGCATCCCTGCCCTATCATCGATGTAACCCTACCGGGGCGTTTTTTCTCTTATCATAATAATACATCTGCCTGCATCCGGTCTCCAGTTGCCCCCTTTCTTTCAGAGGTTTGAGCCATTTTGTATGCATTGTCCTTGCGTCTTTGGCGTGCTCGAAATATGCGGACTCCCACCAGACCACCCGGCGATGACCCAGATCGCTTGTTCTTGCAGGGGAGTGTCGTACCCAAGCCTCTCCAGCCCTAGGCATGCGATTCCACGTGCGAGGCCCCCGGGACAGACCCTAGGCTACCTCACAAGAATCCTACGCCACCCAAGGCCGCCCATCCAACACCCTGGCCACAAAAAATGGCATCACCAAGTAGATAAAAGGGGTTCTGACCTTAAAGAAAGAGGAAAAAGGACTTAACTGTTTTTCCTTGTTCAGCTTTCTGGGTGGTTGGATGTCCTCTCGCCGGAGCGGACGTGAATCCCTCTCGCCTCGTACTTGGTGTTTGCACCTGTAAAATTGTGCGTTGTGCCCCACACATCCCTTATGCCCCCGAAATATGTGGAAATGATTATGAATAGAGCATGAGTATTTTAGCGTCTATCATTGCGGCATCCTAGAGCAGTCCTTGCGCTCTTGGTGGACAATTTCTGGCTTGGCAACTAGGCCCTTGCTCATGCTCGTTCAATAAAAATCCATATTTTTCACCGGGATATGAGGGAAATATTAGGGGCTAGGCCCGAGAAAATTAATCCAAAGGTTACTCCAGATTACATCTCCCGACTCGCATGGAGGTTCCCTACAGCAGTTTACACCCGGGAGTTCCCGGGGACGCTGTAGCTCTGGATCCAAAGGGTAGCCTCTTTGCGAGCCCTCCCTTATTGGATGTTTTTTTATCGCTTTCTCATTACTGGTGCTGACGTATTTAACGGAGCTCTGTTAGGCAGGTTACTTACTGTACCCAGCCTGACGTCGAGAAGCTCCTCACGCCAGTGTAGTTTCTTGGTGAGACCAACGTTCTTCGGCGTTCCGCCCGGAGATTTCTTCCCGAGGTCTGTGCACCTAAGAGGAGGTCACTTCGGCCGACTTGACGAGGGAAGATCCCTCGTGCTTCTGAGTTGCGGTAGCTGCGATCTCCTTGTAGACTTGTCGTACGCAAGCTACCGCGTCTCCGGCGTTGGTCGTCATGGTCACCACTCCCCAGTAAGATGGAATCTTCAGGGAGTTGTACGCGTGATGCACAACGGCCATGAACTTTGCCAACGCTGGGCGACCGAGGATGCCATTGTAAGGCATGGCGCTGTCGGCCATGTCGAAGATGATGTTCTCCGTCCGATAGTTCTCCTTGGTGCCGAAGGTCACGGGCAAGAGGATCTTTCCTAGTGGTTGGGTAGTTCCCTGGGTGATACCTTGGAACGGACCCGTCGGCGCCAGGCTGGTCTTCATAATCTGCAGCTTAGTCATTAGCTTAGTGGAGATGAGGTTGATGCTAGAACCTCCATCGATCATCTTGCTAACCACGACGTTGTTTATGATGGGTGCAACCACCAGTGGCAGCGGGCCCAAACCGACATTGCGGTCAGGGTGGTGTTCTTGGCTGAAGTTGATGGCACGTGAGACCATTTCAAGGCCTCCTGTGATTCCACACTGGGGAGTGTGGCGCAGACTTTTTGGGCAAGCTTAGTCACCTCCCCATGGGTGGAAGGCATCCAAACTCCTCTATGGATGTAAGCCACATCCTTCGCCTCCGGGAAAGGTCCGGCATGAGCGGTTGCCTGCTCGTACCCCTGGTCCTTGGTTGTCAGGGATCCCCCTGCGCCCCGGGTCCGCCCCCAGACGTACGTAGCCCTTCATGGCCCTACCCCCGGGTTCTGCCGCCCCGGGGGCGGTGCATTCCCGGGCGATATGCCCCGGGGTCCCGCGGTTAAAGCGGGTCCCCTGGATGCCACCCCGATCACCGAAGCACCGCTTTCGTGCATCCACGATTGCCTGAAGGGACCGAGAATCCCCTGCATCGTGGTCTTTGGATTCGTGAATCGGACACCGCGGCCCCGCGGATTTGAACGCAATGGCCTGTCCTTATGCGGGGACGGGGGATTTGAGATCTCCTTCCCCACAATGAGGACCTACCACTCCTCTCGCTTGCACTTCTTCTTCTTCGGGATGTTAGCCTGACCAGCTCTGGGGCACGGCGTCCTTGCTCCATCCTTTTGCACTTGTCTGCTAGCTTGAACATCATCCTTGTTGTAGTTGGCTCAAGGTAGGCCAGGTCCTCCCGCGGCATGACATCGTGCACCTTGTGTCAGAATGCCATGATGACCACGAGTTCTGGCACATTCAGGATGCGATGAGCAGCCTTGCAAGAACCCTCTATGAGGGATCAGAGTGTCTCTCGAGGCTTGTAGTGGACATGTTGCATGTCTATAAGGGTCGGTGCCAGTAGCCCCCTTGGAAAGCCCCCACAAACTGCTCGCATAGGTCCTCCCATGAAGCCATCGAATTTCGCGGCAAGTGCATCAGCCATGGGCGCGTGAAATTGGACATGGCCAAGGGAAACCAATTGTCCATGACTTTGTCATCCGCCCGTGCCGCCACCATTGCAGTTGAGTAGATCTGCAGAAAATCTCTTGGATCCGTGGTTCCATCATACATGGCCGGTATGTGGAAATGGAACTTGACCGCCGGAGCTCTGGAGTAAAGGCTAGGCATCCCCCTTCGTACTGGAGGGCAGCCTTCCCCGCCTATCTTGGATCTGCAACATCGTTGTCACCCCTAGAGGGTTGACCGCGTCGTGGATCTTGAGGGCGGGTGTCTTCCCTTCATGGCCCCAGGGGTAGCAGATTTCTTCAAGATGGGTCTGGTGTCGAAGACCCGATGGACATGTGGTATCCTCGTCCCGAAGTGTTGTCGGCCCGGTGATGCATGTAAAATGCATAGATGAACTTTGCATGTTATTACTTGTTTTTCCTACATATTAGCAACTTATATTCATGTTTTATAATGATTTGGGGGATTTTCTGAACAATCCCCCTTCTTTTGGTTCTAACCCTGTTTTTCCAGAAAACGTACTTTTTAGTGTTTCGGACTTTCCAGGAGCTTCGGGACTCCAAAAAGGGCAAAGCCAAAGAGCACGGTTCAAAATTTTCGAGACGAAGACCATGGGCCAAAGTAGAGGGCCAAAAGGCCAACCAGGTGGAAAAGAGGACCCTCCACGCGGCCAGATTCCTTGGCCGCGTGTGGGGCCCCCTTTTTGCCCCCATGGCTCCGATGTCGTCGATCTTTCTTCTCCCGAGTGTCTCGTGACCTAAAAACGACTATATAAAGGGTCCCCTGGCCTTTTCGAGAAGGAGGCGGCGCCGAGAGACAAAACCACGAAACAGAGAGACAGAAGGCTGCCGCCGGAGAAGATCGGAGGGGGGAAACGCCGTCGGATCACCCCCGGAGGCCTCCACCCCCCTCCGGCGTGTTCATCATCAACATCTACAGCAAGATCAGCTCCATCTCTCCACTGTAATCTCTTGGCAAACATGATGTATGATGCAATACTATATTCCCTTGATGTATTGTGTCTCCCCGTCTATGTTTGAGTAGTGAATTGTTCTTGGCAATGGTGAAATAGTTCGTTGATTGGTTGCATACAAGTTTGTTATCTTCTATGATTGTCTTTATGTACAATATATGAGTGCACGCATATGTTGGGGAATGCATGTAAGGTGATCACCGGTAGCATAATGGAGTGGTAGTGACTTGGGAGTGACAGTAACCTGAGACCGAGCCACAAAGTTAAGTTATTGGGGGATATATATAGGGGACCTTAGAACGTAAGGCTATGGTGGGACTTTATGTCTTAATCAATCTTGTGTAGTCATTTACTTGGCCACATGATCCATCATAAGGGGTTGTAGATCATTTACTTGACTATACCTATTCCTGGCTCCTTCCTAGAAGAAACAACTAAGACTACAACATGTGCTTCACTAATTGTGACAACCCCACGAACGAAACACCTATTGCTAGAACACTTGCTCCCTTGAGATACTTGAGATATTTGCTGCTTGCTACTTGTGAAACTTGCTTAGAAACTTGATTTAGAAACTTGCTCCAGGATTACTTGCATTTTAAACTTGCTTCACTAGTTACTAGACAAACCACACTCCACGTCACTTGCTTTTAATTAGTTAGTTCCTTTTAGTCAAACTTATTGCTTTGCATAAACAGCCATATAAGAGGGTTATAGGGCTTTAGAGAATAGATAGCTTACCTTAAGCTCCTCGTGGGTTCGACACTCAAATACGTATCGAAAGGTACTACAATTGATCTCGTGCACTTGGGAGTCATCAAGCACTTTCTGGCGCCGTTGCCGGGGAGCGTTGTGCTAATCTTTTATTCTTGTTTGCATTGCATACTAACATATAAACCTAAAACACACAAAAAAATTATAAAATGGAAAACAACCAAACAATTTTGGAACTGTATAATATCTACCTTGAATTAGGACATGAAGTGTTTGAGGAGAAATTGAAAAATTATTTGCACAACAATCATATTTGTGGTAGTACTATTTCTTTGAACACCTTTATTGCTAAGGAAAACCTTGAGCTTGGGGAAGTTTGTCTTGATGAATATGATATTTTTAGTCCCCCTACTATTGAGCATAAAAATGATATACTTGCTGATTCTATGGAAAGTTTTAAGCTTGGGGAAGTTGGTTTTGATGAGCATGATATTTCTAGTTCCCCAAGCTTGGAGGAGAAAATTCACTTTGATGATACTATGCCTCCTATATATGATGATTGCAATGAAAATTATGAATGTTTCACTCCCACTATCACTAATGAGGATTTTACTTATGTGGAGAGTAGTGATTCTTTTATGCATGTGGCTCATGATAAGAATGTTTTATGTGATATTCATATTGTTGAATCTATTCATGATGCTACTGAAAATTATTATGAGAGAGGGAAACATGGTTACACATATTTCAACAATATTAAGTTTCCCCTCTTTATGCTGAAAGTATTGAAGTTGCACTTGATCTACCTTTCTATGCTTGCTATTATGTGCTTCTTTTATTTGTTTCATTACAAAATACCAATGCATAGGAAAGGGGTTAGACTAAAAAATATATTGTTTAATATTTTTTGGTGTGTTCCTTATGCTATAATTTTCTATTCGGTTTGAGCACACATTTATGTCTTTTCAACATGTAAAATACATTTACCTACTGTTATCTATCATTTAGTTTAAGATTTTCATTTTATAAAAAATTTGGGAAAGTAAATGAGAAGGATGAGTAATGGAGAAGTTGGGGTCGACCTTGAACATGTGTTGTTCATGCCAATGAAACCATTGCAAAGTCTCTATCATTAAAACTTTTTCCAAAGCTAAAAACAATAAAAATATTAGTTCACTACTGTAACATCACATTTCTGTCTTATTTCTCATCATAAATGGCAAGAATAATCTTATATGAGAGATAGGATTAAACAATAGTAATTAGCTGTCCAGAAAACAGATTCCTGAACTTCACTGCGAAAAATGTTTAAAATCACAGAAGTGGAATTTTGACCTGGTAATTTACCACAACAATATTTAGTTATCACTACATATTTCACTAGTTTAAGTTTTCTGATTTGAGCAACTTAAGTGCCTCTAAAAATTTACTCTTTACGGGCTGTTCAGTTTTTGGCAGATTATGTCTTTATTTTGCATTGCTCTCATTACTTGTGTTTTGTGTGGTTCTTTTGATCAAGGAGCAATGCACAACTGTAGTAACAGTAGTTAATATTTAGAATCAACTCATTATGTATCTTTGATGTACCTATGTGGATTTTATTTATGGAGGCACTAACCCCTCTAATCAAGTTTTATGTTGAGATTTGTGTAAAAAGAATTTTTCAGGAGGAAGAGTTGAGTGAGATGAACAAAGATCAAGAGGGACAACCAATCAAGCTTGGGGATGTACCCCTGGGCTCACCCTACATGTATCAAATAAGTACAAGAATCCAAGCTTTGGGATGCCGAGCCACCTCACTCCAACCATCATGATGTTAAGTAAGAAAAGCCTAGCTATACGGCTATCAATAAAGCGCTTAACGGGAGGCAACCCGGTTGTTCTTAGTTGGTTTTTCCTAGTGTACTCTTTCTGTAACAAGAGACTTAGTCTTTAGTTTAGTTTCTGGAGTTTTTAATAAACTGTCAAGTTTCACCCATTTGGATTTAAAAGTTGCTATCCTAGTGCTTGGAATTTCTGTTTCAGCACGATTCTGCTCACCGTACGATTTGTTATTTTTTATCTGTAAGTCGAATTGAGCTAATTTTTTAGTATGTTATTCAACTTTTCGTACTCTGTAAGCAAAAAAAGTGGATTAATTTTTGGATGAGTCTAGCTTAGGGAAAATGTTCGTTTTGCTGCTATTGCTTTTCTGGACAGATTTTTGCCTTCTTTTGTTGGATGCACTCTTTGGGTTTGGGACTTGAATTTCCTTGATATTTTCGAGCTAGAGAGTGAACATACAACATTATGAACCTTATTGTCTATCGTCTGGAGCATTTGTTTTGGAATTTTGCGCAGCAAGCATGTGATTTATTTGTCCTTGCTAATCTCACCCCACAGAAAAAGAATGGGAGAAACATGTTTTGTGAAGTTTTTTCACAGGGAATAGAGGAGCTGCGCCTCAAGACATCCAAGAATGGTGAAAGCCATAAGCTTGGGGATGTGATGAACACCCCACTGGAGCTACACTCTTTTGGTTAGCACACGTCTACTTTCTGTTTTTCTAAGCAAATCATTTATCGTAGAGACTTGAAGCGTCTAGTTTTTGTTTTTATTTTTGTTTTGATAAGACCACCACCATCATTTTATATGAGATTGAGCTACTGGAGTTTGGGGTTGGAATGTATTGGATGCTAGTATTATGATTTGGAATAGGGATGCCATGGTTGATTTGAAGAGCTACATATGTTTGCATGATTTATAGGCTTTTTATGTGTAGAAATTTGCAATAATGTTGTCTTGAGCTATCTCTTATTCATGTCCTTGATGTTAATTGCTGGTTTATTTAGTTTTTCATGAAATGAGTAGTTCTATGGACATATGCATGCATAGTAGCTGGTCAACTATCTCCCTCTTGCTAGCCAAAAATTTAAAAATTCCAACAAGTAAAAACTTGTTTCCAACACTCCTTAGCCAAGTATTTCCAGTGAGTCCACCATATCTTCCCATTAGCTTCATTGCTATTCCGAGTATGTTCACCATGTTATTGTGTTATTTATGTTCTAAATTAAGATATTCACTTTATTAATTGTCATGGGTTGAACTTGGGATAGGACTCTCACGAACTTTTGAAGGCACACTTTACTTTTTATGCATCTAATAAACATGACCCAATAATGGGAGCCACAAGTTTTGCGTTTGACAAGTGTGTGGTTGGGAGCTAGCTATAAACGTGTATCACCGGAAAGCTTTCAACATTGCACAAAAAATTTACATTTGGTTGATATCATGTACTTTTGTTTTTCGACTCCTGCCATGCCGAAATGAAATAGAGGCATAGTAAGTTTTGATGAGTAAGTATCTATATGACTAGAGAAACGCATTGGGCCGCTAACCCAAGCCATGCTTTATCATGGTGGAAATTTACTTACAGCTTGAGTGACTCTACAACACATCCTATAATAAAATAAGAAGCTATGCATAATAGTGAATGAAAATAAAAAGGATGATGAGTCTACTCCGTTTGTTCATCTTGTCATTGTAACATGGGCTTGTTTCCATGTCATGGGGCAAGAGGTACCTCTTTGCGGTTCTCTATGATGTCATTAATACTTATTATGATTGTACAAAGCTTATTAGGAATCTTAAGTTGAGTAATCATGGAGTAGGTTTTCACACTCACGGGGCATGAGGCTTTCAACCACCTTGTCATTATCATTACTTCAATACTCACAATTTTAAGATGCTAGTGATAAAGGGGCAATGAGAGTCCTAGATCAATGGATACCACATTTCAATTAGTAATTTTAGTTGAATAATTTAGAGGCTAAATAAGACTTGATCATGTTCTACCTCTACTCAATTTTCTCCAAAGTGTCCACCATATTTTCTATTTTCCATTATGCTATTCTTTGACCAATATAGGATTTTATTTTTCATTTTGTGTATGCATTTGTTCCATAGTGCTTCTATTTCATTATACACTTTGTGAACTTTCATGAAGCATCTTTGCTTGCATATTTGATATTTCTTATAACATGAATTGTATGTTGCTACTCATCTACATTATGAATCATTTGATTATATGTAGCATGAATAATCTTCTTTGATATTCCATGATTGTTTTAAAATGCAAAGTCCATGTTAGTTTTATCACCTTCATACTCGAGGACGAGTATGGGTTAAGCTTGGGGATGTTGATGCATGTAAAATGCATAGATGAACTTTGCATGTTATTACTTGTTTTTCCTACATATTAACAACTTATATTCATGTTTTATAATGATTTGGGGGATTTTCTGAACAATCCCCCTTCTTTTGGTTCTAACCCTGTTTTTCCAGAAAACGTACTTTTTAGTGTTTCAGAATTTCCGGGAGCTTCGGGACTCCAAAAAGGGCAAGGCCAAAGAGCACGGTTCAGAATTTTCGAGACGAAGACCATGGACCAAAGTAGAGGGCCAAAAGGCCAACCAGGAGGAAAAGAGGACCCTCCATGCGGCCAGATTCCTTGGCCGTGTGTGGGCCCCCCTTTTTGCCCCCGTGGCTCCGATGCCGTCGATCTTTCTTCTCCCGAGTGTCTCGTGACCTAAAAACGACTATATAAAGGGTCCCCTGGCCTTTTCGAGAAGGAGGCGGAGCTGAGAGGCGAAACCACAAAACATAGAGACAGAAGGCTGCCGCCGGACAAGATCGGAGGGGGGAAACGCCGCTGGGATCACCCCCGGAGGGCTCCACCCCCCTCCGGCGTGTTCATCATCAACATCTACAGCAAGATCAGCTCCATCTCTCCACTGTAATCTCTTGGCAAACACGATGTATGATGCAATACTATATTCCCTTGATGTATTGTGTCTCCCGTCTATGTTTGAGTAGTGAAAACTTCTTGGCAATGGTGAAATAGTTCGTTGATTGGTTGCATACAAGTGTGTTATCTTCTATGATTGTCTTTATGTACAATATATGAGTGCACGCATATGTTGGGGAATGCATGTAAGGTGATCACCGGTAGCATAATGGAGTGGTGGTGACTTGGGAGTGACAGTAACCTGAGACCGAGCCACAAAGTTAAGTTATTGGGGGATATATATAGGGGACCTTAGAACGTAAGGCTATGGTGGGACTTTATGTCTTAATCAATCTTGTGCAGTCATTTACTTGGCCACATGATCCATCATAAGGGGTTGTAGATCATTTACTTGACTATACCTATTCCTGGCTCCTTCCTAGAAGAAACAACTAAGACTACAACATGTGCTTCACTAATTGTGACAACCCCACGAACGAAACACCTATTGCTAGAACACTTGCTCCCTTGAGATACTTGAGATATTTGCTGCTTGCTACTTGTGAAACTTGCTTAGAAACTTGCTCTAGGATTACTTGCATTTTAAACTTGCTTCACTAGTTACTAGACAAACCACACTCCACGTCACTTGCTTTTAATTAGTTAGTTCCTTTTAGTAAAACTTATTGCTTTGCATAAACAGCCATATAAGAGGGTTATAGGGATTTAGAGAATAGATAGCTTACCTTCAGCTCCTCGTGGGTTCGACACTCAAATACTTATCGAAAGGTACTACAATTGATCTCCTGCACTTGGGAGTCATCACCCGGTTCACCCGAGAGGTAGCAGGTCCTGGACGCGGGATTCCCGGTCGCAAGGAGGCTTTGGGCCCCTCCTACGACAAAGACCGCGCCCGAGTAGAGTCATTCCCCCGTTGAGCGAAGGCCAACAGGCTCATGACCCGGGCCCTCCAGGTGTCATACTCTGGCGAAGTCTGGGGCGGGGGGAAGGGGTACTCCAATAGGGAATTAGCCATGGCCAATGCCTCCGCGGGAGTACGCGCCCCCGACATCTGAGGTTGCAACTGGTGAAAAGCGGAGCCGGAGAGCCGCCTCCCTCCTGCCGGCGATGGTCTTTGCTCAGCGTCAGAATATCTTGTCACTGCGGTGGTTGAGGTGTCGGTGGAGCATCTTCCGCTCGCGGTCCTCCTGGCGCCTCGCTCGGGAGGCTTCTCTGGCGGCTGCCTCCACCACGCTCATATGCCACTCCCCTGACAGGAGGCTCCTCCACGGGCTGAGAAGGATTGGCCAGGGGGCTTGCACTGGATCTGCAGCTCGTCCTTGCTCTGAGATGGCGTGCCACACGCGGGGAAATGCACCGGCTCTCGTCGTACGACGATTGATTCCCTCCCCAGCAGCCCGCGCTTTTGAACGGGTATGCGCCGTGGGAGGGTCGGAGAACGTGGGAGATCTTTGTGCCCCCGCGGTGTATCCGGCTGGCGGCATGACTTCTAGTAATCCGGGCACAAGGGCGTACGCTCCCCTACTTGGCACGCCGGATGTTGCGTGTCGAAACGCGGATATTGGGAGTGACCGACGTCCAGCTCCCTGATTTTTTCGGCAGATGAGCGTAATGACTCCTGTCTACCCGGGCACGCTTCAGAAGCCACAAAGGAGAGAGCAACTCATTCCCCAAGGCTCAGTGACACAAGTTTTACCCAAGTTCAGGCCATCGTGAGATGGAACCCTACATCTTGCATGTTTTATCTGTAATTATATGTCCGAGAGTGTGTGTACAAGTCAGGTGTTTGTCCTCTCCTACTGCTGGTTGGTTCTCTCCTTTTATCCTTACCCCACGGGTGGGTCTGATGACCCACAAGTATAGGGGATTGCAACAGTCTTCGAGGGAAGTAAAACCAAAATTTATTGATTCGACACAAGGGGAGCCAAAGAATATTTGTGAGCCTTAACAAGTGAGTTGTCAATTCACCTGCACCTGAAAGTACTTTTGTTCGCAGTGGTTTATCAGTAGTAAAAATTTTATAGCAGCAGCAGTAGTGAAATAATAGCAGCAGTGGAATGAAAACAACAGCAGCAGTAGTGTTTGAAGTAAACAGCAGATTAAATACTGTAGGCATAGGGATGGATGAACGGGAGTTGCATGGATAAGAAAGTTCAAATAATGATCATGTCACGGGCATTGCAGATAAATAAGATAAAGAATCAAGCACTAAGTAACCATAGGCATGTGTTCCATAAATAGTCGTACGTGCTCGCAATGATAACTTGCACAACATCTTTTGTCCTACCAGCCCGTTTTCAGCGGGGCCTCAAGGGAACTATTGGTAATTAAGGTGTTCCTTTTAACAGAACACCGGAGTAAAGCATTAACACTCCATGAACACATGTGATCCTCACATCGCAGCCATCCCCTCTGGTTGTCCCAATTTCTGTCACTTTGGGGCCTCGGGTTCGGGACAACGATATGTGTAAACAACTTGCAGGTATGATCAAGAAACAATAATTATCATCGTGATTCAATAACATGTTTAGATCTTAGATCATGGCACTCGGGCCCAGAGTGGCAAGCATTAATCATAACAAGTCGCAACAATGTCAATAGCACTAATATAGGACACTAGGCACTATGCCCTAACAATCACGGCATTATTACATGAACGATCTCATCCAATCCCTACCATCCCCTTCAGCCTACAACACGGAATTACTCACACATGGATGGGGGAAACATGGATGGTCGATGGAGAGGCGTTGGTGATGACGATGGAGATGATCTCCTCCACTTCCCCGTCCCGGCAGGGCGCCAAAACAGGAACTTCTGATCCCCGAATCGAGGTTCGGGACGACGGCGGCGCTCTGTTGTGTTCCTGTGGAATATGACGAACCCCCCTCGGGTTTTAGGGTTGCATGCTACTTGTAGTCGAAAGGGGAGTCCGAGGGGGGCTCCGGGGGGGGGGGCACATCCCTAGGTGGCGCGGCCTAGGGGAACCCGCGCCAGGGGGGTGTGGCCACCCTGTGGCTCCTCTCCTGGCCCCCTTCTGGCTCCCGGGGTCTTCCGGGGTGAAAACACCAATTCCGAAAGTTGATTTTTTTGCACAAAAACAAGACACCAAAGTAATTCTGCTAAAAACAGCGTTAGTCCGTGTTAGTTGTATTCAAAACACACAAGTTTAGAGGAAAACAATAAGAAAAGTGCTCGGAAAAGGAGATACGTTTTCGACGTATCAACTCCCCCCAAGCTTAGCTTATTGCTTGTCCTCAAGCAATTTAGTGACAACTGAGTGCGATAAAAGAATTTTATGAACACATTTCTTTCATATGATGTAAATATATTCACTATGTGATCAAATACTTAATTATGCTCATGATAAGATACATGCAAGATATTGTCACTTAATAGCTATGCAAACCATGAAGAGATAACAACATATTAATAATAAACAACATGAAGCATAACTATTTACAAGATTGAAGTAATCATAAAAAGGATCGAATAAGGTGGTATCTCGCTTGTCCTTAAGTGTGGGGCAAAACATAAATGCCAGGGAACCTCTGAAGTTCAAGGGAATACTAGAAGTAAAAATATCAAAGATACAAGTATCAAAGTTATATCACAATCAACCGTACTTTGGGACAAACACATCACACTAAGAATGACCATTGTGCTCTCAAGAAAGTGCTCAAAGAATATGGCGGAGACTCAACATAAAAGTAAAAGAAAGGCCCTTCGCAGAGGGAAGCATGGATCACTCATGTGCTAGAGCTTTTTATTTTATTAAACAGAAGTATTGAAAATATTTTGAGAGAGGTGTATGCTTATGTCAACGAATGGTAAACAGACAATACAGTACGTCACAAGTCAACTGGATTCACAAGAGCGGCTCCCATGTGAAGGACGCATCTGGGTAGAAGGTCATCCCTCTTTCTCTTTTGTTTACACAATTATTATTTGACTGATAAATCAGGGGCGAAAAGAGTGAAGAGAATTTGTGTGTATTAATTTGGGGCTGGGCACCCCGCTGCCAGCTCTTCTATCATTTGGATAAGCGGATGAATACACTAGTCCAGGGTGTGAAATCCAATCAACAAGTGAGATAAAGATTCTCTATTTACGTCCTCATGAGATAAAACAGGGGCACAAACCAGGAATAATTTTTTAGCAGGTTTTAAAGGTAGCACATGAGAAATTTACTTGGAGTGACGGTTAAATACCACATATAGGTAGGTATGGTGGACACATTTGGCAAACTTTGGTTTTTTTGGGAGTTGGATGCACGAGTAGAGCTCATACTCAGTACAGGTGAAAGCTAGCAAATAGACAGGGAGCGACAATCAAGAGATCACAAACTATCATAATCATGTTTACGACAAAGTAAAATTAACTGAGGCATAAAATTGATACTAGAACTCTGAGGCAAAATAAATCATCGATGCTTATTGACTTTTTGTTTTCAGTCTTAGCATGCGTGAGCATGTGCCAAGTCGATTCAAATGAAACAGTCAGAGGAGGCTACCACAATATCATACCCTTCTATGAATAGATTAATGCGAACAAATATTTACATGACAGGTCATTCACTATTAATAAATTGGAACAAGACATGAGAGAGCACAGACTATTAAGCAGCCATTAAGTCACATATATCTTATACGAACAAACTAAGCATGCTCACATAGATGGATATATGTACAAAAATGAAAGCAAATAGAATTCATACCAGCCTCTCACCACAACTTGAATTGTCGTATATCGTCATTATTGCTCTTCACTTGTGACTCGAATAATATATAATGAAAACCAAACTTCAATGGAATCACGGACGACTGTTGAACTCTACAACAAACTTTACAAAACCAAAGAAGAACAACAAATATTTTTGGGTTTTTCAATTAAAGCAGTAACAGAAAGAGAACAAGCAAACAAAGCAAAATCTTTTTGGGTTTTTGAAATGAAACAAGAACAAAAGAAAACAAACAAACAAACCAAACAAAATATTTTTTGGGTTTTTAAATATTAAACTGCAACTAAAAGATAAAGCAAACCAAATAAAGAAACAAAAGAAACAAACAAAGAGAAACAACAGAAATATTTTTGATCTTTTTGTGTTTTGGAAAACAAGAACTAAACAATAAAAATAAAAGAAAAGAAAGAAACAAAAACAAGCAAAAGAAACAAGAAGATGGATATACAAAGAACCGACCAAACATGATATATAAATGAGTGTGATGTCGGTATACCTCCCCCCCAAGCTTAGGCTTTTGGCCTAAGTGGAGATCAATCACCAAGGGGCCCAAGAGGTGCCGCCCCCGTAATACGCCGAGGAGGAAGCCTCTTCCTAATATGTGCTCGAGGATACGCCAGTGTACTGCGTGTTGTTGTCCTCGGAAAACGCGTCTCGCCTCTCCTCCTGTCGGTAAAACTCCATGGTGCTCAGATACTCGTCTACCTGCTCCTTAGAGAGCGACCATGGTGACCTGTCAATCTTATAAAAAACACGCTGCGACAAAGTAACTTTCCGCTCTTCTCCATCCATATATAAAACTCTATAGACTAAACGTTCATTAGTAGAGTTAGAAGTGATAAACTGATGGAATTTCATAGCAGCAAGGTTAAGCCTATGTGGAGCAATTATTTCATCATTAGGATCAATGGAAACATGCAAAGCAGCTGCCACACGTGTAGCAATAATGCCACCAAAAATAGGCCCAGAAGCAGCAAGGCGGCGTGCAACAAGTGCACCAAGGTTATACTTTGTGCTGCGGTTCATTGCAGCATCAATGAAAGCAAGGTGATAACTAGAAACATTGCTAGTGTTCTCACTACCAAGAATACTTGTGCCAATATAGTAAGTAAAGTATCTAAGAGCAGGAAGTTGAATGTTCCTTATCTTCCCACGCTGGGATGAGCGACCGTCATCGTTGGTGATCTCTCGGTAGATCCCTTGGAGGTCTGCTGGTCTATCTTGAATCCTTTTTGCCGTCCCTGTGGCGTCGATACCTATAATAGTACAAAATTCCACCAAGGACAAAGACATAGGAGTACTATATAAGTTGAATGCAACAGTTGGACCATATTGTGTGTTCTGAAATTTAAAGCTCTTAACAAAAGCTATTGTGCGCGTGGCATACTCAGGGCTTTCATCCTCCATAAAGTTGGTGAGACCAACTCTCTCAATAAGCATAAGAAAATCATCTAAAAGACCTGCACTTCTTAAAAATGTACGACAAGGAAAGCTATATGGGTGAATGATGCCGTCATCTTCCGCATCATCAATAGTTGACGCAATAACATCTTCATTATATGATGGCCTCGCTGAAGTAGACGAGCGTGATGGCCTTTTCCTTCTAGGAGCATCACTCCTAAATATCTCACCAAAGTTGTAACTATCCATCTCTGAAATTTTTCAACAATCATCATAAAAATTAATTTCAAACAACTATAAGGTGGAAACTACTATAGGGACTTATACGAGAGCTAAACATACATCAAAACTATATTATTTCTACTCAAATCAAGCATGCATACTCACATAAGATGTAACCTATTTGGCAAAATACTCAAGAAATACTTCACTAAACAAAATTCTACTCGGATCATCGGAGGAGTCGCATACCGAAGATCAAACGCACCAAAAATTAGCACAAATGATGGGCTGAAGAAAGAGATCGAAAATCCAGAGGAAGAACACCAAGAACACAGGAACCAGGAAATGTTTTTAGTTTGGTAGGTGAGAGAGAGGACTTGGGAAGTGGAGAGAATAAGTGGAGGGCCAGGGGGCCCACACCATGTGCTGGCGCCACCAGGGAGCTGGTCGCGCCACCCTGGGGTGTGCCTGCCTGGTGGGTCCCCCTGGGGTCTCCCAGGTGGCTTTCTGCCTCATTTTTGACGTAAAAAATTATTATTATTTTTCTGAAATTTTTCGAGAAACTTTATTTTTGAGGTAATTCCAGAATTTTTAATCTTTACCTAATAATGAAGAGAGAAAGGTTTCTTCCGGTCCAACTTTAAAATTACTTTTTTACCCTTGACTTTGGAAATAATTACCCACACTGACACATTATGTCACGTACCTCTTTCTTCCTATCTTTTCTTCCATCCGACCCCTTTCATCGCTACATCGCAGCGTCCCCATCCGCTGCGTAGCCCTCGCTTACGCTAACCGCGGCGACTCGCGCGCAGCCCTCCCGCAGGAAACGTCCGTAGGTGTAGCTTGATTGCGTTGATTTGGCCTGGGCCATATCCTAAGCTCTAGCGGATAAATTAACCATCGCACGGGCCATTGATCTCACAAGCATGCAAGCAGCTGGTCAGATGCAGTCCAGCCTGATGTCCTTGACTTTGATACCGATACGAGTGGCTGTGCAGCTGCATTGGCCTTCAATCTTTGTCGTTGATGCACGGGAGCACCAGCTGCAAGTGGTGGTCAGTAGCTATGAGACCACCACATCGAAAAGATTCATAATCATTCGCCGCCCAGCTCCATGACTGTCATGATGACCCACAAGTATAGGGGATCGCAACAGTCTTTGAGGGAAGTAAAACCCAAATTTATTGATTCGACACAAGGGGAGCCAAAGAATATTTGTGAGCCTTAACAAGTGAGTTTTCAATTCACTGCACCTTAAAGTACTTTTTTTCGTAGTGGTTTATCAGTAGTAACAGTTTTATAGTAGCAGCAGTAGTGAAATAATAGCATCAGTGGAATGAAAACAGTAGCAGCAATAGTGTTTGAAGTAAACAGCAGATTAAATATTGTAGGTATAGGGATGGATGAACGGGCGTTGCATGGATAATAAAGTTCAAATAATGATCATGTCACAGGCATTGCAGATAAATAAGATAAAGCATCCAAGCACTAAGTAACCATAGGAATGTGTTCCATAAATAGTCGTACGTGCTCGCAATGAGAACTTGCACAACATCTTTTGTCCTACCAGCCCGTTTTCAGCAGGGCCTTAAGGGAACTACTGGTAATTAAGGTGTTCCTTTTAATAGAACACCGGAGCAAAGCATTAACACTCTGTGAACACTTGTGATCCTCACATCGCAGCCATCCCCTCCGTTTGTCCTAATTTCTGTCACTTCGGGCCTCGGGTTCCGGACAATGATATGTGTAAACAACTTGCAGGTATGATCAAGAAACAATAATTATCATCGTGATTCAATAACATGTTCAGATCTGAGATCATGGCACTCAGGCTCAAAGTGGCAAGCATTAAGCATAACAAGTTGCAACAATGTCAATAGCACTAATAGAGGACACTAGGCACTATGCCCTAATAATCACGACATTATTACATGAACGATCCCATCCAATCCCTACCATCCCCTGTAGCCTACATCAGGGAATTACTCACACATGGATGGGGGAAACATGGATGGTCGATGGAGAGGCGTCGGTGATGACGATGGCGATGATCTCCTTCACTTTCCCGTCCCGGCAGGGCGCCAGAACAGAAACTTCTGATCCCCGAATCGAGGTTCGGGACGGCGGCGGCGCTCTATTATGTTTTTGTGGAATATGACAAACCCCCCTCGGGTTTTAGGGTTGGAGGCTACTTGTAGTCGAAAGGGGAGTCCGAGGGGGCTCTAGGGGACCCACACCCCTAGATGGCGCGGCCTAGGGTGAGACCCACGCCAGGGGGTGTGGCCACCCTGTGGCTCCTCTCTTGGCCCCCTTCTGGCTCCCGGGGTCTTCCGGGGTGAAAACACCAATGGGCTCTTTTCTGGGCATTTTCCCGAAAGTTGATTTTTCTGACAAAAACAAGACACCAAAGTAATTATGCTGAAAACATCGTTAGTCCGTGTTAGTTGTATTCAAAACACACAAGTTTAGAGGAAAACAATAAGAAAAGTGTTCGGAAAAGGAGATACGTTTTCGACGTATCAGGGTCCCGCGGCTTGCTTGACACATGGCGGAGTCCACGCCACCTGCCCTTCGAGGTGGCTGGACGAAGTGTGCTGGGGGTGACAGCTGGACCATGCAACCATCGTGTGTCCTTCGACTCCTGCTGTGAGGGACACGCGGGTGTCCTCTGCCCACCTTCTCGCGGGTGGAAGCTTGTCTTCGTGATGTGGGCCCCAAAGGCTCCTTCTAGGAGCCGATTACCCAGGCAAGGGGTAGATCCTTCGCTCGCAAGGTACCGCATGGGCCTAGGCTCTGTACGTTTGGGGCACCCCTGTCAGGCGGGGTGCCGACAACAGGTTCTCATGAGCTAAAGATAAAAGAGCTGATTAGTGGAGACAAACCGATTAATTCTAATGAATTTGTTTTGGCCATACAACCAAGGTTTTCTATTTTACCTCATGGTTCTATTAATACTTGGTATCACCTAGAAAAGAAATTCCATGAGCATTTTTACAGCGGTGATAATGAGTTAAAGTTATTACATCTTACATCGGTTAGAATGAATTGGTCACCGATTATGCAAAAGATTTAGAGATACTAAAAACCGTTGTTATAGCTTAGTAATTTCTAAAAGAGACATGGCGGACCTGGTCCTTAATGGTTTAAATACTCACATTAAAGAGAGAAATGAAGGCTATGAGATCTTAAATGTCAACCAGGTTTAACAAAGAGCTCTAGTTCAAGAAAACCGAAACAAAGAAACAAAAGTTGAGTATAGGTCCAAATCTAATCGTCCTCATTTCAATATGGTTGAATATAATGGTGAAAATTCGGACAATGAAGGTGACGTTTATGTCGCTGAGTTTGTTTTGCCCTCAAAGTCCAAACCTTATATTTGTGATGTAACCAAGCATATTTCCGATAATGGTTATGTTGGTTGTGTCATGCTTTTCTTATAGGCTTCTTCTAAATTTTTTGCTTTGTTTACGCCTTTTTTTTACCCTATACACATTTTGATGCTTGTTTTGTATGGTTTCATTTAATAATGAAAATATCGGATTCAGTTGATCTAAAACTAAGTGAATTTAACTAAAATATTATGCGTTTACATATCTATTGAAATTACTATCATTTAATAAATACTCCCTCCGTTCCAAAATGTAAGCCTTTTTAGCAAACTATTTTAGCTCGCTAAAAAGGCTTATATTTTGGAACTGAGGAAGTACCTATCATTCTAAAATGCACAATGTGTGCCATCATAATCTAGTGATAATGGGATGGCTAAAGCAAGGGGGTTGCTAATTTTTGGTCGAGAGAGCGCTCGGTCGATTTTCGACAAGGAAAACAACAAGACGAGGGAGGAAGACCCCGCATCAATTATCGACTTCATGCTTTCCACCCCGACCATGCCCTCTCAAATCATGACCTCTAACTGGTTAGCTGCCTCCCCCCAACCATCTCTCTAACCTCCTCCGCACCCCCTTCCTTTCTCGCTCCAGTGTCACACCCCCACAGTGTGGGGACCCCGGACTAGCATCTCGAGACCTCCAATATGCATACACTCATGATCCCGGATCAAACAGTCGTGAACAACATATTTAGAGCTGGTAGATCAAAGTACAAAATCCATTACACGAATAAAAAGAGAATTACACAAACCGGTCACATGACCAAGTCTGAGACAGCCGACACGAAGTGCATACAACACACACTTATTAGCGGAAGCATAACAGAAAGTAGTAGACCCCAAGTCACACCTTAACACCAGGGCTGCTAACCGGGAGACGTGCCTAGTTTGTTGGGTCGTTGAAGTACTCCTCCTCGTAGAAGTCCTCCTCAGGATGCTCCTCGAATTCTGACCAAATAAATAGCCAGGGACGAATCCAATTTGAGTACATTGGATTGTACTCGCAAGACACCCTAAATAAAAGCTTAAGAATGCAAGTATGCTTAACTAGTGGTAGTAGGAAGGTTGTAGTTAGGGTTTATCGAGCCACAATGAATGGAAGATCCATCATGGTTGCTCATGTTTTAGACTTTTGTTGAAGAAGATACTTCAGAAGATAGTTTAGTTTATCTTGTTGTATCGCATATCCACAAGGTTTTAACAAAACATTCTAAAGAAAGAAAAGTTTGTCTTTGCAAAAACTCTTGGAAGAACACACCTTCAAGTTTAATAATCTCCGGTACCTCAAAGGTACCACGGTTCCCTTTCTGAGTACCTTCCAGGTACAACACCAAAATGAAAGTTCAAGTTTTAACAACTTCGACATAATGCTAACTACATGGCCATTCAACTGTCCATATCCGAGGACTCGGCTATTCTGAATAGGTTTACTCTGCAGAGGTGCACACATTCCACAAGATCCAGCACATCCGCCGTGAACAACCATGGACTGTCCGCGACAATATGCAAACATCAGATAATTGGTCCTAACTATCCACTATGTAAGTGCCAGTAAATGACTACCCCTTCAACTGGGTTTCTTCTCCCCGGCACCGAGTGTGTCAGCCGTATCGATCTGGTTTGCCCTGACATCACACCGCCATGAAAGGAGACCCAACTGTTGCAACCGGGGGGAAATTAATCCCACACTTTGAATGTCCCGTTACTCCCTCTCGGCGACCATTCGGTTCAAGGGACTCGAAACCCTATAGCTCATTGAGGTAGACACAGACTAACACCGACAATCTTTTAGTTAGACCCCGTGTCCATATTGAGGTAATGTGGCAGTATGAATTGGTTATCTAGACGAATACTAGGTTATGTGTCGTTTTTAGGAAACAAAACCGAAAACATTTCCTCTTCACAAACCTCCTGTGGACAAGATCCCACCTTTCCTCGGGGTTTTTCCAAAAAAAAACTTTATTTTTCAAAAAAATCTCTTTTAAAAGTCCACTCGGGGACTTAAAGTTCACATAGATTAGGTGGTAGTTATAATATGGTGGCTAGTGGGCTTAGTAACACCAAGATTATCTAGAGACAAAAGCATATTGGATACAATATATTGATAGCAGCATATTCCACCTCAAAAATAGTTTTTGATATAAGTTTTTATAAAACTACAATAGTAAAACATGCATGATAGATAATGATAAGTAAACAACACAACAATCATTTAGAGTGGCTTGTCTTGTCACTGGTCTTGTCCTTGCTCTTGAAATAAACAAGAGTGGCAATAAACTTCTTCGGGAATAATTCCTTCTTCGTACGTCGAAAATAAAAAGGAAAACACACAATCAGAACCAAACAAATACAAGAATTTGCTACTAGGAGTAATTATACAGCAAGCATTTCAACAAATAACAATACTCCAAAGAAATTAACACTAGGGGTGCACACCATTAAGCAAACATGCATTGTCAAAACAATGGAATAACACTAGAAATGAAGTTAGTGGTCCTCAACCAAATTTTCATGAGTTAAGTGGGTGGGCCACTCTCATTTCATGAAAAAATAAAGTTAGATGACTCTATGGTCATTCATAAGGATGACTACTAAAGCAAGAAAATAAAAGAAAACGCCTAACTAGGCATAGAGATGTAATAAAAAAACATTATTACAAGCCCTAAGTATAACATGCTTATCTAAAACTGAGGAATTAATCTAACCAGAGGTAACATGACATACTGAAAGAAACACAACTTTACAAATTATAACATGACATCACTCAAGGCAAAAAAAATAACAAGAATCAAATAAAGCATTAAAAGACTAGACTAGAAACTAATTATCTACACATGCAAACACTCATAGTCATGGTAATACTTCAAACAAGATTTGTTCTAACATGCTAGTTATATAAGATAACAACATAATAACAGAGAAAACAACACATAAGCATGCTAGTATCAACAAAAACAACAATTTAAACAATAAGCAATACTAAACAAACAATCAACAAATATGGCAGAAAACACTCTAAACTTGTAATGCATGCCAAAACATAATCTAAAGCTCCTAAAATCATGCAAATATCGGATCAGGTAGCCCTAAGGCGTGATGGCACTTTGGTTACCATTAGGATACCCTCTACATTGGTTAGTTCAAAAAACTAAACTAATTTTGTGATGACATCATCATTTTAGAAAACTTAGTTCATTTTTTTGAACTAGAGAGGGTAGAGGGTACCCTAATGGTGACCCACTGCCATGGCCTAAGCATACATAATCTCACACAATTGGATTTATCACAAAAATAATATTATAAAAAACCTAAAATTCATTTTGTGGCTCTCAAGTGCATTCAAGGCCAAGTGCTATAGCTAGGTATCGAAGATATTTATCAAAAACAATTGACCTCACATCATTTGGATCCCTATAATAAAAGTTATACCCCAAAGAAGATTTCAGATAGGTCTGGTTTGTGATTTTCCCTAGGGTTAACCAAAGGAGCAAATGCAGATTTGCGACTTGCATGTGATTGGTAAAACATGCATGTACCCGTGTGATTTTTGGTGAGGTGAAATTTTATGCCTAGCATTTTTATTTCGAATATAAACCGAGGTGCAATTTTTTTTGTGGCCAGGGAAAAGATTAAAAACCAGGAAAAAAACAGGAAACAGGCCAGATCTGCGGGGGTTTGTGACTGCACAAGCTGGGCCGGCCTGCCAGTGAGGTGAAAGGGTATGCATGCACGTCCTTTACCTCCAGGCCTGCAGGCATCACATGCCAAGCCGAAAATGCCGAAGACAAGGTGTTAGCGCGCCCTGCACCTATCTCCTGCCGTCCTTCTCTTTTCTAGGGATTCGGTATGGCGGTCCCTACAAACCAGCCCAGTCCCTTTCCATCAACCAGATTCCCTTTACCAAAAGTACAACAAAGTAGTAATTCACCTAAACTTGCAAATAGCATATGCAATTAAATTGTTTATATTCCATATTTAACTTCCTTGCAACGAACTCTCGAAATGAGTCTAATATTCAATATATTCGGATTAAGTTTGAATTTTTTAGCTGTGTGGCTATACAGTCCCAACACCTTCAACATACAGGTCCGTGACATGTTCTTTTTAAATCTGAACGGTTCTTCCTTTTTTTTCCGAATAGTGCGTAACGAGTTATTGAACATCCCTTTGTTTCTACCTAGTTGCCAGGAGTAGATTCTATTTTCTGGATAGGACATACGTGGGTCCCATTGGCTCGGATCCCAATAGGGAGGGACGGCCCAGATAACTGCACCGCGCGCTAACACGTACGCAAAATCTGTGTTCATGCCAAGCTAGGGTTCCAAGGCAGCTCACCTAGGGGCAACAAACGACAATGGCGAGGCTCAGGAACAACGGTGCAGGGTCGAGGTAGTGGCGAGGTGGTCGTGGTCCTTGCAGTAGCGTCCGAGCATGGCATCGGCGCGATGGTTGTCCGAGATGGCGTCGAGGACGACAGCATTGCTCCTGCAAAGTAATGGCCACACAACCATGTCAGGGGCGATCCACAGAGGATGGGTAAGAGGATATGCCAGCATGACGGGGGGAGGAAAGAAACGCTGACAGCCTTCACCGTAAGGCGTCACGAGCAGAGGCGAGGGCAGGCTCCTCCTCGCTCACAGGGAGCAAGAGGAGAGTTGCGCTTTGGTGCAGTATGAGGTAGGGTGGAGTGAGTCTGGAGGCGAGGCCAGGGGCCGTGGGGCAGCTTATAACCACGGGGTGCGTCGGTACTTTTCTCCTCGAGTGCAGCGATCGACACCGGGAAACATGGAGGAAGTAGCAGAGGGTGGCGCGCACGTGGAGATCCATGTCGGGGCGCAGGTGCCTCCACAGGCTACCTGACAAAAGGGAGAGGGGGGTACTACCGGATGGGGGTAATGAGCTTGGGTCTATGCCAGTGAGACCTTATTTTCCTCTCTCTTGGCATCCCTCTCTCTCTCTCTCTCCCTAGCTGCCACTAAGATGAATCAAAGGCATGATTTAACAGAGGGTACACCAGGGTATAGCCAGGACATGATCTTCTCCAAAAATTCGAGAAACTGCAATTTTCTGTCAGATTCAGAAACTGCGGTTTTTCAGACTTACGAAAATTCCGCTAAGTCCTCGTTTTCTATTAAAATCAGCACAAAGTTCAATCATGAAAGAAATGCCAAATGGATCCCAAATTTGGAAATTCAAATTGGTAACTATAGATCCTGCTATGAACTTTCATAAAAGCATTTTTATTAATTTTTACAAAATGCTAAGGGAAGTGATAACATGATGTAAAGATTGCATGTTTCTGTTGTTTGTCGGTTTTCTCTGTTTTCTGCTTTAGCAACTGGGCAAGAAAACAATCAATAAAAACACTTAGGCATTTCCAAAAATTAATCCCAGGGCATGGATAACTATTCCATACCACAAGAATGGATGAAAATAAAAAATTAACAAGAAATTGAGTCATGTTTCACCATAATTGGAAGAGTTCAAAATTGAATGAAATAACAGAATTGAAGAGGAAAAAACTTAGCTGTTTTCTTGGGTATTTTTTCCTAAGACCAAAGTAGACTAAGAAAACAAGATAACAAAACATGAGATTGATATAAGGACAATTTATCAAAGGCATAACAACATTTCCATCATCTCATATTGGATTAACATCAGAGATTACACATGGATCAAAATTATTTAGAGGATTACAAGATCAAAATAAAAGTTTTTTTGGTCCTAAAATTTGTGTTTTATCTCTTTACAATATGCTATTCCAAAATGAGGATGTGACCGACCTTCCCCCCCTTAAAAGAATCTCGTCTCGAGATTCAGGGGTCTAATCATAAAGGAAATCAGGAACCTCCTTTTTGATATAATCTTCGCATTCCGAGGTAGCTTCTTCCTCGGAGTAATTGGTCCACAGAATCTTGAGGAATTTAATTGCATGCTTCCGGTCACATGAACATTCTTCTCGACAACAAACAGTGGCCTATCACGATAGGTCAAGTATTGATTTATGTGGATGGTCCGACAACCGATGTCCTTATAACTGAGATTATTCTCAGCTACTTGGAGACATTTCTAGAGCAATGACACATGAAAGACATCATGGAATTCTGATAGATCAGCTGACAACTCAAGATGGTAAGAGACTTCCCCACGACGTGTTATGATCTTGAAAGGGCCAATATACTGGGCTGCAAATTTTCCTTTGACATGAAGGCGTTGCATCCCTTTAAGAGGTGTGACTCAAAGATACGCAAAATCTCCAATACATAAAGAGACTTCACGACGCTTTGAGTCAACATAACTCTTTTGGCAAGATTGAGTTGCCTTGAGTCGATCGCGGATCAGTTGAACTTGTTCCTCCGCACCATGCAGGGTTTCTACACCAAAGATCTGACTGTCTCCAGATTCAGAACAATTCAGAGGTGTACAACACTTGCGTCCATACAAGTCTTCAAAAGGTGCCATTTGAAAGATAGCTTGATAGCTATTGTTGTAAGAAAACTCAGTAAATTGTAGGCAATCTTCCCATTTGGCACCATAAGACAATACAGAGGCACAAACATGTCCTCCAAGATTTGGTTAACCCGCTCAGTTTGTCCTCTGGTTTGCGGGCGATAGGTTGTGCTAAAAGGTAGCTTGGTCCCAAGGGCTTCATGCAATTTCTTCCAGAATCGAGATGTGAACTAGGTTCCTCGATCAGAAACAATTATTTCTGGAACTCCATGCAAACTTACAATCCAAGAGATTTAAAGATCAGCAAGTTGGTCTCCACGATGAGTAGCCCGAACTGGAATAAAATGAGCAACTTTAGTGAGCCTGTCCACAACAACCCATATGGAATCATGTCCTCGGTTAGACCTTGAAAGTCGAGTGATAAAGTCCATCTCCACTTCATTCCATTTCCACTTGGGAAGTTGGAGTGGTTGCGACAATCGAGTTGGATGCTGATGTTCTTCCTTCACACACTAATAGATATCACACTTGGCTACAAATAAAACAAACTCTCGCTTCATTCCATGCCACCAGAATTTCTCCGTGGGATATTGATACATCTTGGTTCCTCCGAGATGAATAGAATATGGAGTATCATGAGATTTCGACAGAATGGTCTGCTTGATCTTAGATTCGGAAGGGATGCAGATGCGGTCATTATACCAGAGTACTCCCTCAGAATCAACGGTAAAGCCAGGTACTTTTTCCGTCTTCAAGCAGTCCTTGATTCCTTCAATACTCTTCTGACCTTTCTGGGCTTGCTTCACTTGATTAATAAGATTAGGCTTGACTTCAATCGAGTTCAGCATGCCAGAGCTAACCACTTCAATCCTGAGTTGGTCGACCTCTTTCCACAACTTTGGTTGTCTGATTTTGATCATGGCATTCAAAGAGGTTGGTTCTCGACTGAGTGCATCAGTGACAACATTCGCCTTTCTTGGGTGATAGTGGATACTCAAATCATAATCTTTGATGAGTTCCACCTGTGTTGCCTCATATTGAGTTCACACCGAGAGAAGGTATACTTCAAACTCTTGTAGTCGGTATAGATATCACATTGATTTCCCGTCAGAAAGTGTCGCCATGCTTTCAGAGCATGAAGAACAACAGCAAGCTCAAGTTCATGGGTGGGATAGTTCTGCTCATGAGGTTTTAGTTGACGAGAAATGTAAGAGATAACCTTCCCGTCTTGCATAAGGAAACTTCCAAGACCGAGCTTTGAAGCATCACAGTATACATCAAAACTTTTGGTGATGTCCGACATGGTGAGAACCGGAGCAGACACAAGTCGTTTTTTAAACTGTTGGAAGCTCTCTTCGCACTTCTAAGTCCACTCAAACGTCTTGTCTTTCTTGGGCAGTTGAGTGAGCGGCCTGGCGATGCTCGAGAAGCCTTGGACAAATTTGCGATAATATCCAGCCAAGCCAATAAATGATCTGATTTGGGTTTGGTTGGTTGGAGCATTACGCTTCAAGACAGATTGAATCTAGGCGGGATCAACAGAAATTCCACCTTGGGATACTAAGTTTCCAAGAAATCTGACTTCTTGTAACATCCCAGTGTTTGGGAAGTTATAAGGATCTAAATTTAATATGTGCATTTGCAAAGCATGCATCTAAAAGTACGGGAAATTTTGGTGCGAAAGTTTAAACAAAGCAAAGTGACCAAAGTTTCACTTGACATGATGAAATAGGTCTAGTTCATCTAGTTAAGAGTACGTTTGGAATGATCTTTATAACATAGTATCTCTAGAAACCAAATCATCTGGTTACTCAAACCATAATTGGTTGTGACCAATACTAACTCTTAACAAGTCTAACCTCAAGTCTATAAGTGACTTGGGATAATTCATTAGGTATCTAGAACTCAAAGAGGGGTGAGAATCCAAATCTCATAATTGATGATCATACTTTCACCAATGAGTAATACACAATGGAACCATCTCATCAACAGAGATGTGATCTTCTACAAAACAACCACTCCCTAAGTTATCAGTTCATTTCCACCACATCTCTCCAAATCATCTCATAACTATAAGGTGAACTATCACAAGTTAAGAACAAAGTTTCAACAGAACACAAGTAATACATACAGGAGTTAACTCAAAAACCACAAGTGGAAAATGATATAATAATTGTATAAACATATTTATCGAATATGTACATATCTCATCAACCATAAAAGAAGTATCTTAAAAGAAGAGATAAATCTTCTTAAACCATTGCTAAACCTTGATCATCACATATGATCTTTCCAAACCTCTATGCATGCATCATGAATACAAATCAAGGATATAAAATCAAAACATGGCACTCTGAGTAACCAAGTAACAACCATGATCAAAGCCATTAAGTCCAATCACTTTATCATGCTCGATGTTTCTATCATCTCAAACAAGTGAGCATATGAAAGCTCTACACATTAATGAACCATTTGATTAACTTATAATCTTAAGTTTCCATTTCACAAACACTCCACATTTCTATCCATATCAATATTCAACAACTAAAGTATCTCTAGATACAAGTAATGAATAACAACAAGATATAACCTCTATTAGAGGAATTGGATTGAAAGCTAAATAAAACCAATCATGTATGAGATAAGTATCTATCTTATGGGAAGCAAAACAAGAAATGTATGGAAGGATAATAAAAGTTTGAATTAAATCTTAATCTAGATCTTGTTAGTTTGGCTAGACCAATGTATCTTGTTTCCTCAATCTCCTCCAAGATATTCTGCAAGATAAGAAACCACAAGATTGGAAAAAATACCACATGAAGATCTCCAAGAAGATTATTTAGAGTGTGTTTGAAGTGCTACCCTAATCTTCTATAAGAGTACCTGGAAACTCTTATATCTTGATATGATCTTATTAACTCTATGGAAATAGTGTGATACTCCAATGTTAGTGTTATATAGAAGTATTTGATAACAAGACTAGCTACCTTGTTAACAGATCACTTTTGTATACTCAAACAATTGAATGTCATACACAAACAAACATAAGATTGAATAATCTGGTACATCTCAGCCTAATGTATATGAGTAGTAATTTTGAGGCAAGACTAGCTACCTTGTTTCCAAATTATTCTTATATGCATAAGTGCAACTTGATGTCACAACACCAACTTATATTCCTTTATAATCATCTAAATAAAATCTTTGCTTGGAATAATTGGTTGCCTTCACCACAAGGGTAAGATAATTGAATATGGAATCCCAGATATGATCTTCCTTGCAGATGGCAAAGGTGATAAGAGAAGACTAGTGAAAACTAGAGAGAAGAACCTCAAGCAACAGAAGACCACAAGAAGCAACACTGCCTCAGTAAGGGAATATAAGAAATTATTTAGTGAAGCATCAGGTAATATTAGAAGATCTTTAACTTCTATGCCTTGTCAAGCCCATCAGAAATGAGAACTCATAGTAATATCTTAAATGGAAATAATTATCAAGAATGAATTAATAACAAGCAATTGCATCCACATGTGTTGATATGTGGAGGTAGATGAAAACAAGCTTAATACCTTGTTTTCCAGATCCTTTTCATACACAAGACTAATAGATAACAGCAAAGATTCATCTGTAGGTAACCATGTAAATGATTACATGTTCTTAAACCAACATGGAATAACATCCATATTGAAACCTATATGGAAAACAAGCAAATAAGATTCCAAAGCCACTCTTGTTTTCCTCATGATTAAGTGCATTAAATAACAAATATGGCTTGCACCCCAATACAAAGAAATGTCCACCAGACTTGATAAGAACCTTAGTTATGAAAATAACAACACCACCTAAAAGAAAACAAGTCCTTTCACCAATTAAAAATTATCTGGTATGAGTTGGAGTGATATTTCATAATTGGTGAATTTTCCATAATAGATAAAAACACTACTCAGTAGTGTTACCAAAATACTTTCTATAAGAAATTGTATCTAAAATTGTCCAATCATGATACACCACCTTTTATCCACATGATTGGAGTGTGTACTTTTATTAAACATGCCTAAGCATAATTTTAAAGCCATTAAATAAATAAAATGAAGAGAAAACAACAAAATCACTTAATCTAGCACCCTATATAAAAAATATAAATATTCTTCAAATTCACCAAAATAAAACATGTTGAGATGTGAAATTTGATAAGGAATTCAAATATATTTTTTATTAATTTTTCTGTTCACAATTAGGCCCTGAAAACATAGGTTTTCTCTCAGTTTTAGTAACAGAAGGACTTGAACGCAAATTACAGAAACTTGTAGGGGGTTATGTAAAAATTTATCGTCTTCAACCTTGGACAGTAGGACACCGTGCGTGTCGTTGCCGAGATCGTCGCCTGGCCGCGTCCTGCTTGCCGCTCAAGGAAGGAGAAGGACATCACGTCGAACCCCTCCCTCTCCTCTATCCTCTAGCACACGTTTCCCTATCATTCGTTTCCTCTCCAAAAAGAAAAACGGAACCCTAGCCGACGAACTCCGCCGCCTGTCGCCGCCGTCTCCGGTCACCCCGCGAGCAACCGAGGCCACCTCTGGAACCATCGTCACCTCCTCTTCCTCCTCAACCACGCACGTGAGCTAGGAAGGCCCACAGCGGACGAATCGAGTCATCCTCTCCGCGGCCGGCCGAGCTCCACCGCGCCGATTTCGGTCGTTTCCGTCGTCGCCCTGCCTCCCCGACAACTCCATCGCCTTTCCCTCGCTCTGGTGAGCCACCTGGTTTCCTCGGTTTGCTCTCCCATGCCCTCTAGCGCGCTGTCGCCGTGTTACCGTCACCGCCGTCGCGAGAGTTCGCCGCCGGTGAGGTTCCAGTGACCATTTGGTCAGGCCGAGGCCACCCACGGACTCACACAGCTCTCATCTAGCTCATGGAGTTGTGCAATCGAGCAAATTGGGAACCAATCGACGGATTGAGAGCAACCAGAGGAGATCCCCTCCTCTGATGACGCAGGCATGACGTCATCCTAACGTCATGCGTATTTTCCTTTTTTTATTTATTTTTAATTAAAACAAAACTGACAGGTGGGTCCCACCTGTCAATTTAAATAGTGGCAGAAAAAGAATAAATCTTATTAAATCAATAACTTTTAATCCAATAATCAGAAAAATACAAATAAAATATGAACATGATTAGAAAAATAGAATCTAAATGTTTATGAAATTTTCAAAAATGTTTGATAAAGTTTCAAATTAAATATTTTCTTTAATTAATTAAATCATTTAAAATTGAGAAAATAATAAATAATTCATAAAATCAGAAAAATACAAGTTATATACCAAAATGCTCCAAATTGCAAATGCAAATCATCTATGATGTTTTTATAGTCATTTGACCATGTTTTCATGTGTGTAATATTTTGCCTAATCATTTAATTCATTTAAAATTAATAAAATAATAACTTATTCAAATATTTTCAGAAAACATAAAATGTTATATCAAATTAGAGAGAAAAACATTTCCAATTCAAATATGTCAAACATAAAACATTTTTTTAATTTATAAACTTGTTTCTAAAGGTTTAATGGAATTCTATAATATTCCATTATAACCAAAAACAACTACCACATCATTATCTTCCTTACTAATAACCCTCAAATGTTTTCACACCTATTAAACCTATCATCACCAATCATTAGCAAGTCAGGTGATGATGGATTAATTATAATCGTTCATCGTTTTCAATTAAACTCCTTGTCACTAGCTCTACACTTTTGGAACATAAAATCAAACATGTTTGTCACCTTTCCAATAACTGTTTTTCATGTGCTATTGTCTTGTTACCTCACCAAGTAATCAAAACTTCTACTTAAACATGATAACATTTGTTTGCTAAGTAAAAGTGAAACACATGTAAGTCTAAAACAAGTAATAACCACATCACCACAAGTAATGAAACGTTTCACCTAAAATATGTGTGATTAAGATATCGTATCAAACGAGGCTTACACTTGTAAGCTGGGGTGTTTTCCAGGGTATTTCACGATGCATCTCATTACTATGCATGTATCATCCTTGCCATTGTTTTCTGTAGTCCTTACCGGTACTACTTTGCTATCTTTCAGATATCGGGATTTCTCTACGCAACCCTCGAACCCCGAAGACATTGATTATTATGGTTGGTTCAATCTCAGGCAAGTTCATCACTTGCTCATATCCTTTGCAGTACTTCATAACAAACTATTTGCAAAAACCCTATCGTATTACCACCTGTTCTCAAAAGAATGCATGATCCTATTTTTATAATAATATGACTAATTGAATGACTACCCGAGTGGTAGTGTTCTGTTTGGTGGGCGGATGGAACCATGGTAAGATGAATAGGTCAAAGGAAGGTTCCATCTGCACGGGAACGTATTACCTAGGATTAACCACAACTGCCGTCGGGATTCTTGCGCCGTAAATTCGCGTTGACCATGGATCTTCTATGGGGGGAGTAAGTCAGCCGTGATACTTTTCTTGTTTGCATGTCAACGGGCTGCCAGAGACGTACGCTGTAGGTTCTGCAGGACTACATGCACATGGGTGGGATCCCTTAATTCCCACGGACTCTGTAGGTCTATGATGGTCTTCCAGGGGCGCGTAGATATCCATCGTGAGGGGTGGAATCAGGCGTTCAACCTGCTGGCAGAAATGGGTGGGCATGCGTTGTGCGGAGAAGCACGGTTTGGCTTGGACCAACAACCGGGCCCCACACCTGAGTGGGAGTGGACAGGATCTCGAGCCTGGTTGTGCAACATGGTCTTGGTCGTCCATGGGTAAAGTAACGCACCTCTGCAGAGTGTAAAAGGATGTGGCATGTTACCCCTTGTTCCGGGAAGGAGCTGCGAACGCCGCAGGAAAGGCAACTCCATGAAAGTTCTAATCCTGTGAAGATCTGGCGGGCATAGTCTTCAGAATTAAAAGCAACCTCTTGAAGAAAGATTTACAAAAACCTTGCATTCGCTTATGACTCTTTTGAGTCTAAAGCTGTAGTTAGTGCATCAAACTATTCCCTATATATCATGAACTTGCTGAGTAACGCTCGTTACTCATTCGTTCCCGTTTGACCCATGCTTAGAGTTGAAGCCTGAGGGAAGTCATCATCGTGAATCCATCGCCATCTCATGAAGCCATATGGAGTCATCTATTACTTAGTAGGTAAAGAATAATCATCAACAACGCTGGTGGAGGAGAAGCTATCAAGGTGTAGGTAGAGTCCATTCTCGGACTTAGTGTTCAAGCCATAGATTAGGGCTGACATCAGCCATAGTAGATTTAGTTCTGAGCTAGAGTTCTTCTCCAGCTTGGATCTTCGAATTGCTTCTTCTGATGTTTCATTTGTATGAGATCTTCTTGATTCATCAAAGAGATTCTCAAGATTTTGTAATGAAGTTTGTATCCTATAGTTTTGCCTGGACCCGCAGTGTTTCTGTTGTACTACTCTGAGGGATGTAATATTCACGGATAAGTCCTTCTGTGAGTATTATGTCATCGACTTGCGCACTACACATGCAGTGGTGTGCTGGGTCACCACACTTCTCTAAGCCAAAACTGGCACTTGCTAAACTTGTAATAGAGTTGATGCTTATGAAGTGTTCCGGATACAATTCTCAGATGTTCTTCGTGTTCTTCTTCATTCTTGGAATAGATGAGAATGTCGTCGATGAACACCACGATGAACTTATCAAGATAATCCATGAAAACCTTGTTCACGAGGTTCATGAAATAAGCAGAAGCATTAGTCAGACCAAAGGACATTACAGTGTATTCAAACAGTCTCTAACGGGTGGTGAATGTCATCTTCAGAATATCAGACTCTCGCACCTTCAATTGATGGTATTCGGTGCGAAGGTCGGTCTTTGAGAAGATTCAGGCTCCATTCATTTGGTCGAAGAGATATTCAATAATGGGTAGCGGGTACTTGTTCTTGATGGTAACATCATTCAACTTACGATAATCCACACATAGACGAGCGGTACTGTCCCGTTTCTCCACAAAGATTACAGGTGATCCCCAAGGAGAAGCACTTGGGCGAATCAATCTTTTTCTCATACCATCAATTTGCTTCTTCAACTCCTCGAGTTCCTCCATATTCATCTGGTAAGGCTTCTGAGCTATAGGTCTAGTTCCAGGAATTAACTCAATAATGAACTCGATATCCCGATCACGGGGCATACCGGCAATTCCTCGGGAAAAACATCCGAGTACTCACATACCATAGGAATTTGATCAAGTGATAGGTTGGCTATGCTTTTATGGCAATGAACCTTAGAGGTAGGCTTGGTTGTTGTGTACTTAACCTCCTATCCATCACTACTAGTCAAGGAAATAGATTTGGTGGTGCAGTCGATGACTCCCTTATACTTGGTCATCCAGTTCATACCAAGTACAATTTCAATCCCATGTGCGCCTAGTACTACCAGATCAGCATGAAAAGTTTTCCCACTAATTTCAATAGGCACATTATTGCAAGAATGGGTGGCTTTGGTTGTTTATCCGGGTATTTGTACTAGCATAGAATTGTTCATACGACTGTACTCTAAACCATTCTTCTTAACACATGGCTTAGTGATAAAGGAATGTGATGCACCAGAATCAAACAGAATTGGGACTGGTACTGAGTTGATAGGGAACGTACCAATCACCATGTATGGTGCCTCTTGGGCTTGTTCAACGGAAACATGACTAGGATGCCCCTTCACAACATTTTCGGGCTTCTTCTAAGAAGGTCCATGTGTCATCTTAGCTGCATTGGGGCGAGCAGGAGAAGGATTCTTATTGGGACATTCACGAGATAAGTGCCCTCCCTTTCCACATGAGAAGCAGGCTCCAGATAGCTTCAGAGCAGAAGGAGCGTCACAGTGAAAGTGTTTCCAGCATTTCCACCTCCAGGGCGCGGTGCATAAAAAGCACTATCGGGGTTGTGAGGCCTTGGATCACACTGAAAGTTGGGGCGAGGTGCATACCCACGTGCTCTAGGGGGTGGAGATCTCACAGGTGGAGCGTTGCGAGCCCTAGGATCACTAGGTCCTCTTTGCTGCATCATCTTCCTCTTGCGGTTTTCATAGGCATTATAGAGTTTGTGCTCCATCACGATGGCTGCATCAGCAAGCGACTCTAAGTCCTTGAATGGTATCAACATAGGAGTGCACTTCAGCTCATCATGCAGTCCATTAAGAAAGCTTTCCTTCTTCTTATCTTCGGTATCGACATCATTGGGAGAATACCTAGCCATATTGGTGAATTCTTCCCAATACTTGGACACTAACATCCCTCCTTGTCTTAGCTTCAAGAACTTGTCCCTCATGATGTTCATGATTCTAGTGGGAACGTGATAGTTGTGAAACTTGGCAACAAAATCATCCCAGGGGATGGCTTGCCCGGTGTCACAGTAGCACGAGTAGTTTCCCACCAAGTCATTGTTGGTCCAGCCAGGAAATGAGTGGCAAATAGAAACTTGTCATTCTCCGCAACACCAGCTACTTCCAGATTGTTAGCAATGATGCGGAGCCAGTCATCAGCATCGAGAGGTTCCACAATCTTGGTGAAGGTAGGAGGATTGGTGTTATGGAAATCTTTCAGTTTGGAACGGGCACCATTTCCATGATTGTCGGTGCCAAGTTGATCGAAATGTTGAAGGGTAGCAAAAGTAGTGTTCCGCTCGACACGAACGGCTTCATGGTATTCCATCATAATAGCAAAGATTTGAGCCATAGTTGCTTAAGGTGGTAGTGGTTGTGGAGGATCTTTAGCCATGCTGAATGAAGAAGGATTATGAGACAAAGAATAAAAGGATGGTTTGACATCCAGAAAGTAAACAGATTAATACAAAGCAAAAAGACAGGAATTAAAGTCATGTGAGATAAATGGAAGAAAACCACATACACAAACATAACACATATATACAAGAGATTCTCACAGCATACAATACCGACATCATAACATGAGTTCAACACACCCAAATGGTTTCAGAAGAACCATACTACAAAAGAAGCGACTCGTGGGTGCATAGCAACACTACTACACCATGATCCTAACAAACACAAGTCTAGAAGCACAGGACAACGACCTAGTCCTCTCCATCATCGTCGTTGAAAAGGATCTCCTTAGGGTCCTCCTCGTCTCCGGCGAGATTGTCGTCCTCCTGGTCACTTGGGTCACTCATGTCCATGCCATCTGATGGGACATCGCCAACGGGAAGGAGGTCCTTATTCTCCATGTGGAGATCGGCAATCTCCTCCTCGAACTCCTTGATGGTCGAATCCCTCGTGGCAAGGTCCTCTCTAGCGGTCTTCAGCCGGCCACGGAGAATGGCATTGTCATTCTGGAGCGACTATACCTTCTTGGAGAGGCGGGTACGGGCCAACCTGGTGGTCCGCAACTGTCTCTCCAAGGCACGGTTCTTCGAGGCGGTAGCGGCGTGCTCGATCCTCAGAACATCCAAGTTGCGCTGAGTGTAGTGCAGGAAGAACTCCATATCCTCCAAGTGAGAACATATGATGTCCTAGGTGTACAGATAAGGAAGTGGAAGTCCCTCCTCACCGCGCCTCCCGTGCAGCTCGAATCGGGTGTCGATGAAGTGGTAGTTGCGCGTCTGAGCCAGACGTGCAATCGACTGCTGGATCATACGAACAGCTCCGTCCTTCCACGAGCGGTCAATCGCTTGGAAGACGTAGACAAGGGAAGATGGTTCCGTCAAAGGCGGACGAAGGGTGCACTCCACCGGGCAGGACAACACTCCACTAGTACCATCGATTTTCCCTCCTCTCATCTCAGGTAGTGGATGATGCCCAAGTATCTTGGTTATGTCCACCAACTCTCTCTCGGAGCGGAAAGTCACGTCCCGAGTAAGTCCCAACTTCTGAGACTCGGTGAAGACGATGTCCATCTGCACAAATTTTAAGTGTAACTTAAGTTAGTGAACAGTGTGGAAAGTTTTTAAGGTATGCAAAATGTAACCTAATGTAAGTAGAATTTTGAAACTCAGAAGGGGTAGGGTATAAGAGATAATTTTGGTACTTAGTCATATCCAAAACTTTTTTTCAGAAATTAGATGTCGGAGTACTAGTTAACGTCCAAGCTAAATAAGGTCTCCTAAGGTCAGGATGGCTCTGAGACCAACTCTGTGTGGACCCCGGACTAGCAGTTCGAGACCTCCAATATGCATACACTCACGATCCCGAATCAGACAGTCCTGAGCAACATATTTAGAGCTGGTACTTCAGAGTACAAAATCCATTAGACGAAGAAATAGAGTCTTACACAAACGTGTCATAGGACCAAGTCTAAGACAGCCGCCACGCAGGGAAGATAGCACACACACACTTATTAGCGGAAGCATAGCATAACGTACTAGAACCCAAGTCACGCCTTAACACCACAGACTGCTGACCGGGAGACGTGCCTAGTTCACTGGGTCGTCAAAGTAGTCCTCCTCGTAGAAGTCCTTCTGAGGCTGCTACTCGAAGTCTGACCAAGTAAATAGCCAGGGACGAAACCAAATTTAGTACATTGGATTGTACTCGCAAGACACCCTAAATAAAAGCTTAAGAATGCAAGTATGCTTAAGTAGTGGTAGTAGTAAGTCTGTGGTTTGGGTTTATCGAGCCACGATAAATGGAAGATCCATCATTGTTGCTCAAGTTTTAGAGTTTTGTTGAAAAATATAATTCAAAAGATAGTTTAGTTTCTCTTGCAGATATCACATATCCACAAGGTTTAAAAAAAACATTCTAAAGAAAGAAAAGTTTTCTTTGCAGAACTTCTTGGAAGAACACACCTTCAAGTTTATCAATTTCCGCTACCTCAAAGGTACCACCGTTCCCTTTCCGAGTACCTCCCAGGTACAACACCAAAATTCAAGTTCAAATTTTGACAACTTCGACACAATGCTAGCTATATGGTCATTCAACTGTCCATATCCGAAGACTCGGCTATTCTGAATATATTTACTCTGCAGAGGTGCAGATGTTCCAAAAGATCCAGTACATCCGCCGTGAACAACCATGGACTGTCCGCAACAATATGCGAATATCAGATAACTGGTCCTAATTATCCACTGTGTAAGTGCTAGTAAATGACTACCCCTTCAACTGGGTTTGTTCTCCCCGGCACCGAGTGTGTCAGCCGTATCGATCCGGTTTTCCCTGACATCACACCACCATGATAGGAGAACTAACTGTTGCAACCGGGGGTAAATTAATCCCACAGTTTGAATGTCTCGTTACTCCCTCCCGGCAACAATTGGGTTCAGGGGACTCGAACCCCTATAGATCATTGAGGTAGACACATACCAACACCGACAAGATTTTAGTTAGACCCTGTACCCATATTGAGGTAATGTGGCAGTACGAATTTGTTCTTCGGCGAAAACTAGTTTATGTGTCACTTTTAGAAAACAAAACCAAAAACATTTCCTCTTCACAAACCTCCCGTCGACAAGGTCCCACCTTTCCTCGGAGTTTTTTCAAAAAAATCTTTGTTTTCCAAAAACATCTCTTTTAAAAGTCTACTTGGGGAATCAAAGTTCACTTAGATTAGGTGGTAGTTGTAATATGGTGGCTACTGGGCTTGGTAACACCAAGATTGTCTAGAGACAAAAGCATATTGGATACAATATAGAGAGATAGCAGTATATTCCACCTCAAAAATAGTTTTTGATACAAGTTGTTGTAAAACTACATAAGTAAAACATGCATGATAGATAATGATAAGTAAACAACACAACAAGCATTTAGAGTGGCTTGCCTTGGTACTGGTCTTGTCCTTGCTCTTGAAATAAACAAGAGTGGCAATAAACTTCTTCGGGAATAATTCCTTCTTCGTTATCTAACATCGTAAAATAAAAAGAAAAGCACACAATTAGAACCAAACAAAGAAAATAATTTTCTACTAGGAGTAATCATACAGCAAGCATTTCTCCAAATAACAATATTCCAAAAATTAACACTAGGGGTACACACCATTAAGCAAACATGCATTGTCAAAACAATGGAATAACACTAGAAATGAAGCTAGTGACCCTCAACCAAATTGTCATGTGTTCAGTGGGTGTGCTAATCTCATATCATGACAAAATAAAGTTAGATGACTCTCTGGTCATTCATAAGGATGTGTACTAAAGCAAGAAAATAACACAAAACACCTAACTAGGCATAGAGAAGTAATAACAACCATTATTACAAGCCCTAAGTACAACATGCTTCTCTAAACCTGAGGGATTAATCTAAACAGAGGTAACATGACATACTAACAGAAAAAAAACTTTAAAAATTATAACATGACATCACTCAAGGCATAAAAATAACATGAATCAAATAAAGCATTAAAAGACTAGACTTGAAAATAATTATCTACACATGCAAACACTCATAGTCATGGTAATACTTCAAACAAGATTTGTTCTAACATGCTAGTTATATAAGATAACAACGTAATAAAAGAGAATACAACACCTAAGCATTCTAGTATCAACAAAAACAACAATTTAAACAATAAGCAATAATAAACAAACAATCAACAAATATGGCAGAAAACACCCTAAACTTGTAATGCATGCCAAAAATAATCTAAGGCTCCTACAATCATGAAAATCTAGGATCAGGTTTCCCTAAGCATACATAAGCTCACGCGACTGAATTTATCACAAAAAACATTTTATTAAAAATCCTAAATATCATTTAGTGGCTCCCTCGTCATTTACCAATCTGCATGCCATTTAAGATAGGGAACTCAAGTGCATGCAAGGCCAAGTGATATAGCTAGCTATCACATATATCTATCCAGAGCAATTGCCCTCAATTCATTTAGATCCTAGAATAAAAGTTATGCCCCAAAGAAGATTTCAGATAGGTCTGGTTTGTGATTTTCCCTTGGGTTAACCAAAGGTGCAAATGCAGATCTGCCATTTGCATGTGGTTAGTAAAACATCCGTGTACCGCTGTCATTTTTGGTGAGGTGAAATTTTAGGTCTAGCATTTTTATTTCGAATATAACCAGAGGTGCAGTTTTCTGTTACCAAGGAAAAGATAAAAAAGCAGAAAAAAAAAACAGGAAACAGCCACATCTGCTGGGGTTTGTGACTGCACAAGCTGGGCCGTCCTGCCAGCGAGGTGAAAGGGTATGTATGCACGTCCTCTACCAACTGACCCCTAAAAAAAAAACCTCCTGACCTGCATGCATCGCATGCCAAGCTCCTACAAGGCTACAAGCTAGGGTTCCATGGCAGCTCACCTAGGCGCGACGAACAGCGATGGTGAGGCTCGGGAACGGCGGTGGAGGGTCGAGGCAGTGGCGACGTGGTCGTGGTCCTTGCAGCAGCGTCCACGCACGGCGCCTGCGCGGTGCTTGTCCGAGATGGCGCCGAGGACGGCGCTGTTGCTCCTGTAAAGGAATGGCCACACAACCGTGTCAGGGACAATCCACAATGGATGGCAAGAGGATAGGCCAGCAATGGTGGGGGGAGAGGGAAAGAAACTCCGGCAACCTTCACCGTAAGGCGCCACGGGCAGAGGTGAGGGCGGGCTCCTCCTCGCTCACAGGGAGCAAGAGGAGAGCTGCGCTTCGGTGGGATGGTGAGGTGGGGTGGAGTGAGTCTGGAGGCGAGGCCAGGGGCAGCTTATTATAACCACGGGGGGCGTATGAGGGGAAAATGGCCAGATGGGGGGGGGGGGGGGGGGGGGGGGGGGGGTATGAGGTCGGGTATGCCAGCGACCTCATTTTCCTCTCTCTTGGCATCCCTGTCTCTCTCCCTAGCTGCCACTAAGATGAATCAAAGGCATGATTTAATAGAGGGTACACCATGGTATAACCAGGACATGATCTTCTCCAAAAATTCGAATTTAAAAGTGACTGAAAGTCAGATCGAGAAACTGCGGTTTTTCAAACTTAGGAAAATTCCGCTAAGTCTTGGTTTTCTGTTAAAATCAGCAGAAAGTTCAATCATGAAAGAAATACCAAATGGATGCCAAATTTGAAAATTTAAATTGGTAAATGTAGATCATGCTATGAACTTTCATAAAAGCATTTTTTATTAATTTTGAGAAAATGGTAAGGACAGTGATAACATGATATAAAGATGGCATGTTTCTATTGTTTGTCTGTTTTCTATTTTAGCAACTTGGCAAGAAAATAGTACTTAGGCATTTCCAAAAATTAATCCTAGGGCATGATAACTAGTCCATACCACAAGGATGGCTGAAAACCAAAAATAACAAGAAATTGAGTCATGTTTCACAATAATTGGAAGAGCTCAAATTTGAAAGAAATAACAGAATTGAAGAGGGGAAAACTTAGCCATTTTCTTAGGTGTTTTTTTCTGAAGATCAAAGTATGACTAAGAAAAAAAGATAACAAAAAATGAGATTGATATAAGGGCAGTGTATCAAACGCATTACAACATTTTCATCATCTCATATTGGATTAACATCAGAGATTACATATGGATCAAAATTATCCAGAGGATTACATGATCGACAGAAAAGTTTTTGTTAGTCCTAAAATTTGTGCTCTCTCTATTTACAACATGCTACTCCAAAATGAGGATGTGATAGACAGTCAAGTCCATTGCTCGTTTGCCTCCTCGCTCCATCCTTTCCAATGCCTTTAGTGCCGCAGCTTCTTGCCGGTCGTAGCGGTGTCGTCGACATCGGCTCGGGGTGGACGGGGAAGAGAGGACGAGCTTAGGGTTGAAATGGGAAAGAGAAGGCAAGAAGAGGAGAGCCTCGCGCGACGCGATTGAAATCGGACAAGCGCTCAATAGCTCAAATAAATCAATTTAAGAAACAAGGTTCACCTCAATCACAGAGTCACCGAAGGCATTTAACTCCAAAATTTGATACTCAATATTAAATGAAAAGACGCTACATAACAGGGTGCAAGTGGGAGTGGGCAGTCCACGACGCCCTTCACCCAAGGCCGCATAATTCCTTACGTGGGCACCCACGGGTAGGCCACATAATTAAGTGTGACAAGTGGGCTATCCCACCTAGACCACATCGATCCCACCTGTCGCGAAGAACTCACGATAGGGCGAGCAGTCGCCAGAGCGCCGCCGGCGAGCACCACCATGGCAGCAGCTCCTCCTCCGGCTATGGTGGACAGAGCTCCTCCCTCCACATGTTCACCTCCCGCTCCCAACAGCTTGGTTCCCGCTCCCTTCTGCTCCATGGAAGCCCCTCCTCTCCAGTCGGATGACGTGAACACGGCGGAATCCACAGAGATATTGTTGGCTGACGACGGCTGAGATGTTGCGAATCAGCTGGTTGATGGCGGAAAACACCGAGAGAGAAATCCTAGCCGCCATGGCTGCCCAACGCCCAATGTCCATCTTCAACCAAACATGGTGGACGAGATTTATTGGAAACTCTCGGACAACGGGCAATACTCAACCTCTTCGGCGTACACAATGCAATTCTTAGGAACCATCTCTTCACACATGGAGAAGACGATTTGGAAGGTTTGGGCACCTCCAAAAACCAAATTTTTTGCGTGGCTTGCAACTCAAAACCGGATTTGGACGGCGGATCGTTTGGAAAGAAGAGGTTGGCCAAATTGTGGTCTTTGTCCATTTTGCAAGCAAACAACGGAGTCGGTTTCTCATCTTTTTGTTAGTTGCCGCCTTACTCGCCGTCTATGGGTTCTCATTAAGGATTGGTTGGGACTACAAGGCTTGCAACCGTCCACTTGGACAAACCTCTCAATTAACGAATGGTGGTTATTGATGACGGAAGGCCACTCCTCGATCCTCAAAGGCATTGCCTCCCTTACCTTGCTCACTACTTGGGAGATTTGGAACGAACGCAATGCAAGGGTCTTCCGCAACAAGCATACTCCTCCCTTAGTTCTCCTAGATAAAATTAAAACCGAGGCCCGGTTGTGGGTTCTTGCGGGCGCCAAACGTTTGGGCGATTTGATGCCGCGAGAGTAGTCATTTGTAATATTGGTCTCAAACTTGCTTTCTTGTAAACCTCTTCTTAATTAATAGATTGGGGCAAAGCTTTTGCCCCCGTTTCTAAAAAAAAAACATGGCAAAATACATGCAAAACATCGGTACATCTTCTGACTTGAGGCAAAGTACATGCATGGCAGTGATGCTCCTTTGCATAGTGTTCTTGTTTAGAACTAGCCAAAGCAGGCGCGGCGCACGCCGCGCCATAATGTGGCCGTGAGTTGGAGAAGAAAAGGAGGCCTTTTTAAAGTGCATTGCATAGTTTTGCTAGAATGCTACCTCGTCGCT
Source organism: Alopecurus myosuroides (assembly GCA_028641055.1). Classification (NCBI taxonomy): domain Eukaryota; kingdom Viridiplantae; phylum Streptophyta; class Magnoliopsida; order Poales; family Poaceae; genus Alopecurus; species Alopecurus myosuroides. Next base: position 179,915,754 of record CM054062.1, read on the forward strand.
TTGAGTGAGAAATCATATACTGAGCAGACGTGTAGATGCATGTGGTGTATGTAGTGCACATAAGCCGTAAGTTCGAATCTCGTGTCAAATTTCATTACATACCGTTGAACATAAGCAAAGCAGTATCCCTCCAGGAAGAAAAACGAACCACCGCAATCCGAACAATTTGGTAACCGAAGCCTAAAAACATAGTAGAGCATAGTGTTGGCACAACCATCTTGATTCTTTCTACTTGTAGAGCCATCAGTACTCGGCGTAGTCGGCCTGGTCGTCCTTGTGAGATCCCTGTGGAAGCCTTGGTTTTTCCATCATGCGGACAACCCGCATCTTTCTACTTGAGGAGTCGATCACTTTCCTCCTGATATGCAGTGTAGATGGCTCATGCAGCTTCGATGTCGGAGTTTCGACCGGACTGACTCCTAGGTAGCACACATGATATGTGCTTCCTCTTCTTCTTTGGTCTTTAGCATGAGTTCATCTATTCAAGGCAAGTAGACAACCCAGACTTGGCATGTTTTTAAAACTATTTTGAAAGGTCACAAAGCTGCATATATATTTATGTACGAAAAATAGAGAACTTACAAAGATTGAGTTGCAAGAAATCAGTGAAAGAACATTCACACTGTAGTTAATAAAGATGGGACCAAAAACGAATCGGAAAATGACATTTTCATGCATATTTCCCCCTCTCTTGATGTTTTCTCCAACAAAAAAGCCTTGTAATTTGTCTTATCTTCCCATATTCATCTCACGTGCACACAACACAGTAAGAGTAAAAGGTAGCAAATTTCTTAAAGAAAAAATGTAGTTTACACTAACTATACAATCAAGATAGAATGCAGAGGAACAAAAATGTCTCCCAGTTGGTAGTAATTTGGTCTCTATCAACTTTTAGCACATACATGACACAAAATAATTCAATAATTCGTGGTTGCATTTGACCGACATAGAACATACTTAAAATAGTGAAGGAAACTGGCCTGAACATCTTTGCAAAAATTCATGTGCCTCTTCAGGTATCCTGCAATAGTTATATATCGATGGCATGAATGACATGACAATGTAAAAGATGCAAATGGTAAATCATATCGTGACCTAGGAGGCGGTCCCTAAAGTAGTCAAGATAGACAACCAGAAGTTATAAACGTAAAGAGTAATTATAAGGGATAAAAGCACTGCACCTAGAAATAGTTAAGGAGTCAACATGAGAACATTTACAGTGGCTGGCCACACAGATTCTAATAGATACAACTCACATTTTGGTGCTTTAGTATATATGGTGTAAGAATGTAGATGAACAAATTTGTTACCTGTGGAGACAATCAAAGCATGTAAAGCCAGACCTTCTTTCATTTATGTGCAACAAAATTCAGTTAGAATAGGGTATTTAGGACTTAGGAGAGTAGGTATAAAATTTAATATCTAGTTTTTTTCTTTTTTTCATTTTCCAACTATGCCACTCTCTTGGTGCTGGACTTTTGGTACTGGATCTGGTCTGAGGACGATTTTTACATCGAAGATCGGGGAGGAGTACCCAGATAGCGCGCATGTACTAACATTCTTTGTTTTCCCCTAAATATCCAAGATTGTGGTTGAGCACTACAATGTGGTATGGGTGCACAGTTCTTGAAAATGAGCCCCTTTATGACAATTGTCTTTAAGGAATTTCAAGCTTACCACTCCCAACTGGAGGCAAAATCCAGTAAAACAATAATTGATGTCAATACTTCTAGCCTGTGTGAGAATCCTAAATGTATTTACATTTTGACTTCAATTAACAAACAAAATTCAAGGACTAAACTCTTTTGTTTCTTCTAGCCCAGCCCTAAACAATTCAGCAACAGATTACTGGACAAAGTAACTTGGATGAGAGGATAAACTAACTTGAAAGTAGAGAACCATACTAAAATTATCATGATCATCGTGTAAACTAAGCAACCATATATTATACATTTTTTCAATTCCTAAATTGGACTGTAACTTTTCATTAAGATATTGATTAAGATCGCAGAGGCAAAAATATTAATTCACTTTCATGTTAGCTAGTACACAAATCCCAATTATACAAACAAACAAATTGAACCCTACAGTTCGTACTTGGTTTACTTGGATTGATACATTACCTTATAGGCTGACATAGGGCTCAGCCTTTCAATCTTGCTCTATTTGTGTCCAGTGTCCAAACTTCAAAGAATCCTGCCGATAGCCAAGATTGCACCTGTGTTATAACAAATCTTAGATCCATATAAAAGTCAAGATTACACTATTCTTCCTTGCGGTATGGAACAAATCTCACATATAACTGTTCTATGAATTAGGAAGCATTCAGAAGTCGATAAAAACCTATGCTACAGGTCTTTTCCTAGCATACAACTGCATACATAAATATTGACAATATACTATTTACCTTTGTGCTCAGGGGTCTTTGACAATAAGATATATATCCACCTGTACTAAAGGATTTTTTCCCCTAGAAATGAAATTGCATATACATGCGTCCTTCATGTCCAGCTGTTTTTTTTCTAAAGCTTGTAAATGATGCGAGTAAAATGTCGTCGTACTGGTCGTAGGAAACTTTGCATCCAGAGCCGTAATATGAATACCTCAAATTCGATTCCAGAGCCGTATACCTGAAATTCGATTCGCTTTGAGTGTCACAATGTATGAAAGCATAGGTTAGCTTCTGATCAGACTGATTCAATTAACTGAAATCAGAACACTTTCTGTGTGCCTACAGCAAGCAGAGAAACAGCTACAGTATGAGCCAACATCAATTTTACAGTCGTACAGACCAAAACCGACCACCCAGCTCTCCTTCTCGGCTAAATGCCTGATGTAAAACACCACCCTGTCCACCGCCTCCATCGTCCAAGGAAGTAGGCACCTGCCAGCCTTCCCGGAAGAGTAATAGACATCCCCGAAAAGGCGGAGGGAGTGTGAGTGGATGACGCAAAGGAGGAAGTCGGAGAGGTGGGGGAATCTGTGAAATTTGGGAAAGCGGCGAGCGCCTCTGGGTGGCAACGGGTCAATGGCACGCTCCAAGATACCGGCCGTCAGGCCAGGAGCTGCGTCGGGGGAGCCGGCCTCGGGGATGACCGCTACACCGGAGAAAGAAACGACCCGCGCCACGGAGTAACTCGGCTAAGGGGAGATCACAGCAGGAGAGCTCGGGCAGGATAGAATTCTTACCGGCCGCGGCGGCGACCGCCGTGCCGCTCCATGTCGTTCTCCGAGTGATCGAGTCGTCGATCCCCGCGGTGCCGCAGCTCCATCAGTCGTTCGATCCAGACTCCAGAGGGCGCGCAACTTGAGCCCGCCGCCTTCTATCCGAGTAAAGCCTCCCCACCTGCTGCTATTGCGCCAGGGGTGTCGGCCGAAGAAGCGCACGGGGAAGGCCGGCCGAGCACGTAGAGACGACCAATCGGCGCGGCGCCGGAATTAGGCCGGCGACGGTAGGAACCAGCTATAATCCATAGCTAGAGGATGGAGAACAGGAGGCCGGCGACAGGGAAGCTCTTTCCTAGGGACACGAGGGAGCTCAGGCGGCGTGGGAGAGAGAGGAAGGATAAAACTGAGAGGACGTTGGGAGTTGGGGAACTCCAGAGTTCTCGAGAGAGGTCACGCGTGGAGACACAAGGAATAGACGTGGTCAAAGCGGTGCTACGTGTTTGCGCCACGAACGGACGTGCAGGCAGCTCGAACACAGCACACAGACAAACAACGACCGGATCGATCGACGAAGGGAGCGAGGCAAACAAATGGAACACGCGTCGACAAACGAAGGCCAGTGATGACCATCCGAATTTTGTGGGAATTAGGATCCTACGCAGTTTCGGATCTTACTTATTAGACGATATATTATATCAATCACAAAAATCATGAAATGTGTATTCTTTCTTTTCTCTCTGTCGGCCCAACTATCAATTTTTCATCCTTTTCAACAACTTATTCTCACTGGAGAAAACTGTAGTCCTTCATGTTCTAAAAAAGGATGCAAAGGTGATGTTGAATATATATCTTGAAGAAAGGAGCGAAGCATCTTCATGGAGATTCAATACCCTGTTATGTTCCAAATTATGCTGAAAAAGCAAATGACTGTTCTTATATATAATACATAACGATTTAGATTATATCTAATACTCCCTCCGTCTCTCCATCTTAAATTAGATGTCGTGGATTTGTCAAAATATAGATATATCTATGCACTAAAATATGTCTAGATTTATCCATATTTTAACAAAACTATGGCAATTAATTTTGAGCATATGGAGTACCATGTTCTGTGTAGCTTTTGACGAAGGCCTATGTCTATTTGTCTTTTTTGTCTGTAGCTTATCGTGTTGGCTGTAGCCTGTAGCTTCTTCGTCATGGAGAGTTAGCTTATGTGGATATATATGGTACATGGTACAGACTTTTGTACAGTAGTTTATTATACTCCCTTCGTCCAAATTAATTGTCTCAAAATTGAAATAAATAGAGGTATCTAAACTCTACGTATACCCACTTTTGTCTTAAATTTGAGACAATTAATTTAGGACGGAGGGAATAGTTTCTTGTACTCTTCTGTCTCATATTAATTGTCTTAAAGTTGGACAAATATGGATGTATCTAACACTAAAACATGTCTAGATACATCCACTTTTGTTTAACTTTGAGACAATTAGGCCATCCACGGTGTTAACAAAGCCAAACTTGACACATAGATTTATTTGGCATGAGTGCTAAGAGCATCTTTAGTCGCGCCCCTCAAAGGCCGACCCCAAGGCCATTCTCGTCCGGACGGGCTCCGAGCGCGCCCATTCGCACCCCCAAAGGCCGACCTAAAGGCCATTCCCGTCCGGACGCCCCCTTTTTTCCGTCCGGCAAACCCAGCCCAACCCTGCCGCATAGGGGTTCTCGTGGGGCGTTGTACGAGAAGAAATAGTCGCGTGGCGTCCGCGGGCCCGCCCCGTCAGTGAGACGGGCGCACAGTTAAAGCGGTGCCCGGTCTTCGTCTTCTCCCGAGGCGTCGCCCACGTGGCGGCCGAGCGGCTCCCCACGCGGGCTCCGGTGTTAATGCGGGGGGCGGCCTTTTGGCCTGCCCGGTCGGGTATAAATTGCCGCCCCCGCCACCCTGCGCCGCACACCGCTCCTCTCTCGCCGCCCTCTGCCTCTCCCCTCGCCGTCCTCTGCCTCTCGCCTCGCCGCGCGCCTATGGATCCCCTCGTCGCCAATGGTTTTCCCCACCATTCTCTCCTCAACCACCAGGCGCGCTCCATGTTCGTCGCCTAGTACCCGTGCCCGCCGGACATGCGCGTCGGGCACGGGTTCACCATCAGCCTCGCCGGAGTGCCCATCCCCAACGCGCCGATGGTGAGCGACGCCTCCTGGGGCCAGGAGGTGCTCGCCCACTTCTACAAGAACCTTACGCCGGCGCAGCGCTCCGACCCCCGCTAGGACCCGAAGAACCCGACGAACACGGCGTGCTACGAGCGCGAATTCAAGCGCCTCCACGAGGAGCGCTGGAGTCGCTGGGACGGCCCCGGGCCGACGCCGCCCGCCCAAGAGCGCAACAAGTACGGGCGCAGTGCGTTCTGAGCGCAGGACGGCTTCTCCCTCGACGACGTCCTCGACCAAATCGCCGCCGGCAACAACCCGCGCCTCCCCTGGCTAGTGCCCACCGTCTGGGACCCAAGGCGGACGACGGCGACTCCAACCTCCTCCGCCTCGCGCTCGTCCTCCTCCGCCGGTGGCTCCTCTAGGCGCTCGACCCCGTCTCTGCGCGTCCCCAAGACGGAGCCGCGGGCATCCATAATACGGCGGCATTCGCATTGGCGGAGGCGACGCCCAGTCTTCCCGCCGTCGCCGTGCGCCGCCCCTACTCGTGCCCAAGCCGGAGTCGGGACTGCGTTCCCCCAAGCAGGAGTCGGGGCTGGAGCGCCCCCTCAGCCTCTACGAACAGCTCCATGCGCTCCAGGCGACGTCGGCGACGGAGGACGACCCGGAGGGCGTCCGGGCGGCGTACGAGGAGTCGTAGAACACGCCGCCGCACTGCCCCTCCCGGCGGCGCGCGCGTGGTCTGTCGTCGACACGGCGGCGATGACTGACGCGTCGCTGATCGACCTCGACCCACCGGCGGCGGCCAACAACAACGAGGCGGGGCCGAGCCACTGGGCCGGCGACGACGACGTGGAGGACTGGAGCGACGATAGCAGCGACGACGACTACGACGTGTTCAACCAGTGAACACGTCGTTTCAGTTTAATTTTTAGTTTTTAGTTTATATTTTATTCAAAATTTGTAATGTATCCTATAAATTTGAATGAAATCGTCGTTTAAAAATTTTATGCGCCTTTTTTTGGGGGGGCTCCAATTGGGGCTGCAAGTGATCAGTCGCGCCCCCCGCCGGCGCCGTCCGGACAAGCTCCAAAGGACCTATCCGGGCGCCCATCCGGACGCCTACTAGGGACGCGACCGGAGATGTTCTAAGTTTACTATGTTTGCTACAATATGGCAAAGTCAAAGCCAAATATCAAAATCACTAAATATGTGGCCCACTAACTATAAAGTAATAATAAAATATTTTGATCTGCTCACTTAATTAGTCACATCCCTCTATTTTATTATTTTATTCACTTAAATGAGTTTGGTATTGGATCTTCTAGTTGCTACTACACCAAATTATTTGGCTTTGACATCAAGATTTGATATCTCTACAGTGTAGGGAACCGATGCCAAAACCAAATATGGTATTTTGCAACCAAATTTGGCACAGACTATGGATGCTCTTAATATTAGAGGGAGCCAGGGAGGGAGTATAAAAAAAATAATGGTGCTAGTACTCCCTCCGTCTCTAAATAATTGACTCAACTTTGTCCAAATATGGATATATCTATACACTAATATATGTCTAGATACATCTATGTTTTGACAAATTCAAGTCAGTTATTTTGAGACGGAGGGAGTACTAGTTTCGAAAATCGTTGGGCGGTGAGAATCAGCTAGAACTTTCCTGCAATCCCGCCTCCACCGAAGGTCACTTTCCCCGGTTCCCGGATGACCGTGTGCGGTGGCGTTCTCCATCCAGAACACCGAACACGTAGCATAGATCTGAAGTTAATTAATCTCCATCTAGCGCCGGATGGGATACAAATCATGATGTTTTCAGGGGGAAATTATGATGTTTGCTCTGATTTCTTTACAGATCGCAGCAGTTGGACTTTAGGTACGGCGAACGGCCAGTAAAGTGTAGAGATCAGAAAAAGAGAAAAGCTAAAAACTTTAAAGCACTGGGTGCGGTACGAATGTTCTGGGGTCTAGAGACACGCCGCGTGATGGCAGTACAAGCGCGTGGGTGAGATGAGAATCCAATCTTATCCACTCTCTTGCCTTTTACCCCACCGTCCGTCGGGTGATCGAGTCGGCAAGATACTAAATCAGCACTGTTCCTGGTGGGGAAAAGTGCACACAAGAATCAAACTATTCCAAACAAGAAAAAAAAACCATAACAAAAGGAAAAACGAGAACATGGAATATATGAGAACAAAATGTTTTCCCATTTCGTGCCTAAAGGTAACTCTGTCCGGTGGGGACACATGAGGCACTAAGAGCATCTCCAGCGCGCCCCCAAACGCGCCTCCACGGCCACTTCCCGTCCGGACGGGCCCCGAGCGCGTCCACTCGCGTCCTCATTGGTCTTCCTGTCCGGACGTCCTCTTGTTCCCGTCCGGCAAATCCAGCCCAACCCCGCCTCCCAGGGGATGCTGTTGACGTGGGGATGACCCCTGGACCTATCGTGTGAGCCTACCCGGTCCAATGCCCAAGACGAAAGCCCAAAGAGAGGTGATGCCATGCACCACTAGAAGGCCCAACGAAGGCCCACCCGCAAGACTTGCGTGTCAAGAAGGAAAGACCTAACCGACATAGAACTAGGGTTTGTAACCCCCCGGACACGGTTTGAGAGTTGGCCATCTATATAAGGCCAGGAGAACCACCGGAAGGAAGATCCAATCTACTTTTCACCACCACAAGCCTTGAGCTCGAGATCATACTCTCGACTTGAGCACCCCATTGTAACCGATCTATTGATAATACAGATCGAAGAGCAGGAGTAAGGGTTTTGCCTCTATGAGGGCTCCGAATCTGGGTAAATCGTGCCCCCTGTTAGCCGAGGACTGTCACCAGCGCCCTTACGTTCTCTTAACCGAAACCCTACCGGATCATCCAAGGGACTTGTTGAGATGACTATTCGACAATTGGCGTTGTCTGTGGGAACGACGGGCGACCTTCAGCTGGAGCCCTGGAACTTCGAGTCCACCAGAACCGATCCGTTTTGGGTCGCTCGTCTACGCGCCCCACTCGCCGGAATCGCGCCTGGCGTGCAGCGGATTGGAGAAAAGTATCAGCTTGACGTTCGTGAGCTTCCACTTCCGCGCCGACAAGGCAGGAATCTTGAGCCTCCCCGAGCAGATCGACCTCGGTGAATCGGACTCCGAGTCTGTCTCGAGCCCGGCGATCCCCGACTCGCCATCTAACGACGCTGGTCACGACCTAGTGCCTAGTGGTGGCTCCATCCGCCGCAACCTCCGTGACTTCCACACCATCGTAACCGAGGAACCCTCCAGATCCGGTGAAAATTATCGACCCACGCCTAGGACTCACGAGCCATATCTGGCCCAGGTCTACATGGCAGGATCAACAGAGGCACCCGAGGAAACAGAGGATAGTCGAAAGAAGCGAGAATGCATCAAAGTATCGCGAGCCGCCTGGGACAAAGCGAAGGCGGCGATACACCTTGGCGGTCAACCGGAAAAAGGAGCCTCCCGAGAGGACCTAGTCGCATACCACTATCACCTGGTACGGGCGAGTCGGCTGATCGCCGAAGCCCGCAAAAATCTGGACGAACGAAAGAAAGCGGCAGACAAGTCAAGCGCGCGTCGCGCGGCCCTCACTAGGACTCACTCGGTAGGAAACAATCCCCCAAAAAAGAGATACGTCTCGAAGACCGCCGGCATGGACTCACTTGGAAGAGAATTTCTCGATTTTGAAGTCGTCGACTGGCCATCACAGTACCACACCATTCTCGGCCGAACATCATTCGCGAGATTCATGACAGTACCTCACTACGCCTACCTGAAGCTCAAGCTTCCAGGGAAATATGGCACGATCACCATAAACGGCGACTTCCAAAAGTCAGACAAGTGTGATATTGAGTTCAACAAGATCGTGAAATCTTTCGGGATGCATGAGGAGCTGCAAGAATTGGCAAAAACCACGGATCACTCTGTGATGCCACTCACCAAAAAGAACGCCCCGGAACTCGAGTTCAGCCCAAACAACGACTGTAACGGCCGGGGATTTTCCCCTCTTAGCCTTGTTTTTTTTTCCTTTTGTTTGTGCATCGTCATGCATCATGCACCATCATCTATTTAAAACTTGCAAACATATTTAAATTTATCAAATCAAGTTTTCTAAAATTTACTAACATTTATTCGATGTTTAAATCTATTTTTTCTTATGGCCTAGACACTTTCTGGAAAAAAAAAACAAAAAAAAAAGTTTGAGGGCCGGCCAGCCCACAGGCCAACCGGCCTGTCAACTCACCCAAACCCTAACTCAACTCACGCACACGCCCGGGCACACCTCACGCCACACACGCACACACGCACCCGAGCCGCACAAACACAGCACACAACGCACACAACGCACTCACGCACGCACGGAAGGAAAAGAAAAAAAAAGGGAGGATCGATCGATCGATTCCCCAACTGCAGCGAACCCATCGTCTCCTTCCTCTGCATCGCGCCGCCAGGGGCGAGCGCCTCCCGCTCGTCGAGCTCCCCTCCGCCTCGCTCCGCCTCCCGTCGCCCTCGCCTCCTCTCCCACCGGCAGGAGGCCGCCCAGGACCTCCCCCTCGCAGCAGCGCCTCCGCCTCGAGGCCTCCTCTCCGTCCTCGGCGCCGGCAGGAGCAGGGCTCCGCCGCGCCCCTCCCCTCCGCCGGGTCGAGCTCCGGCCGGCCGAGCCCCTGCCCCTCACCGGCCGCTGCTGACCGTCCCATCCTCCTCCTTTAGCTCCTCGCCCCGAGACCATGACGGCGCCCGGCAACGGCAGAAGTGGCAGGAGGTCGGGCTCCCCGACGTGTCGACGCCCCGCCGGGCTCCTCTCCTGCCTCCACGCGCGCGGACGCCGTCGCCGCCACAGCCGTCACTCGCCGGTTCCTGCCGCTCGAGCTCCATCCACGATGCCCGCCAAGTGCTTGGTGGATTGTCCACAAGAAGCCCTTTGCCTCGCGGGGACACATTCATGCCGTGCTCTGTTTGTTGTGGCCGAGGCCTTCGCGCCCGTGTCGTGGATGACCGTGACGCCGCCAAGCTCGACCCCGAACTGTACCTCGTCGACGAGTTCTTCGCCGACACGTACCGCTACCCCGAGCCGTGAACGTCCACCTCGCCGAACCCTCGACCGTGTCCGCTTTGCATTGGCCGCCTTCGTGCGCGCCCGAAGACCGGGACCGTCAGGTTCGCCTCCGACCCCGAAGACGATGTTGTTACGGTTCGGCCACGACTACGACGACCACTTCGACTCCATACGTGAATGACTACTTCGACGACGACACGAGAACAATTATCTCCTCGACGCCCCGAAGACGATGATGCGGTGGTGCAATTACGACTACTTCCTCGACGTCGACTACTTTCCCTACTACAACGACGTCGACTACTTCCACTACCACGCCTACGTCGACTACTTCCTCTATGACCCGAAGACCTCGACTTCGACTACATCGACAACGGAATGACTACTTTCCCTGCTACGACGACTTCGTCTACTTCCCATTCTTCGTCTACTTCCTCCACGTCCTGAAGACACCGGCGTTGCCCCGAAGATCTCCTCTTTCCGGCGTCGAACACAAAGATCCTCTCCACACGTGAGCACCCCAAACCCAAACCCCTATACCTATATGCCCTATTTTCTATAACATATCAACTATATTTAAAATGTCATCGCATCATGTTTGCATTGCATCTTGTGGGTTTCAGGGTAAATAAATAACTCGAACCTCCTAAATTAAATGTTGGGCTTCCGGCTCAATTTAAATTGATTTAATTGCATAAATCATAACTAATTCATTTCAACTCCAAATTTGAAAAGTAAAATATGTTTTCCAATCAAAATTCTCTAAACTTTGCAAATATCAATCTTGTTTTCTGTTTCAAATAAATTAAATTGCTGAAAACAACTATTTCTTAATTAATGCATTTAAAATTGCTAATTTGATAACTTGCTCATTTTAATTCCAAATCCAACAAATAAAATATGTTTTCATACCAGAAAAATGCACTTAATCTGTTCATGCCATCCATGCTCATGTTTGCATTTTGTATGTTGCATCTTAGTTTGTGTTATGCATGTTCACCTATTAAATAAATATGGAATGTGTTGGGGTATTAAATTCAAATCATGCCCTATTCCATTTAATATTGGATAGATCACCTCTACCTTGTTTAAACCTGTTAATCAACATTTAATATTGATGGTTAGCTAAACAACTTGAACCAATAATTATTTGTCCGGACTCCGGTTCCGATTAAATTGCTTAAGTCGTTTCCCCTGTTGCATCTTGCCATGCCATGCATATAAAATAGGATCATGCTGAATCTTTTGCCGTAGAAGTAATTGTTGCATCCGGTGTTTGTTCTAGTTTGTTGCTTCTTCGCGGATAGGACGTTGAGATGATGTGAGCAACGACAAGTTCTTCGGATGTACCTCTACTTGCTGGATTCCAGGCAAGTATACTCACTTGCTGCCAAATGGCTGCCTTTCATCACTTGTTACCGATTCTTTCCGTTGTTCTTATTCTAGCATGTTGATTCGATGCTTGTGTCTCGATCCTATCGTATGTTACCTTGCAGCCATGATATAGCCTTTCCTTCCACTTCCTATTAACTGTTGTTTGTTTACCCTGTTGGCCCTCGTGTCGTAGTTGCATGCTTAGTGTTGTTTGCGCTCAAGTCTTGTTGTTCCTTTCATATCACCTGTTTAGTTGATAGTTGGGTTTCAATTCAATCAACAACATGTTAATGTTTTGGGTAATAATAATTTGATGATAAGGCACCGGCAGGAGGCCCGGCGTGGTTTTGAAGCCTGCTAGTGTCGACCCTAATTAGGAAAAGGGTCTTGTCTACTGATCCATGATGAGCGCACTAACCGCATGTGGGAAGCGAGTATGGGCGCCCCCCTCAACTTGATTCGATTCGCATCTCGTCCAAATCGCCACACTTAGTTCGGGCTTTCCATTGGATGCATGCATATGCAGGTGCGAACCCGAGGCTAGGGTGGAACTTTTGTAGTCGGCATTTAGGGCGGCATGGTCTTCCAGTGCTATGAGGGTCCCCCTTTTCTTCATGGGGGCTCGATTAGCCGCGCACGCACAGCATGTGGTTCTTTGGGCTTGATGCGAGGAAGAGTTGGGTTGTGTTGAGTACCTCGCTTGGTGGGTTGATCCCCCGTCTGGCGGGTTATTCTTACGTGTACGGCCAAATTGGTGCATCCCTGCAGTGTTAAATCTTCTCGAGAAGCCGTGTTTTCCGCGGTTATGGTTAACTTGGTGAAAGTACTGGCTAACAAGTACTCAGAACAACTTACACCTAACTAATGATAACTTGACTAGTAATAGTCTTATTGACATAATAAGTTGAACATCATTAATCCAACAGTGTGAGTATCCTTGGGTTGCTTCCTTAGTAGGGGGTAACATTGGATGGGTTTGTTTGGTGAGTAGTTGTAGTTGGTTCCGATACGCTATCTTATCCCCCTCTTTTAGCCGGAAGTTGTTTCGAGTCTCTGTAGTTGGTTAGTGCAGCCCGCTGCCGCTTATTTGCAATCATCATTTCCTTTCCGTTGAACCAAAGTATTTGTATCTTGTGATGACTGGCTACGCCGGTATCTTGTGAGTATGGTTTATCCACTTGCCAGTACTTAACCGTACTGACCCACGAATCTCTTTCGTGGCTGCATATTCAACATTGCAGTCAACAGGTTTGAAGTCTGACGACGTTAGCTTGGGAATCCCTCCGGCTTGGCCTGGGCAGGGATTGGACGCTCTCGGTTATCTTCAGGACTCTTAGTCCAATTTGTATATTGTCCGTAGCCGGACGCTATGTTGTTTCTTCCGCTGTTATTTGGATCTTTGTATGGTATCAGTTGTATCCCTGACTCGTTTGAGTCATCTTGTACATATCTTTTCTGTTGTTGTTGTGGATTATTCGTGAACTGTTGTAATGTTATCACAAGTGGCAACCTGGAATCGGTTATTATGTGGATTTTGGCGGGAATGCTGAAGTATGCATAGTGCCCGATCTCGGGGCGTCACAGCGACACTCGAAAGCATCAAGTGCACCCGACAGAATCCACAAAGACGACGATGGTGTCCACCACCCTATCGTCTGCATAGGAAGGCGCGCTTGTCAAACTCCTTCGTGATTACTGGGAGATTTTTGCCTGGCAGCCTTCAGATATGCCAGGGATACCCAGGGAGTTTGCCGAGCACTCACTTGAAGTATATAAAGACGCCAAGCCAGTCAAGCAAACCACTCGACGTTTTTTAGAGCCAAAACAGAGGGCACTCGGAGAAGAGGTGAACATATTGCTAGCTGCCAAATTCATCAGAGAAATCAAAATTTCCACCTGGTTAGCAAACCCGGTGTTAGTCTCGAATAAAAATACTGACATCCTTCGCGTGTGCATCGACTACACGTCGTTGAACAAACAGTGCCCCAAGGATAACTTTCCACTACCACGGATCGACCAGATCGTGGACTCCACTGCAGGCTGCCAACGACTCTCCTTTCTGGACGCCTACTCGGGCTACAATCAGATCAGGATGAAACAGGAGGATGAGGAGAAGACAACATTCATCACACCACACGGTGTATACTGCTACACGACAATGCCCTTCGGGCTGAAAAACGCAGGTGCGACATATCAGCGCTGCATGCAAAAATGCCTCGCCAAGCTCATTGACAAGAACGTCCAAGTTTACGTCGACGATATTGTCATCAAGACTCGAGTGGAGGACACACTCCTTGAGGATATCAGGGAGACATTTGACGCCCTCGACGCCTACAGAATCAAGCTCAACCCGACAAAATGCGTCTTCGGAGTCCCCGCAGGAAAACTCCTCGGCTATCTGGTATCCGCCCAAGGAATTGAGGCCAACCCGGAGAAAATACAAGCAATCTTGACAATGAAGGAGCCAACGAATCTTCGCGGCGTACAACAGCTCGCAGGGCGACTGGCTGCTCTGAGCAGATTCATCGCAAGATTAGGCGAGCAGGCACTCCCCTTCTATAAGCTGCTGAAGAAAACAGATAAGTTCGAGTGGACGCCAGAAGCAAAGAAGGCGTTCATCGACTTGAAAAGAGTGTTGCAGAGCAGACGTGTATTGGCAACGCCACAGGAAAAGGAACCACTCCTCCTTTACCTAGCCGCAACAAACCAGGTCGTCAGCACGGTCATTGTCGTCGAGCGGCCAGAGGACGGAAAGACAAACGGCGTTCAGGGGCCAATATACTACATCAGTGAGGTACTTTCGTCATGCAAACAGCGATATCCCCACTACGAGAAACTCGCGTATGGAGTGGTCCTTACTGCCCGCAAGCTCAAACACTACTTCCAAGAGCATACCGTCACGGTGCTAAATGACGCATCACTCGTTACTATCATGAACAACTCCATGGAATCCGGAAGAATCGCAAAATGGAGTATAGAGCTAGGCGCCTAGGACATCATATATGCAGGGCGCACATCTGTAAAATCTCAGGTCGTCGTGGAATTCCTGAGCGAGTGGACGGAGCTGCAAATCCCAGGACCTCCAGAATACACGAGCAACTGGATCATGTACTTCGACGAGTCGAAGAGAAACGAGGGAGCCAGAGCCGGTGTGATCCTGATATCGCCAAGGGGTGACAAGCTACAATGCGTCCTGCGACTCGACTTCCCTCCCGGCGACCCCGCATCCAACAACAATGCAGAATACGAGGCCCTCCCTCACGACATGAAGATGGAGATTGCCTGTGGAGCCACTCGATTGATGATATACGGGGATTCAAACCTTATCGTGCAGCAGACGTTGAAGGAGTGCGACGCTGTTGCAGACAACATGATCGCCTATCGCGACATGTACAACATACTCAAAGGAAGCTTCAAAGGGTGCGAGCTGAAGCACATCGCGCGATCAAGCAATGAGGAGGGAGACAAACTCGCGAACATAGGGTCCACAAACGCCCATGTTCCACCAGGAATCTACCTCGAGAGAATTAGCAAACGATCAGTCAAAGCCAAGAAGCCAGCATTAACACTCGCAGCAGCAGAAACGGTGGCCAACCAGCTGATCGCCCTCATAGAGCTCACACATCACATCTCAAGGCAAGTTTTTTTGGTCGAGCCAACCTGGACGCAGAAATACCTCGACTACTTGTCCAATAAACAGCTTCCGGCAGACGTCCGCGAAGCTAGACAGATAGTACGGCGCAGCAAATCTTTTCGGGTGATCCAAGGAGATATGTACAAGCAAAGCATATCAGGAGTACTCCAAAGATGCATCGCACCTGAAGACGGCAAGGAGCTGCTCCGTGACATACACCAAGTCGACTGCGGGCACCACGCAAGATGGAAAGCAATCGTGGGAAAAGCCTTCCGTGCAGGATTCTACTGGCTCACGGCGGCTAGAGACGCTAAAGAGCTAGTCGATAGATGCAATGCATGCCAAAGATTCGCGCCCAAGCCACACGCCCCCGCCACAGAACTCCACATGATCCCTATCGCCTGGCCCTTTTCTCAATGGGGGCTTGACATGGTGGGACCTCTACGGAAGTCAACACCCGGAGGATACACCCACCTGCTAGTAGCAATCGACAAATTCACGAAATGGATAGAGGCTACGCCAGTCACTTCACAGCACGCCGAGTGCGCCGTGAAATTCCTCAACTCCATCGTATGCAGGTTCGGTGTCCCGCACAACATCATCACAGATAGTGGGAGCAACTTCACAGCCAAAGAAACTCAGGACCTCTGCGTGGAAAAGGTGATAACCCTTAGCTTCGCCTCGGTAGCCCACCCTCAAACTAATGGCCAAGTCGAGCGATCCAATGGATTAGTTTCGGCTGGCCTAAAGAAGCGGCTTCTCAATCGGATGCACCCAACAGCAGGGCACTGGGCCGAAGAATTACCATCGGTGTTATGGAGCCTGCGAACAACACCAAGTCGGTCGACAAACTACACCCCATTCTTCATGGTATACGGCGTTGAGGCCGTGCTACCCGAGGACGTCAAGTTCAGCGCCCCACGAGTCGTCGCATACAATGAAGAAACCTCGACCAAGGCACTCGCAGATGATATGGATGCACTGGACGAGATCAGGGACATTGCACTCGCAAGATCTGCAGTCTACCAGTGGTCACTGCGTAACTACCACAGTCATCACGTACGCCACAGATCCTTCGTGGTAGGAGACTTGGTATTACGACTCAAGCAAAAGGAGGGGCACAAGCTAGAGCCACCATGGGAAGGATCCTTCATCATACACGAAGTTATCCCAGGAGGCGCCTATCGCTTAAAAAACCCAAAGACAGTCGGCATCTACTCCAAACCATGGAACGTGGCGCACCTCCGCAGGTTTTATCCTTAGAGTTTTAATCTTCTACTCGCAAGAAATAAGGCTGTATCAGCCATTTTGTAACTCGAGCAAATACATGGCTTCTCAGCCATAGCAATAAAAACATGGTTTCTCAACCATAGTTACAAAGGTTATCCAGTCGCAATTTTTTCTTTCTACATGCTAAACGACAGGTCACCCCCAAACACACGGGGGCTACGCCTAACTAGCAGCATCAACACACCGAGCACTTGCATTTGATAAAAAATACAGGGTAAAACAAGGTTCACAACTTATAAACACCTTAAATCAATCGATTAATACATACAAGGGCACAAGGTATACACCTTCAAACACCTTACAAAACTAGAAAACACAAGGTACATACACCTTGGGGACTTACAGACTACATGTATCGACGAGCAGCCGCCTCTTGAAGCAGTCGGTCAGTCTCCTCGGCGGTCAGTCGAACAATTTCCTCTGCTGCAGGATGCACAACCTCGTAATGAGGGATAAAATCTACAGGGGGCCTCGGGTATCCGGAAGTCGCGCCATAGAGTTGAAGTTAACCTCAGGATGCCACAAACGCACGAAGGCGAGCGCCACCCGAGCTCCACAAATGAGTTGTTGGCGTACACACTCGCGAACTTCTCCCACCCGACCAAACATCCTCAGCAGGCCACTCAACCTATGTGGGACAACTCCAAAAGGATAAAATGCCCGATGGACAGAAGAGAGAGCCTCCCGACAAGACTCAGCGAGTATCTGCGCCTGACTCGCCCGGTACTTCCGGGTAGCCAAGATAAAACCTCGGCTACGGTCAGACCAGAAGTTGCTCGTGTGAGGATTAGAGACGCTCGACTCGTAAACAATATGGTTGTCCATCCAATGACCCTCGCAGACTACATCCGGCTCAACAACTGCAAAAAATGGCAAGAGTGTCAAAACAAAATATCAATCATCGACAAATACTTGGGGGCTCGCAAAAACTTACAGAGCATTTTCTTCGCAACACCCGATAGTTCCTCCATTACAAATTGCTCACGCTCAGCTGCAAGTTTCTGCTTCGACTTGGCCACATCAGCCACGCCTTGCAAGGCCTTCAGCCTACGATCGCCATCCGCGACACGGTCGCGAAGCGATGCAAATGTACTGGCAGCAACAACTAACGGATCAACTAGAGAAGCATCTTCAGTCGACGAGCCTCCGCTAGAGTCAATTACCTGGAAAGAACAACAAAGATTCAGGGAGAATACAATACCCCACTCGAGAGTATACCACCCCATTTCGGGTGCTCGGGGGCTACTCCCATCGGGAGAATACCAAGTAAGGCGCAGATATAAAGACGCTGACACTTTCGAGAAACCATTTCGATTGAGAAAAATAAAGTACGGGAATACATCCCAAGGTTCATTACACATCAAAGCGTACAGAAACAAAGACTATCCTATGGAGAGGCGGAGGTAGTTCCACTCGCAGCAGGCTGTCCTTTACGCCCGGCGCGGGAAAGTACCCTATAAAGCTTCTTCGAAAGCTCCTCGGCACGATCGCCAAAAGGACGGAGTGCTACCTTTTTGCCCAGGGCGTCGCGTGGAACCTCCGAGTACACCTTGTCCAGGTCACCCGGGACACCATGCGCCAGGGCGAACTGGATAGTTGTCTTGGCACTACACTCCGTCTGCGCCAGCGAGTACTCGTGGAGGAGATCTTTGTCGCCCAAGAAAACTTGCAGGAGACCGCTCAGAGTAGGCGGAACCGCCACATCCAAGAGCAGGCACTCATGGAACTGCGTCGACACTCGGGTAGCGTCACCAACCAGGGAGCAGATCCTATTCGCGTGCTCCTGAAGCTGAGTACACGAGTCGGTGAGAACATCGAGTCGCTGGTGTCTGGCTAGCTCCAACCCAACTCCAAGGGCATCTGAGACACAGAGAGAACAATCATCAAAAAAAGAAAAAAGGCGAGCCACAATCGAAGGAAGATACAACGCAACTTACCGGCAAGCTTCTGAGCCAGAGGACGGATGACCTCGACAAGATCGATGTCATGCTTCACGCTTTCCTCCTCCAGCTGCTTCAAAGCTCCCTGAGCCTCTGCGAGACTGTCAGCCGAGCACTTCCGTGTGGTTTCCAACTCCATTCGGGTGGATTCCAGCTCCGTCTCCAGGGTTTCCACCCGAGAAAGAGCCTCCGCCTTCAAGCGGGTGACTTCATCTGCAGCTTGGAAGAACGCGATTGGGACAACGATTGCAACCAAAAATAAATGGTGAAGGCAAAAATGTGTGTCAGCTTACCTTGCAGGGAGCGGCCGTCCTTGACAAGTTGGTCGTGAATTCCCCGAAGAGAAACGCAATCCTCCTCAGCAGAAAGAACTCGGCGCCCGAAAGCAGCAAGGAGTCGAGAAGCGCCTGCAGAAAACTCAAAGTCAAAAAACCATAAGGACAACACTTGAGCCTATACTCGACTGTACACAGTCAAGTATAGCCTCGGGGGATACTCCCATCGGGAGCACTGACATGCACCCGATGAAAAGCAAGCAATTGACCATAGACTCGGGGGCTACTCCAATCGGGAGCACTGCCATGCACCCGATAAAGGAAAAAACACGAGAAGAAAAGGAAGAGAATTTTTCACCTTGCCCTGAGCGGTAGATAGAGGATCCGCTGAGCTACCCGAGACCTCCCGGCTCCCGGACACTCCGGCATCCACAGGGTGTCCACCCGCAAAGCTGGGCATCCCATACTCCAGAGCTTTAGTTTCCTTGGCTGGGCTCGGAGATCTTCGAGGAGGATCTGCGGCAGGAGCGGGATCCATGATGGCCTCTTTCCTCTTTACAGAGGGAATCGAGAAAGTGAACCGTCCTGGGTTGATGGTCGTGAGACTTCTGCAGAAAACAAAATCAGACAAAGGATAGATGGAAGCAATTCTACGAAAATTCTACAAGAACTCACTCGTCCTCATCATCGTCGTCGAGGTTGTCAGGATTCCAGGCAGTGGAGATCTTTGACTGACGAACCACATGAGGAAGAACATTGAAAGGAGCCACCCGAAGAGGCTCAGCTACTTCGACGGGAGCATCACTCACAGAGTTGTCCTTCGAGGTGACCTCCTCCTCTTCCTTCTCCTTCCCCTGCCCGCGGCGCTTGCGCCGACGAAGCTGCTCGCCATCCGACTCCTCTTCCTCCTCCATGTTGTCCCGCTCGGAACTTGAGTCAGCCTCCGCGATGCTGGTTTCGAGAGGAGCCTCGATGTTACTAGCCAAAAGATCCGAGACATCGTCTACAGAAACCGACGGGTAACACGTCGCACACTCAAGCTCTACGAAGGCGAAGAGAGAGAAAAGAAAAGATCTTCAACAGATGAAAATCCAAATTGGGAGTGCTGGGGGAGGGTTTGAAGCTTCAACAGAAACAAAAAGAAAAAAAGAAGAACAAAAAAAACTCACCTCGGCTGGGGGAGGGTTTGAAGCTTTGAATGGGTCGAGAGGGCACACCGAGTAGCTCTCTCCCTTCTTCAGTTTGGTTATGGCCGTGATCTTCTTGTCAAACTCGGCATTCGAAAGAATATCGTCGCAGACGCGACTCGGATTGTTGACGCCATTATGTGTCCACATGGGAGTTGGCCTCGCCTGGAGAGGCTGGATCCTTCAGCGCAAGAAGACACCCGCCAGGTGAATTCCGTTCAGTGGCATTCCCTGCTCCTTCTCGCGGAAGCATGCAACCTTTGCGAGTAGAGGTGAGATGATCTTGCTCTCTTCGGGTGAGAGGGTGTGAAACCAAGATTTCCGCCGTTTCAGAATGGCAAATGGATGAAACTCAGGGAAGCCACCCGCGCTATTATCCACCACGTAAAACCACTTGCGGCGCCATCCTTGGGCCAAGTCGACAAAGTGCATCTCCATGTAGGGGATGTCCTTATTCAACTGAATTCCAAAGCCGCCGGTCCTCAGCGGCTCGCTGGTCTTCTCGCCTGGCTGCGGCTTCTCCCGGAAGACCCGCACCTTGAAGATGGCCTTCCAGAGACCCCAATGCGGGCGAATCCTCAGGAAACACTCGCAAAGCAAGATAAAGCATGAGATGTGTTGAATCACGTTTGGAGGAAGATCGTGCAGCTGTATGTCGTGGTGAGGAGAAGACAAATGCCATAGGATGGCTAAAGTTTGGGGCCGATGGACGTTGTAGGTATTCGGGGAGGGATCGCACGTCGAGTATACGCGCTCAGGAACACTGCAAACACCAAGATCTACCCAGGTTCGGGGCCCTCGTGTGGAGGTAACACCCCTACTCCTGCCTACCTCTCTGTATATAGCTCAACCGGGTAGCCACAGTACAATTTCTACTCTCTGCCGAGTAGCCAACTGCTAGCTCTCACTCTGTGTAGCACTAAGACTCGTAATAAATGCTCTCTGGTCCAACGTCCCTCGCGTAGTAGGGGCTGGCCACCTTATATACTGGTGGTCAGTGAGTAAACTACACTTAAAAGTACACGAAGTGACAACACCACTGTGCAAACGTCACACGCCTCCGTGTTCCCGCTGACGTCGTGACGAAAGTCACCGCGCCGTCCGGCTGACAGGTCTTGTCCACCCTGTCAGCCCCTTAGGGTAGGTCACTGACATGTCCTGTCCCCCTTGTCAGTGACAGGATTTCACAGACACTTACCCTCACTGTTCCCACGCCTCAGCACAAATAATCATGCTCCTAGTAAGTTGAACCGCACGCCTGTACGGCCGCGGGATACGCGGGATCTCCCACAACGGCTTCATTGACTTTGTGCCCGAGTAGGATAGCTTCAGATCTACCCAGACCACCTGAGTTCTACCCGGTCGATCCAGAATCTCACTTGTATCTTCTCTTGGCCTTCAGTACATATCACCGAGTAGCGTCTACCGGATATGGGTAGCCGGGTAGCCGCGTACCCGGCAAACCGTACTCTGATCACTGTTTTACCACCAGTCTTTCCCCTACTCGGGGGTAGCCCCCCGACATTAGTCCCCGAAGCTGGTAGAGTCCGGCGAACTTGTTCCTTGGGCCCTGCCAGCTTTAATCAAATTGTCTCCATAATGAAGTGTGGCTGAGTTGCTCCTCAACTCGGACGCCCATGATCTCTACTTAAACTTTTCTTACCATGGACTTTGGGGTTTTCTTCTCGGCACTGAGTAGACCACACGATGCTGAGTTCCACCGAGAACCCAACAATTAGTGAAATTTGCTGCACTTTGCCGCTCAAGCCAGAGCGGCTCTATCTTCTTGTGTCCAGGGCGCACACGTGTCACACAACCGTACCCCCGACGCCTCGGTTCTGGCATGACTGCGTGGCACGCGCCCATCACTGCGCCTAGGGGCCCACAAGCCACTGTGTCATGTCACGTAAGTACTCAAGAGCCCACGACACGCGTCGTGAGATAAACTGCGCCGGTTACGCGCGCTGTGTGCGTTTCTAACGGGCGTGTTAACTCCCACGCAGCACGATTTTTCCCACGATCGATCCCAATTAGCAACTGCATCCGTCGTGAGATAAATACCCCCGCGCCGCCCTCATTACCTCTTTCCTCGCCTTCGCTCTTCGCCTTCGCCTCTGCAGCAGAAAGCAGCGTCGCCGCAAGCTCGCAGCGCACCGTTGTTCCACACACAAAGAGCGAGAGAGATCCTCCCCGTTCGCCTCCACCTCCGGCCTTCATCTTCACCCGCAACGCGCCCGCTCCTCCACCGAAGGAATCGCCATGGATATCGAGAACGTCGTCGAAGATCTGCACGAGGAGGAGGCGGCACCGGCGCGCAGGCTAGGAGGGCTCTGACGTGACGGCGGCGGACTGCCAGTGGCTAGTCAACACGCGTCGGGTCCCTCCCGGCGTCATCTGCCGTCGTCCTGGAAATGAGCTCGTCCCTGCTCCCGAACCCGGTGAGTATATGGTCCTCCTAAGCCACTTCAAGCGTGGGTTTGGACTTCCTATTTCCAAATCCATGCAAGATTTTCTTCGCCATTTTGGCCTCCAGCCACACCACCTACCCCGCCAATACGATGGCCATGCTCTCTACCCGCGCCGCAGTTTGCGAGGCTTTCCTAGGTGTTTATCCCACTGTTCACACCTGGGCCAAATTCTTCTTCTTCCCTCAACAAACTGTCCCAATCCTTCCAACCCAACCGCTCCCAAGAAAATGACCCAGACGGGTAGCGCCATGATACTCCAGCGCTCCACTGGGCACCACCCGCGGGTACTTGGCCTGGAGACTTGCCGTAAGTGGCAAAGGGGCTTTCTCTGCGTCAAGAACCCCCCCCCCCTGCAGAAGGAGAGGAAGCTGAAGACTTGATCAAGCTTCCCGAGTTTCGGAACATCGCCCCCACCGAGATGCGGAATTGGGGTTACAACCCCAAGAAGACAGTGAAGGACGCTGTTCAGGTTGACGACCGCCTGCAGATGCTGGTGCAGGAAGGACTCCTCCAAGATGACCCGGTGGCCTGCTGGGTGGAGCGTCGGGTACTCCCGCTCCAACACCGGGTACACAAGATGTGTTATATGGGTGGCCCCCGCGACTGCACCCGGACGACCACCTTCGAGCTCTCCAAAGCGGAGGTGGCGATCTGGGCCAAGTCCATTCTTCGGACCATGCTCACCGACAACTGGTTCTACGGCTTCGTGCCGTATAGCTGCACCAAGCGCATTCCTCAGGTAAGTTTTCCTCTCTGTACACTTGCTGATCCCAATCCTTTACTTCTTAGCTGTATACCGAGTAGAAGCTACCTTAGCCTCTTATCCCCATCATGCTTTATGTTTGCATTTCACACCGGGTAGGGATCCTCTACTAGATTTTAGCTTAATATGCTTTATGTTGGCACGCTATCCAGAGTAGAGCTTTCACCAGTATACTTGTTTAAGAGTTAGCCGCAAATACTCTCTGTTCACTTGTTAGGCCGAGTAGAACTTCTGCTTGCGTTCCTTTTCTAGGACTTAGCATTTTGTGCTTCGTGTTTGCACGCTAAACCGAGTAGAATACCTACTCGTTTCTCTCTTCTAGGCCTTAGCATTTTATGCTTTATACTTGCACGCTAGGCCGAGTAGAACGCCCATTCGGTTCTTACTTCCAGGCCCTAGCATCTTATGCTTTATACTTGCACGCTAGGCCGAGTATGATTCCTCTGTTGAGACTTGGCTCACTGTGCTTCATATTTGCACCTTTCAGCATATCGCTCGCCAGAAACAAGAAGACAACACCGTCTTCGAGAGGAACTGGCAGCCGGACCGGACCGAGGATGACGCGACAGCGTATGACATCCAAGATACACTCTGTATCCCCCGTGCCGGTCAGGATGGTAAATCCCGAGACTATGCCTCTATTCGGTACTAGTCAGATGATGAAGAAGGTGACCGAGTTCACCTGCTTGTTCGCTTGCAGTTCACCCTGACCTTCTCTTTTCTCATTTTGATCTTTGCTTCTTTCAATCACAGAAAAACCAGAACTGGAAGAGGGGGAGGAACCACTGGACGTGGCTCCTGTTTCCGTGGCCGCCCCCACCGAGTCGAGGAAGAGAACGGGTAGCGGGGCACTTGAGCCTCCTGCCAAGAGGATAAGGAAGAAGGCAGGCAACAAGCAGACTGCTACGCGCAAGAAGCGCCCCACTACCGACGGGTAAGAGATTCTGAGTTGAACTGAGTACTTGCCTTTCGCAACCCTCTCCATTTTCTTCCTGGATTTCTTCTTTCTGCACCCTTTTGACTTTATTTCTTCTCTTTTTGTCTTCTTCCAGCGATGCACTCGATGCCGAGGACGCCACTGCACCAGCCCCAAAGAGGAGCGCGCCACGAGACGTCGTGGAGCTCTCCGATGATGAGGGGAACCAACAACCAGAGGGTAGGACGTAGATGTCCTCCCCTCCTCGAGAAGAGCATGATCTGGGTGCCGAGAACACCGGTGCCGAGATGGAGACCGAGCACGCTCCCGAGCAGCCGCAACCTAACACCCAGCACGCTGCCCAGGAGCCCACCGCCGAGAGGCCACTAACGCCGCCAGCTGCCTCCGCTGAGGAGATCATAGATAACGCCGCCGAGCAGCGGCAAGATGACACCGCCGAGCAGCGGCAAGATGCCACTGTCATGGAGCGGCCAGATCCTGCTGCCGAGCAGCGGGAAGAAAACCGTGTCGAGGAGCGACCAAGGACCCGCCCGCGGAAGACCGGGTTGTGGAGCAGCCACCACCTCAAGACCAAGTACAGCCAGATGCTGCGCCGGTTAACCAGCCTCAGGCGCCGCCAACCAAGAAGATGCCTCTGCCTCCGTAGCAAGCTCCTGAGCCTGTATCCAAGAAGCAGCCATCGCCCTCAACCGTGAAAACGGCTTCGTAGCCGACCAGGGTGCAACCCAAACGGGGCGCAGGGAAGACCGGTCCGCAACCAGCCGAGAAGCGGCAGGCCGGGCAGCAGCAGTAGACCCCTCAGTCTTCAGAGCTCCAGCAGCCAGGCGCTCAACAAGGTGGGCAGCCCGCGCAGCCGCTACCGCCACCCAAGAAGACCGTCTGGCCACTCAACCAGCACAAGCAGGCAAAGGACCCTAATCCAAACACCAAATTGGTACAGACCAATATCAAATTTGGTCTGCTGAAAAACAAGTTCCTGGCTCGGGCACCAGTGTCACCAAGAAGCCTCCCACCTTCCCAGATTATTGGGTCGAGCTGCAGGAGCGGCATAAGATTAAGATGTCGCAATAGGCCGAGCGGTTGGCCGCTTTGAAGGAGCAGAAAGCCCTGAAGCGCTCCGGATCCAAGGGAAAGAACACCTCCCTGACCATCCGAGATAACGCTCCCCGCGCAGAGGATGAAGATGAGCTCCCAGAAGACATAGAGGCCATCCTTGACCGGATAGGATTTATCGAGAAGGCCTGGGACAACACGAAATTTGGCAACGCCGCATGGGACGATGTTGAGCTGAGGAACCTTGACAACTACCGGCAAGCGTGGAACAAGGCCGATATTGGTCCTGTTAGCATGGCCGTGGCCTCCTCCAGCAGCACCTTGGCTGGCAAGCTGTTGTGCCTGCGCAAAACTGCTGAAGACATTGAAAAGACCTAGGTGGTAAGTGCCTTTCCTCTTTTGACTTTTCTGAGTTGCCAGCTTTCTTCTTTACCTCTTTTCTTCTATCCACTACCCAGTCCTCGAGATTCAGGCCGAGTAGGTAAAGCTCAACCGAGTTTCCATCTACTCGGGCCAAATCTTCCAAACTTACAAATTTTCCTTCTTCCCTGCAGGAGAGCACCGAGGCCCGAACCAAGGTTTTCCGCCAGCTCCTGTGGTTGCACCGATCCATCAGAGATAGGAACCGGGTGCTGGAGTTTTAGAAGAGAGAGAGGGATGCTCTGGAGAAGAATGCCACGGACACTACCATCAAGTTGTCCGCTGTCGAAAGTAAGTATCTAGCATTTCGATTTGTGCTTTTTTGCTTACGCCCATTTTATGCTTTTTGCTCAACCATTGTCTTCTCTGCAGGTGAGCTCAAGGCGCTCGTTGACACACACCAAGACTGCGAGGTCATGGCTACATCAGCATAGAGCAAAATTTCCTCCTTTGAAGGTGAACAAATCCTTCTCTTTTCTTCACTTATCTTCTGTTGCTTGCTCACTTTTCTAACTTGTGGCTCTCCCCGCAGAAGAGTACAAAACCTTCCGAGAGCAACACCAGGAGTGCCTCACCCCGGCTGAAGTGCATCATCAAGTGCAGGTCCGAGAGGCCCAACTACAGAAGGAACTGGACGCCGAGAAGGCGGAAGTTGAGAAGCTCCAACTCGAGCTTACCGACGCGCTCAAGACTGCGATTACTGCTGTGAACGAGAAGACAACAGTGGAGAACTGAGCTGCCACAGAGAAGCAGGATCTCGAGAGGGAGATCGGATCTCTGAAAGAGAGAAATCAAACTCTCGAGGGCATGGTCAACGATTCACGCCGTCTCCGGGACATGCACATCCGGCTTGCTGATGACTGGAGGTCCCGACTAGGGGCCCTCGTCCTGGAACTGAGCTGTGAGTTCTCGCTATCCTTCATTTTACTCGGTCTTTGCCCTTTTGATTTATTTTACTTGGTTTTTCTTCTTCCTGGTTCTCTTCTCTAACTCAAACTAGCTTGCCCTGACCCAGATACCTTCCCGGACCTCAATGATGCCGCTGAAACTGCTGTTGAGAAAGCGAGAAGGGTCCGGGCAGCTTCCGGCCTTGATACCGATCAGTCCGCCAGGATCGACGATCATATTTTGAACATCAAGACCCAGGTGACATCCCTCAAAGGTCTGGGCACCTCCATGGTATCCACTGCCATGAATCTGCACAAATTATTTTGGCCAGAGCATCAAGTGCCAGACACAATCAACGAGATGGCAGCCAACCTGGACCATGTCAAGGAAGAATTGAAGAAGTGGCATGCCTCCGTAGCCCGGGCTAGAGCGGATGAAGCCCTGCACTTCATATTATCCTGGTATGAAAACCTTGACCTTGACAGGATTCTCTCCCTCAGGAATGGCTCCAAGTGGACTGGCCGGGATGAATGTGTCCTGCACCAAAAAGAAGTGGCCTACGAGCTCGCCTCCTATGCTGAAACCAACCAGTACATTGATGGCCCCACCGAGCCGGATACTGACATTGAAGAAGATGACGAGGAGGAGGAAGAAACCGAGGGCGATGAAGGTGCTGGCAAAGACCGCAAGTTGGACGACGAAGAGGAAGAGCACGAGGAAAGCGAGGAAGAGGGGACCGAGTAGCGCAGCACCGCGGAGGAGTCCTGGATGGAGACTGACCCGGAAATCGTCAAGCCAGTAGATGGCTCGGACGAGGCCCGAGTTGAGTCGCAGCCCGCCGCACAGGAGGAGATTGTCACCACCGACATGGTGATCGACGATCCCGCTCCCGAGTTGGGCGCGACCGGGGCCTCAACCGAGAACGTCACCCCCGAGCTCTACCCTCTTCCCAGCGCTTCCGCTGCTCAAGCCACCAACTCTACATCCGAGCCGGCCTCCGCTACTCCAACTTCATCTATACCCGAGCCTGTTTCCACAACTCCTGCAACCGAGCCCATGGCGCCTACCAGCACCGAGATGGACACTAACTCATCCACCGTTGTTTAAATTCCTGCACCTTTGTCCTCAAACACTTATCAGATCCCCGGAATGTCGGGTGCAGATGTAACAAATACATTTATGGTCCTCTTGTTACTCGGTTTTACTTGTTTCTTTAGCAAGACTGGCTCAATGTCGGATTGCGTTAAAATGCAAGTCCCCGAGTTGCTTTTTTCATTCACTTAGTTCTTTTGTCTTTGCTCTTACCTGCCACTTGTGGCTTTTTTGGTAGTCGAGTCACAAGATTTGAAAAACCAAGTTTCAGATACTTAACCACTTAGAAATTTGCATGCTAACTGTGCCCACCACTTAGCCGAAAAGAAAAAGAGAGGTAAAAACACCCTACTCGGTTGTTGTGCTCTTCTTTCCTTAGTAGTTTTTTCATGTGTTCAATGACCCTTGGCTTGTTCTCTTGCTTGCCATGAAGCCGGGTTGCGGACAGCAGCAGATTCGAAGAGTTGGCGCTTGGGTTTAAACACACTACTTAACGTACGCGCGAAAGTTTGAGTAGAAGAACCGAGTAGGCAAAGGAAATAAAGTAAATGACACAGAGCAAGTTTTAGCATAGGCAGTCCCCGAGTTCGAATTCGGAGTGCCGACTTGAATTTAACTCGGTTGCGGAGATACATACAATGTTTTGCTCATGAATGAAAACGACGGAGTAGAGCTACATTCCAGGGGCGTTTGGATTCCTCTCCGGATTTATCCGCCCTGTTCTTCTGTGGTGTCTGTGCATCGATGAGATAATAGGCATCATTGTGCAGCGCCTTGCTCACAATGAAAGGCCCTTCCCACAGAGGGGACAACTTGTGCATCCCGGCTGTGTGCTGCACGAGCCTAAGGACCATGTATCCTTCTCGAAAAACCCTTGAGCTCACTTTCCGGCTATGATACCTCCTCATATTCTGTTGATATACAACTGAGCGAGACAGAGTTAACTCTCTTGCTTCCTCAAGCAGGTCCACATCATCTTCTCGGGCTTCTCTTGCCTCCGCCCCAGTATAGAGGGTTACTCTGGGTGAGTCATGCTCAAGGTCAGTGGGCAACACGGACTCAGCTCCATATACCAGGAAGAATGGTGTGTATTCGGTTGATCGGTTAGGGGTAGTCCTTAGACTCCACAACACCGCCAGAACCTCGTCCAGCCAACAACCAGGGGTTTGTTGTAATGGCTCAATTAGCCTTGGATTTATCCCGGATAGGACCATGCCATTTGCTCTTTCAACTTGCCCATTGAAAGCCGGATGAGCGACTGACGCAACGTCTAGTCGGATTCGCTTCTCTTTGCAGAACCTGGCAAAGGCTCCCTCAGCAAAGTTTGTTCCATTGTCCGTGATGATCCCATGCGGGTAGCCGTATCTCAGGATGATATATTTCAGAAAGCTCACAGCTGCGTTTCCATCACACTTCCGAATAGGCTTCAATTCAATCCACTTGGTGAACTTGTCCACCATGACCAAGTTGTGGGTCATGTTGCTTCTAGCTGGCTTGAAAGGGCCCACCATATCCAAGCACCATACTGCAAAGGTCCAAGTGATAGGGATGGTCTTCAACTCGGAAGCTGGCATGTGAATCTTGCTTGCATATCTCTGGCACCCATTGCACTTTCTCACTAGATCTTCTGCTTGCTGCAAGGCAGTGAGCCAAAAGAATCCATGCCGGAACACCTTCTTGACCAGAGCCCGAGATGAGGCATGATGCCCACATTCTCCTTGATGTATTTCTCTTAGGATCTTTTCTCCTTCTTCTGGCTCAACGCAGCGTTGCAGTACTCCAGTAGGGCTTCTCTTGTGCAGCTCTTTGTTGATGATGGTATAGCCCTTAGATCTTCTCTGTATTTGCCTGGCTGTGACCTCGTCACTCGGCAATGTGCCATCCACTAGAAAGGATAATATGGGCAAAGCCCAACTCGGTGTCTCCCGGGTAGGAAACACTGGTTCTTCCATTTCCATTGGATCAGCTGCCATGACTTGCTCCGAGTTGGAGACGAGTCCCTGAGTCCCCGAGTATTGAGAAATAATCCCCTCGATAAATGCGACGGTCCCCGGGTTTGCAGCGGCAGTCCCCAGGTTGGATGGAGCAGTCCCCGGGTTCTCTTTTGATCCTTCCCAATCGATCTCCATAGGAACAGCTTCATAGTCCAGCAGCCCTGGAATGTATATTTACTCCGAGTTGGGAGATGGCTTGATAGAGGGCTTCCTTAAATGCTCCAGAGAAATCCCAGGCGGGATGAACTGCCGGGAAGATCCCAACTTGGACAGATTATCCGCTGCATCATTTTCAGCTCGGTGGATGTGATGGAACTCACACCCATCAAAGATTCTAGTCATGCTCTACACCAGAAACCGATAGGACGCCATGTTGGCATCCAAGGCGTCCCAAGTCCCCGAGACTTGTTGAACTACCAGGTCTGAGTCACCATAGTAGACAATCCGCCGAACTCCAATTTCCTTGGATACTCTCAGGCCGTGTACTAGTGCTTCATACTCGGCTACATTATTGGATGCCGAGAAGTTGATCTGCAGCACATATCTAAGTTGATCTCGCTTGGGCGAGGTGAGCACCACGCCAGCACCGAGCCTTCTTTTACTTTGGAACCATCAAAATGCATCTTCCAGAAATTGGTTTCCGACAAGGGAGGCTCATACTGCATCTCGGCCCAATCCACCAAAAAATCCGCCAGGGTTTGTGACTTGATTGCTTCTCTTCTCGTGTACAAAGGGGTGTACGAGGCCAGCTCAATCGCCCAGTTGGCAACTCGGCCACTCGCATCCTTGTTGCCCATGATCTTCGAGATGGGAGCAGTGCTCACCACCGTGATGGGATGCTCTTGGAAATAATGCTTGAGCTTCTTGGCACCCAGGTAAACGCTGTATGTCATCTTCTGGTAGTGTGGGTAATTCTGCTTGGAGATGGATAGCACCTCGCTGAGATAATACACCGGCATCTGTACGGTCTTCCCTTTCTCTTCTCGCTCCACTACCACCACCACACTGACTACTCGGTTGGTGGCCGCGATGTACAGCAGCATTGACTCCTTGGGCAAAGGGCTTGCCAAGATGGGAGCGCTACCCAGCATGGTCTTGAGTTCTTTGAAGGCCACATCAGCTTGTGGTGTCTAGACAAACTTGTCACTTTTCTTCATGAGCTGATAAAGAGGCAGCGCCTTCTCGCCCATTCTTCCCAGGAAGCGGCTAAGAGAAGCCAGGCACCCGGTAAATTTCTGCACATCCTTCAGTGATCTCGGCAAATACATGCTCTCTATAACTTTTATCTTTGAAGGATTGGCCTCAATGCCTCGACTGGATACCAAGAAGCCGTGTAGCCTGCCAGCCGGGACGCCAAATGTGCACTTGGTTGGATTTGATTTCATCCGGTATTTGCGCAAGCTGGCAAATGTTTCCTCAAGATCTCTCAACAGAGTGTGTTTTTCTTTCATTTTGATGACAATGTCATCTACGTACACCTGCACATTCTGGCCTATCTGGTCATGCAAACACTTTTGCATGCACCTCTGATAAGTAGCCCCAACATTTCTCAACCCAAAACACATGACAACATAGCAATAAGCCCCGCACGGGGTAATAAAAGCAGTCTTTATTTGATCAGCCGGGTTTAGAGGAATCCAATGAAAACCAGAGTAGGCATCAATGAAATACAAAAGCTCGCACCCGACACTGGAATCGATCACCTGATCTATACGGGGTAGCGGGAACGGGTCCTTAGGGCGGGCCTTGTTCAAGTCGGTGTAGTCCACGCACATGCGCCAGACCACAACAGCCTTGGGATCCTCCTTCTTCTTCTCCACCATGACCGGATTGGCCAACCAATCCGGATGCAGCACCTCCATGATAAATCAACTTGTCAGCAACTTTGTGATCTCATCGCCAATAGCTTTCCTGCTCTTAGTCGCAAAGCGGCGCATTGCCTGCTTAACCGGCTTGGTGTCAGGGCGCACATGCAATGAGTGCTCAACCAACTCCCTCGGGACACCCGGCAGGTCCTGATTGGACCATGCGAAGACATCCCGATTCTCACGGAGGAAGTGGATGAGCTCGCTTTCCTATTTCTCCTCCAACCCGGCACCAATGATGGCCACACGTTCCGGGAACTCCAGGTCAATCTGCACCTTCTTTGTCTCCTAGGAAGCCTGGAAGGTGGCCCCATACTGAGAACTCGGCATGCTAGGCATACCGACTTGATCTGCTTGGGCCATATCCACCACCTCATGTATCTTCTTCTTCTCAGCAGCAATGACCATGGACTCGGCAAGCCGAGATCCCGCAGATGCACACTCCAGGGAGAGCTTGTAGTCACCCGAGATGGTGATGATGCCATTGGGACCAGGGATCTTCGTCTTCAGGTAGGCCGCATGAGTAGAGGCCATGAACTTGGTCAGCGCAGGCCTGCCGAGTAGAGCATGATAAGGGCTCTGAAGATCAACCACCTCAAATTGCAGGCACTCGGTCCGGCAGTTCTCCCTGGTGTCAAAAAGCACACCCATCAAGATGCGGCCGATAGGAGCACAAGATACTCCCGACACAATGCCATGGAATGTAGTACGACTGGGTAGCAGCATGTTTTCGGCAAGGCCAAGCTTCTCCATGGTATCTCGGTACATGATGTTGATGCTGCTCCCGCTGTCGATCAACACCTTGCTGAACTTCACGTTCTCTTGGTCCCCAAGAAAATGGGGTCCACTACCAGAGCATATGTACCAGGGTTGGGCATTATCTTGGGATGATTTGCTCTGGACCAGACTATCTCCTGGTCGCACCACTCCATGTAGCGAGGCACAGATGGCATCACGGCATTCACTTCCATCGCGCGCCTGCGCTGAAACTGCTTGTCATCCGGCTCAGTGGTGAACACCATGTAGCTCTCGTGGTGCTCCTGGTACTGGTTCCGGTCCCCAGCACCACCATCATTGTTGCTGTTCTGGTTGGCATTGTTGTTGTTGCGGTTGTTGTTGCAGGTGTAGTAGTTGTTGTGGCGGTTGTTGTTGTTGAAGTTGTGGTTGTAGTTGTTATTGTTGGTTCCGGTTTGCTCCCTGAGCCACTTGGTTCACGTTCTCCCTCCTGGTTCTCGGCTGGCCTAGGAGCAGCTGCCCGGATAGGCTGCACATTAGAGCCTGAGAGCAGGAGAGGAGGAGGAGGAGGCAGCTGATCAAAGCCCTCGCTCTTGATCCTGTCCCACCAGCTGCACTGCCGGGTAGTGTGATTGGCTGACCTACTCGGATGCCGAGTATGGAAGCTACACTGTCCATCCTTCATGTTCTCAAAGATGAACCTTGCTGGTTCTCCGAATTCCTAGGGAGCATTGTACTGCTTCTTGAAGTTCTGGCCCTAATTCTGGTTTTTTGCCCGTATTGGGCTCCAGCAGTTTTTTGCCTTTGGCTGCTCCCGGCAGCACCCTGATCCTGAGTAACAGCAGCTACATGATCAGACATGTAGCGGATATCCGGACGGTCTTCTCTTCTCTTGTTGCGGAAATCCTGGCGGTCATGGCGCCGGGATCCATCATGGTGCTTCCTCTTGGGCTCGAAGGAATCAAGCAGAGGCTGAGTAGGATCACCGAGAGCGTACATATCAGCAATCTTGATTGTCTCGACGAGGGTACTCGGCATCTCCCTCGGCAATTTCTGCCACAGCATGCTTCCATGTCGGCATCCTTGCGCAAACCACGTAATGGCCTGTGACTCATTCACACCCTCACAGGTGTTCCTCAGAGTACTCCACCGAGTAAGGTATTCCCGGTCAGTTTCGTCTTCTCTTTGCTTGCATGCCGAGAGATGCTGCAGCCTGTTTGGCCTCTTGTAGGTGCTGGTGAAGTTGCTGATGAAGGCTTCCGAGAAGTCAAGCTAGCAGTTGATAATGTCTTTCGGCAGATTGTTGAGCCAGATCCGGGCAGGGCCCTCCAGCATCTGGGGCACATACCGAACAACCCATCTCCTGTTGCCACCTGCAACGTACACGTCAGTCACATAGTCGTTCAGCCAGTCCTCTGGCTTGGTGCTTCCATCATAGGTCTTGGTCCCTCTAGCCAGCTGAAACTTGGACACGGGTGGCTCCCCCATGATCCTAGGACCAAAACAGCTTGCCCCGGGTGGGCCTCTTGCTTCTATCTCTTCGGACCGGTAGCTGGTCCAGCTTGTATCTTGCATCACTTGGTTCCAGCATTCTTCCTCCCAACCGGGTTGCGAGATCTATTGGGTCGGCGTACCCGGCTCACTCCATTGCTGAGTACCCGTCGTTGTAGCGGTCTTGAGGCACATGTCCGGGTTGTGCAACCGGGTTGGCCACAGCAGTGACCACATTCGGCTGAGCAACATGTTGGACTAGGTTAGCAACATGCTGCCGAGACGGGCCCTCTTGGTTACCTTCTTGTCCCTCTTGATGAACTCTGGCAGTCGGATGGCCAGTACCTGCAGCATTGTGTTTTTGGCCGGGCTGCCGCACTACAGCGTGCTGTTTTCCGGTGACAGCCGGGTCATACACCTGCATCTGTTTGTTCCTCCCAGAGTTCACACTCTGGGCCCTCTCTCCACCGGGAAGCGGCGATGAGGCCTAGTCCACGGATCTTGCTCCATGCGAGTGAACAATATGCGACGCACCGCCCCCAGGGTTGGCCTGCCGAAAGGCCTCATTCTGCCGACCCGCTTCCAGAACGAGTTCATTGAGCTGCTCCTGCTGCCTCACAGGCCTCGCCAGTGAGATGCGGTAACTCAGCAGCAACTGCCTCTGCAGCTCTAAGTGTTTTTGCAGGAGAACTATATTTCGGCCTACCAGCTGTGTTTTGACTGGCAGATTTGCTAGCAGTTCTACCATCTCTAGCTAGCTCAGCGCCTAAGTTGCGCCGAATAACCCCTACCTTGCTAGGATTCCTAGAAATAGGAGTAAAGCCATGCGCTCTATTGTACTCATTTTGGTCCAAGTTAAGCTCAAGCCTAACCTTCTCCAGCTCCTAGGCCTCCTGCAGCAAGGCGAGTCGATGTTGCTCGAGCTGCACCCTCACCACAGCCGTATCCACGTCCGTGGCGATAGGCATGCCGAGCTGCACGACATCGGCGCGAGCAGCCGGTATCACGGTCGATGTAGAATGATCCACATAACCAGGTTGGTTCCGCGGCATGTCGTAGGGCTTGTGACCCCTGGGAGCAGCCAGCTCCTCGATGACTTCAGCCGCAGTGGTCGCGCCCTTCCCGGAGTCGATGACAGGGCCCGTCATTATCACCTCCATGCTGCCCACAGAGCAGCCAGCCGGCTTCCCGCGGACAGCAAGAACAGCGGGGGATCGTCAGCGACGAGAACCACCTCGGGGTACTCGCGGATGACGATGGTGGCGACGTACACCAAATGCGCGCCGAAGGAAAGGACGGAGCCGTCTGCAGGCAAAGGCCTGCCGCCGAAATTGCCGGCGTTGTCGCTGACGAAGTCGAAAGAGCCGAATCTGTGGACAAGGCTACAAACCACGCGCTCCCCCGACGGAGAAACCGGTCCCGTCCGAATATGCACCCCAGCCAGAGCCGCAGCTGGCCCCACGGCGGGAGCCAACTGTCGTGGTGAGGAGAAGACATATGCCATAGGTTGGCTAAAGTTTGGGGCCGACGGACGCTGTAGCTATTCGGGGAGGGATCGCACATCGAGTAGACGCGCTCAGAAACACTGCAAACACCAAGATCTACCCAGGTTCGGGACCCTCGTGTGGAGGTAACACCCCTACTCCTGCCTACCTCTCTGTATATAGCTCAACCGGGTAGCCATAGTACAATTTCTACTCTCTGCCGAGTGGCCAACTGCTAGCTCTCACTCTGTGTAGCACTAAGACTCGTAATAAATGCTCTCTGGTCCAACGTCCCTCGCGCAGGAGGGGGCTGGCCACCTTATATACAGGTGGCCAGTGAGTAAACTACACTTAGAAGTACACGAAGTGACAACACCACTATGCAAACGTCGCACGCCTCCATGTTCCCGCTGACGCCGTGCCGAAAGTCACCGTGTCGTCCGGCTGACAGGTCTTGTCCACCCTGTCAGCCCCTCAGGGTAGGTCACTGACATGTCCTGTCCCCCTTGTCAGCGATAGTACTTGACAGGCGCCTACCCTCACTGTTCCCACGCCTCAGCACAGATAATCATGCTCCTAGTAAGTTGAACCGCACACCTGTACCGCCGCGGGATACGCGGGATCTCCCACAATGGCTCCATTGACTTTGTGCCCGAGTAGGATAGCTTTAGATCTACCTGGACCACCTGAGTTCTACCCGGTCGATCCAAAATCTCACTTCTATCTTCTCTTGGCCTTCAGTACATAACACCGAGTAGCGTCTACCGGATACAGGGTACCCGGGTAGCCGCCTACCCGGCAAACCGTACTCTGATCACTGTTTTACCACCAGTCTTTCCCCTACTCGGGGGCAGCCCCCCGACACTGTATGCCATAGACATACAATAGCCCGAGGAGGAAGGGATGAAGAGGGAAGGATAGACCGCTGGTGACGTGCTCGGAGAAGACGGCGCGTTCGTTGGCGAGAGGGTTGGGCGTCTCCTCCTTCTTCGTAGACATACGCACGCGCCTGTCCGTGTCCAGGGGCAGCAGCCCCTCACCTTGCATCTCGACGATGCTCTTCCACGTGGTGTTCGCGGAGTGCCAATCGCCGATCCTTTTCGCCGGGGCCACAGTGGATGCGCTCGCCACGTTCTTGGAGAACGTTGCGGCAGCACAACGCTTCTTTGCGCTCGCCATTAGAGACTTATGTCAGAGCTCGAGGAGGAAGAAGGTGTGCGTGAAGGGGGAAAGGATGAATAGAGCCGGAAAAATTACCCCTACTCTAAGGCCTGGTATTTATAACCAAGAAGGATTAATCTGAACCGTAGATCTAGTAACGTGGCGTCCATCACAGCTGCCACACGTGAAGCGGAAACGAAGCGGCGAGGGACAGTTACCCAACACGATCTTTACGAAAAGATCGTGCGTATTTACAGCGCACGACCAGCGGGAAAACCGGGACACGACCGATCGTTTCCAGTCAAAAAGCTGACACGGTGGGCCCGCGTGCTCTGCCCCACTTCGTCACGTCCCATCGGGAGCAGTCGGAGCGATCGAGTGTGCAGTTACGTCACTGCGCCCCTCACGACACGCGAAATCTCTTTCACATAAGCTTTAATGCTCGAAATTTCTTTCGAGTGGACACCCTGACACGAAATCTCTTTCGTATGGGTACGTCAAAACGCGAAATCTCTTTCGCACAAACATCCTGACACGAAATCTCTTTCATATGAGCACATCAAGACGTGAAATTTCTTTCGCATAAACATCCTGACACGAAATCTCTTTCGTATGGACTTCATAACGCGAAATATCTTTCGCATAAGGTCAAGAAAAGAGAAGATTTATTCACCTGAAGAATTGCAGGAACATGATCAAGGTAAAATTGCGAGTACGCAGCTCCCGCAACTCTACCACACGATGTACTTACGCATCCTTATCCTGGATTGTTTGGCCGACTAGGCACATCCGAATGCCGTATTCTTTCGAGTACGAAGGTAAGACCCAAAGGATCTCTCCTATGGGCCTAGAATCGCACTCAAGCTGCGTCCTCCGGCTAATTTTCCGTGTCAGCAACACGAAGAAAAATCCTAGCGGACGCGTCGGGTACCCCTTTAGGTTAAGTTCGACTCGGTAAGACCTCCACGGCCCAGTCGCAACGATCATCTCGCTGGATTTGAGTCGGAGGTCTCGAATTCGTGTAGGCCAGAACCGTTTTTGCCCTAGTTACAATTAATTTGCCCTGATCTTTCGGGAGAGCCAAGCGACTGAGCCGCATCCTTCTGCGAAAACAGCCAACACAAGGCACATTTATCACTCGATGCTTGAGCGCTTCGCGCACAGGGTATACACCCTCAAAACCAGGCGATTGAATGACCAGTCGAAGAAATCAAGAATGAACTTTGAGTGCTTACCCGACTATTCTCAGTCGAATAAACACTCGGGGGCTACTGACGTGGGAATGACCCCTGGACCTATCGGGTGAGCCTACCCGGTCCAAGGCCCAAGACGAAGGCCCAAAGAGATGTGTTGTCCTGCGCCACTAGAAGGCCCAACGAAGGCCCACCCGCAAGACTTGCGGATCAAGAAGGAAAGAACTAACCGACATAGAACTAGGGTTTGTAACCGCCCTGACACGGTTTGAGACCTGGCCATCTATATAAGGCCAGGAGAACCACCCGGAGGGAGATCCAATCTACTTTGCACCACCACAAGACTTGAGCTCAAGATCACACTCTCGACTTGAGCACCCACATTGTAACCGATCTAACAGATCGAAGAGCAGGAGTAAGGGTTTTACCTCCACGAGGGTCCCGAACCTGGGTAAATCGTGCCCCCTGTTAGCCGACGACTGTCACCAGCGCCCTTACGTTATCTTAACCGAAACCCTACCGTATCGTCCGAGGGACTTGTTGAGATGACTATTCGACACCCGTGGGGGCGCCGGACGAGTCGTTCCACGCTGCGGGCCCATCTTGCCAGCGACCCAAGACGGCCAAAAACTGGCCCACGCCACCACGTTTGCGTCCTCTGCCTCACAGCGCCGCCGCCCAAGTAGACGAAATTTGACAAAAAATATGCGAAAATTTGGCAAACAAACTAGATTTCATAGATAGGGGCCAAATATAGTCGATTTTTTTACATATTTTGGACGAAATTTAAACTAAGGCGGCGTAGTTGCCTACATGCCTAGGGCCTTGTACATCTTGGCGTAGTCGCCGTCGTCGTCGTCGCTCGGCGGATCTTTCGGGGCGGCGTCGCTGCTTCCCTGCCCTGGGTCGCCAAGGTACACTGGCGGGGGAGGGCAGACGTCGTTGTCGCTGCTGTCCGAGAGGAGGATGACGTCGCCCGGCGCCTGCGGAGGAGCGCACCCTTCCCCTATGACGAGGGACTGGCTGCGAATCCGCCGGCGTGGAGGCGCCTCCTGCGGTTCCTCCTTGACGACGGCGAGAGGAGTGGGCGTGGGAGCAGGCGCAGCCGTGGTGCGGCGGTTCATCCCCCGCCTCATCTGCCGCTCGATGTGGTCGAGGACACGGGTGAGCGTACGCCCGGGCTTGCTCCACCACATGCGGCGGCCTGCGGCATTGTTGCGGCTCGATAAGGCACCGTGGGTGGGGACATCGGCGAGATCCCTCTCGAACCTGTCCTGGAAGAACGCCGTCCAGGCCGCCTTGTTGGCGAGATGCCACTCATGATGGCTGTGCATCGCCAGCGACATCCGTGCCCGGATCTCCTCGATCTTGGCGACGCGCTCCGGCCTAGTGGGCGGCGGAGGCATAGGCACGCTGCCTGCGTTGAGCCGACAGTGCCTTGGCGCGCTCATCCCCGGCGGCGAGTGGTAGTTCGCCTCGTAGAGCAGCCGCGCCTCCCAGATGCGCAGGGTTCGGCGGCCGAACCCGTTGGCGGCCGCGCCGGCGAGGTAGTTGCGGTTCACCATGGTGAGGAGAGGCGGGAAGAGCGGCGAGGGGATGAAATAAGAGCAGCGAGGGGAGGAAGGAAGAGCGGCGAGGCGACGAGAATGGTGCCGAGGATGGCGACGGGGCCGGGTTTTGTAGTCGGGGCGGGCAAGACGAGGCGGCGGCGCCATTACTCTGCCGCGTGGGCGATTGGACTGCTCCGCCGCAGCGTTCCGTCTCGTCGAATCGTCAATGTGCGTGGCTCCCGAGGCGACGAGCCTCTCCCTTGCTGACAGGGCGGGCCCGCAGCCCGAAGGGGTTTGGGTTGGGGCGCCGAGTGGGAACGGGGCAGCCACGTGGGCGCGGCACCGTCCGGACGAGCCCCCAAAGGGTGGCCCCGGGCGCCAATCCGAACGCCTATTGGGGGGCGCGACTGGAGATGCTCTAATGGGTTACTGATGTGCATCTCTTCCCTTTGTGACATTTTACACTTGTGCTCAGAGAAAGGACGGGAGCTTTCACTGCCTCTCAAAATAAAAGAAAAATAAATAAAAACAAGGGATCTTGCACCTACTAGGTGAAATTTTACATAAATAACTTTTTTTCGCAGCAAATTCACTATTTAACCCTCTAATTTTTTTTCAAAAATAACCGGGTCTCTAGCATAACACGGTGACATGAGGTATTATTGACCATAACACCGTGGGCGAGGACTTACGCCTGACAGCCGCCATAACGCCATAGACTAGGGTGTTATTCCCTGACACCATAATGCACTAGACTAGGGAATTATGCAGTAGAATAAGTTAAACCGACCGTCCCGCGCCCCTCCCCATTCTAAACTGCTTCCTCTTCTCTTCTTTTCTTCCTTCATGTCGGTTCTCCCTCTTCCCTCTGCAATCCACTCACAAATCGAGCATTTTGGCTAGGGATTTGGTCCCCTTGGAGTTCTTGAGGTATGTACCCTATTTCCCCCCTCTTCTTTGTGGTTCAAATCGTGACATTTGATTTTTCTAGAATTCTCCTCCACTTGTTCATCCCTACCCCTAGTTCATCGTGATCCCTAGTTCATCCTCTTCTCTACCTATTAGCTATCTACTTGCACATGTGGAAAAATCTTAGTGTAGTGCAAAGCCTAGTTCATCACCAACATCTAGTTCATCAAATCTATGTGCTATGTCTAGGTTAGGTATTAGATAATTCAACAAATCCTAGATGGTTTGTTGAATTTCGGTTTATTTTTGGTTTAATCATAGGTCATCAAACCATAATTGAATTTTGGTTTAATTTGGGTCAATTAAATCTTTTTGTGTATGATGAATTTTGGTTAACGATCAATTTTGATTAATTGATATTGGAGCGCAAACCAATTATAATTAAATCTTGTTGGTTTAATTTCTAAAAAAAAAGTTTATGTGGATGGTAGATTCCGTTTTAGAAACAAATAGTTTGTGTGTGTTCAAGTTATATTAAGACTTACTGTTATGTATGGTAATTTTGTAGTAGTAGTAGTAGTTTTAGGTTGTATTTTTTGTTTTTTGCACATTAAATTTATTGTTAGTATTAGGTTGAAATTTTGGAAATTTATTGTTAATATTAGGTTGCATTTTTAAATTTTATCATGTTGAATTTTTTACCTATTCATAACCATGGAGAGAGATCTCCGTGGACGCGGTGGGCACGGGCGCGGAGCCAATAACTATGAAGTTGAATCTGCTGGAGCGCATGGACGTGGCTGTGGACGTGGAGGGGGTGGTCGTGGAGCCAACAACGAGGAAGCGAAATCTTATGGAGCGAGTGGGCTTCGACGCGGAGGACGTGTGTGTGGAGCGCGTGGAGGGCGTGGGCACGACAGCGGTCCTGCGGAAGAGGGGGGTATCGTGGTACACGACTTCCATCAACCTGCTTGGGCTATTGGGGAAGAGGCTCCGCCTACCAAAGAGGATATCAGACCTGCTCGCCGGCAACAAGCCCCACAGCTTCATGCTGGAGTTGGAGGGCTGCATCAACGGGATCATTGAGGTAAACGTGGAACGATGCGACCAAGGACTTTTCTTCCACCGAGGGTAGGAGCAGTTCCCCCTCATGCACAAGCAAGAGCGGGGCTACATGCTCACCTTCAGGTACATGAACGAAGCGGGGATAATATCAAGGAGAAAGTTTTTGGGATTTCTTAAACCCTTCATATCGTGCTCCAAAGAGGCTATGGTGAAACAGTGAGTCGTGAAAACTGTTTCAACGTACCATATTTTCCTATTTAATTTTATATGTTAGGAGTTTTTCTTCGATGCATATTTGATTTTCATCCATCCTTGTTACCCATAATATACCCCTGAACCATTTAAAATATTTATTTTGTTTCTTAAGGTATCATTCTTTATAGTTCAATATGGTAAGGCATTAACAGTTTTTTATTAACAATTTTTTTTCTAAAAAACTGTTCATTCTTGCTATTTTGGATTACATGCAATTTGGTCTAAACCCCTACTTCTAGACACACTTCTGGATGCACCATTACATTCATTGTGAGACAACTCATAGTTTTTCCAAGTTATTGAGTACAACCTAATTTTTCAATTTGAGAATGTAGCAATAGAGAATATAATTCACGAAGAAATCTTTTAATGGATAACTCTAAATCGGAAAAAAGCTTGACATAAGTTCAACAACAATAACCTGACATAGGTTTATTACATACCATAATAAAGTGCAACTCCACAAGTTCATGAAATAAGTTCAACCACAACGCCAACTTCACGACACAAGTTCATGACACAATTCATATAGGAACGAAGATCAGAACGATGACTATACATCACCCGGAGGTTTCCCCCTACGGCAAGGGAGCTTCATCTTCTTCCTTACAAACTTGAGAGGAACATCCTCCTCATCCTCTGTCTCCCCTTGTTGCTCCCTCTCCTCTTGCGGTTGAATGGATACATCAGAATTCTTCCCCTTAGCATATATATCAGGAGTAAATACTGGCTCTCTCCTTGGGCGGTTGTGCTCCCTCAGCTCGAAAGGACTACGATCATGCTGACGAGGAGTTGGCCTTGGTGCATCTGGCATCTGCGAGGTGTTGATCTCCTGATGAACGTCCTCGTCTTCGCCTTTAGCGTCATCATCATGGCCATGAATTGAAGAGGCGCCGTGGGCTCGGCTTGAAGAGGCTCCATGGGGACAGCTTGAAGAGGCACCTCTTCCCCGTGAGCCCTGTCCACCGCTCGTCGATGAGTGATGCTCACTTGACCGAGAGGCCGACCTCGAGGGAACTACATCGTCCGTGAAACGACAACCAAACAAAGCACAAAGGCCACGTGTAAAATCACCGTTTTTCTGTCAAATAATAAATAAATTGAGTTAACATATCTGGACAACAAGAACGAACAATCAACAATGTATGTTTCCATTGGCATACCTAAAAAATTGTTCTAAGGGTAGACTCGGATATGGATGTCCAGATGGGAAACAGAGCGCACACACAGTCTCGTCATGATGTTTCCTCAGCTGCTTTGTCTACAAAAACAACAATATAGGTTAGTTGACCACCGACAAATACGAAAACTTAAATAATGATGTCACATGAAAATACGGCATGACACACTATACAGTTGACCACCGACGCTAACTCCTGACGTTGACAGGTGTTCCTGATGCTCTTATTGTAATCCAAGTTCAACAATCGATCGTGTCAGCGTCTACTGCATCATAAACATTGTCAATGCTGAAAGCAGGTGTGAGAAGTTTAAAACGAGTCCTGGGTTCTAGCCAAGTGAGGTATTTGTCGAATGCCGCAGTGCTGTGAGAAGGGTCATCAAATTGGATGTCTCCATTTTCATGAGCCCAATTCAAGTTATCAACAATGGTCTTGAACTCGGTGTTAGTGTTTGTCAAACTTCTTTGGTGAATTCTTCGTGGCCCGTGATTTATTCTTGTCCAATCTACAGAACAAATTTTAGATA
This sequence comes from Alopecurus myosuroides, assembly GCA_028641055.1. NCBI lineage: Eukaryota > Viridiplantae > Streptophyta > Magnoliopsida > Poales > Poaceae > Alopecurus > Alopecurus myosuroides. The sequence continues at coordinate 179,958,879 of CM054062.1, forward strand.
TGTTAGCCTAATAGAATTGACTACAATGATCACTATGTAAGCAATGAGAATCACTTACTGGTGCAACGATGCGTCAGTGTCCTTATAAGGAGGAGGAGTCCTTTGTAACAATCCAAATTGTCTCATAACGTTGTTTGGAAAATACCACTCCACTGCAAAGAAACAAAACATCGGACATTCCATCCACCAAAGATGTTGTTTGATTAGACACTTTGGATTCAATTCGAACGACATGTCAAAACCAATTTGGACCGCTGGACATTTTGACTCCCAGGTAACATATGCATAATACAATTTAGATTGTTAGTTTGAACCTTCTCGGTGGTACTCAAAACCTATGCATAATACAAATCTTACCATGTCAGGGGTAATGGCGGTGAACTCATTGGTGTTCTCAAGATATAGGGCATTAGATGTACCCCATTCACGGTTAACTTTGTACCATCTTAGAATCCATATAGCCAGACGTTCTAGATCGCCACTGTCATCGCACTCATATCGAGATCAGAAACTGGTCTGCCAATTGAAAAATGTTCTCAACTCCATACGGACGAAAGCACCATGCAATCACCCATATTGCATTCAACCTTGTTCTTGCCCTGTTGGATCTTAGCATGTGGGACTTTACCACTTCGGCACGCCTCATCCAACTGCATAAAGAATAAAATATGATTTACATTTCATTACATCAAACATAGAAATTTCAGAATGGACTGGATATGGAAACTTGGTTACCTGTCAATACAAACAAGCCAGTGCAGCTGTACTGGAGCCACATATATGGGGCATTCGAGCCACTACTTTCTGAAAATATAGTACGACAAAGGATATACCACAAGTATGCCCTGGCATACCGCTGCAAAACATCTTCATCTACCTCCTCTAGGCATCTTTCAAAATGTTCAGAAATCCAACCAAAGAGGGCACCAGCGGCTCTTCCCGCAATGCCCGGCTCTATCCGAGATATGATATCATTCCCGCACGCCATCCCCCAGTATCAGTGTTTAGACAAACATGTTCCCCCTGATGGGAAGTGTCGTGATCATTGAAACATCCTGCAGCGTCATGGTCATCTCCCAACAAGGCAGGTGAAACGTGTGCGTCTCCGGTCGCCAGCGTTTTACGAGTGCGGTGATGGATCATAAGTTGAACTTCGGCATCCCATGAATCACCATGTTGACAAATGGAAGCAACCAGGTCCTCCGGATGTATAGTGTATACCTCTCATCGTAATGCATCGACCAACGACCTGGGGGTCTACCGCTCGACTTTCAACCTTTGCGGACCTCAAGTGCAGCGTGGGTAAAACAACAACGACCGCCATATTAGCGGCCACGATGGTCCACATCATAAACCTCTTTGAGAAGAGACATAGTTGTACGAAAAAAAGAAAAAGACGATTAAAACAACGAGAAAAATATCACAATACTAAAAATTAGTAATGATTCAAAAATGCTAACTATTTATAACAAATCTATTAAACAATCCTATATATTTTTTCGAAAAAACTAGTATTTACAAAATGACTATACCAGTATTACTAATAGCAACCTAACACTAAATACCTCATAATAACAACGTAATAGTAACAACATATTACTAACAAATCAAATTTGACAACTAAATCTAACACTAGAATTTAGAGATTCCTAATCCACTAGTAGTAGCAACCTAATACTAGTAAGATAACCTAGAAAACCAATAATCCACTACTACAAACCTAATACTAACAACCTAAATAGTTAAGAAACTAGATGAACTAGGATCGGAAATTTCTAAAAAATCAAATGTGAAGATTTCTACCAATAAAAAGAGAAAAAAAAGTTAGGACATGCATTCACAACTTCAATGAGAACCAAATCCTCTTCCCAATAGAGGGGGATTTGAGTGAGAGGAGAGGGTGACGGCGGGGTAGTTCTTCTTTTGCTGGAGGAGAGAAGAAGAGTACCAAAGAGAAAGTTAGTGATCAGGAGGGAGTGGGTAGGTTAAGTTTACCCGCATAACGCGTTAGTCAATGGCGTTATGCGGCTAGGGGGCATAACGTCCAGGGTGTTATGGTTGCTGACACGTGAAAATATTTGTCCACGATAGCACGGTCAATAACGCATCAGTCCTTCGCGTTGCGCTAGAGACATAACGGCCTATACACGGACGTTATAAAATCCCGTTATTTTTCGAAATATTTGCTTGCTTGAGATGGTGAATTTGCTGGGGGAAAGGTCATTTGTGATAAATTTCACCCTACGGGGGCCCATCCGGATTGCGGATCGTGCTTTATCTGGTGGTGCGAATCATGCGTCTTCAGGCACACGCATCACACAGAGTTCAGTGATCAAACATGCACGTATCATTTTCGTACCTAAACACTTTGGTTTTAAAGGTAGCAAACCCAAAGCAAATAAACCTTTCTCTGCTACTATTTGTTTATGCGCGCTCTCCATGGGGTGCCGACATGCGGCGGGACACCACGAGAACACGTAGATGGAGACGCCACAGAGTTGGCATGCAGGGCCTCCTCTGCTACAGAGTAGCAGCAACTCGTGTCCCTCACGCTCCGTCGCCACGTTAAAGCACGGGCAGCGAGACTTCCAAAGCCGAGCCTGATCGGGCTAGCGTACCATGCATGTATGATGTACTCCTAGCACAATGCGTTAAGATAAGGCTGGCCACAATAAGAGCAACTAAGAGCAATTACAATAAGGTACATTCAGCATGATATAAGAATTAAAATAATATTATTGTGATGACATGAAGAGGAGAGAGGGGGAGTGGGCTGACATGCAAGAGCTAGCTGCAGCACGTGTTCCTAGACACTTTTGAGAGTGGAAGGTGGGCCATATCTTGATAGCTTTATTGCTAACTATTGTACTTATTAGCTATATGTTGGTTATATGTTGGCTATAGATGACATAGCAATTTGTTATAGCCGGCTGCTGACTCTACTATTGAACTTGCTCTAAGGCAGTAACATCACATATTTCAAGCCAATTTTGTTTATGTGACACATATTTAATAAAGAGAGAGGTGTTTGTGGTAACTAGCTATGTTACTAGTAACATCACATATACCAAGGAAAAATGTGTCTATAGCCCTAATAAATGAAGTCATGCATGACACCACAAATATATTACTACCCACTGTGTACCACTGTGTAGTAGTAACTTAGACTAGTAACATTATGATGTTAGCACTCTTAGTTACTCCCGGTTGTGATCAGCCTAAAACAATGACAAGAAACAGCTGTCTCAACTGTCCTTGCAAAAAAAAAAGGCTGTTCTTTAGGAGTAATTTGATTTTTGTTCCTAAGCAAAATGACTTCATTTCGTCTCCTTCCTCTAGTAGTATAGATGTCGTCGGCATTTCTTACAGTAAATAGCATTAATAAATAGCAAGAGCTGACACCTGGGAGAAGCCGAGAAGCGAACGGTTCACACCTACCGTCGAGAACGTTCGCCTCGCGAGCCCCACATGTCATTCGAACATGACATTCGCACGGTTCACACCAGTAGCACACCGAAAAAATTACGAAACACATTGGATTCTTTTTACTAGGCGGCGATTGGACACCCCGTTCTATAAATGTGGACCCAAAGGGTGGCAGTTTCTCATCGCCCCGTCCCAAACCTTTCGAGTTGATCACACACACAACCCAACCCTCCCCAAAACCCCAGTGAGATCCCAAGGATGTTCGGCCTCGGTCACCATGGCCACCACGGCCAGAACCCCCCTGCCCAGGCCCCGGCCGCCGGCGGCAACCAGCCCACCTTCAAGCTCTTCTGCAAGGCCGACGAGGGCTACTGCCTCTCCGTCCGCGACGGCAACGTCGTGCTCGCCCCCACCAACCCCCGCGACGAGCACCAGCACTGGTTCAAGGACATGAGGCACAGCAACAAGATCAAGGACGAGGAGGGCAACCCGGCCTTCGCCATCGTCAACAAGGCCACCGGCCTCGCCGTCAAGCACTCCCTCGGCCAGGGCCACCCGGTTCGTCGTCCTTTCCTTCCCCTGTTTTGATAATCCAACCATTATTTTGTCCGTTCGGCTTCCGGATCTAGAGTTTTTTTTTTACCCCCCGAGTGGCTAGAAATGGAAGCAGAATGATGATGTTGCTTGCGCCTCCACCCACAGGTGAAGCTGGTGCCCTACAACCCGGAGTACCTGGACGAGTCCGTGATGTGGACGGAGAGCGGCGACGTGGGCAAGGGCTTCCGCTGCATCCGCATGGTGAACAACACCCGCCTCAACTTCGACGCCCTCAACGGCGACAAGGACCACGGCGGCGTGCACGACGGCACCACCGTCGTCCTCTGGGAGTGGGCCAAGGGCGACAACCAGAGCTGGAAGATCCTCCCCTGGGGCGAGGAGGCCTACGCCGGCGGCAGCGCCAACGCGCCCCGCGGCGGCTCCTCCGAGCCCACCGTCCGCATCTTCTGCAAGGCCGACGAGGGCTTCAGCGCCACCGTCCGCAACGGCGAGGTCGTCCTCGCGCCCACCAACCCCCGCGACGAGCACCAGCACTGGTTCAAGGACATGAGGCACAGCAACAGCATCAAGGACGAGGAAGGATACCCTGCCTTTGCCATCGTCAACAAGGTCACCGGCCAGGCCATCAAGCACTCCCAAGGCGAGGGTCACCCTGTAAGTTGCTACTACCCAAATCTATTTAGACACACATGACTGACTTCAGTTGGGGAGTATAAAAAGACCGAAACTAGTTCAGATCTGAGAGATCGAGACTGCATGATGATAAAATGTTCCTGAATCCAACAGGTGAAGCTGGTGCCGTACAACCCCAACTACCAGGACGAGTCGGTGCTGTGGACTGAGAGCCGCGACGTGGGTGCCGGCTTCCGTTGCATCCGCATGGTCAACAACATCTACCTCAACTTCGACGCTCTCAACGGCGACAAGGACCACGGCGGCGTGCGCGACGGCACCACCCTTGCGCTCTGGAAGTGGTGCGAGGGCGACAACCAGCGCTGGAAGATCCTCCCCTGGTGTAAGTGTCACTTGTTTGCGCACCGCACCTAGCTCGTCTTTTGCAACTAGCCTGAAAATCTTTATTGTTCATCTGCCATCGTTAGCTTCTAACAGCATAGTCGTAAAAATAGCTAGTCTGCTGAAACCGATGGTTCATCTGCCATCGTTTGAATTATTTTGCGTTGCACTTAAGAAAATATTTTAATGTGCTTTATTGTTTG